>OY755042.1:42127418-42727418 GCA_963576565.1 Aspidapion aeneum
AGAAGGTAAAGGATCGTATCTCCAAAAATTTATCATATCGGTTGTTTTAAGTGTTCTGTACGACTTCAAAGATACCTACTTTAATTTTTATCATGAATTTAATAATCATTAAAAAGTAATCTATATTATATAATCTTGTTCAAACAAGGTTTAGTTAAAACTAAAGAGGTAGGTAATTTATAAGAAATATATACATAGGTAACATGAACCTTTTCATTGGTGGTGTTTTTGGCCATTTCCACTCGCTCCATTATGGCCCGAACTCTTTTTCCTAGTATCTTATTTAACATATTATTACTATTATCCCTTTCCATAATTCGAAAATACGAAATGCAAATAAATATAAAATGAATAGCAAATAATAATATTAATAGCAAAGCCGGTAATATTTATACTTCTGCGGACTTACTACCCTTTACCACATAACATTTTCGAGGTGTCACGTGTGGTTGGAGATACAGCTGCTTACCTCACACGTGCATGGAGATACTATCCTTTTAAATCTAAAATTATAGGCAATCAAGAATACAGGACTTACAGTCTTTTACCTTCAATAATAAATCGGCTCTGCTGATTAGCCAAATGTGGAGTTTTTGTTTACCTCTAGGCTATAGAATTAGAATTTGATCACTGTTAGTTTTAGTTAAAGGATTTTGATAAAACTTGGCCCTCACGCGGATTTTTTTAAGGTTCAATAGAAAATGTAGATATATACTTTGATTAAATGGATTTTAGTAATGTGCTATTATGTATAGGTACTCCCGTTAGATGGATAAATAGGGTTTTGTTTAAATAACAGTCGTGTGTATAACTTTCCCTTTCTCATAAAATACCCCTCGTGCCTTGTAGCTACTGGAAGCCTCACAGCACGCATCTAGGACTTAGGTTTCTGGTTTTATCTAGTCTAAGATAAATATAATTTTTTTAATCTTATTTTGAATTTTTCCTATTTTTCTTTGCACTCTACGCCAAAAACTCTCTTCGTTTTAATTATTTTCATTAAAACTTTCATTGCCTTGTTTTGCTTTTTTAACTTTTTATACATATATACATAATTTTCGTAGGGTAAAATAATACCTTTCTACTTTACCAGACAGATAATAGAACTATATCTAAATAGTCTCTGCATGCAAAGCCTCGATATAACTTAATAAACACAATATTCCATTTACTTATAATGGAAATTGCCTCATCGAAATCTAAATTTAGGTAGCAATCTCGCAAATACACTCTGTTATAAATAGCTCAATAGCCCAATGAATATAGATCCTTTCAAGGAGATGACAATAATAGTTGGTTTTATTCTATTTTGACGCCCTCGCGTTGTTGCTTTTTTAGTACAAAACACAGTACGGCGTATACTTCCGAACCATATCGGTTGAGAAAACAGTTTATATAGTCTTTAAAAAAAAAACACAAAAGCACAGAGTACAACCACTGAAAATATCAAAACTAGCAAAATACACCTCATCACGAACTTGAATGGACCTGTGATGGCGAAACCACTACCGCCAGTTTAGTTTAACGGGTTAGACTGACCCGCCGTATCTCATTTCGGCTAATTGCCGATGAGTTTGCAATATTAAGTCCGTTTTTATTGACAATGACAATATTAATCTCACTCATACAAATGAAATTAAATCGTACTTTTGTGAGAAATATATATTCATTTCAGTGTAGAGAGTTTTTAGCTTGTTTCTTTTGCATATTTTATTTAATATTATGTTTAAAACGTCAACTTTTCCAGATAAATGGAAGCTTAGCAAAGTTATACCCATTCATAAAATTGAACCTGGACAAGTGATTGAGAACTATCGGCCAATAATATGCGCAGTTTCAAAATTTTTCGAAATCATAATATTTGATAGACTTTTTGCAGAAGTGTCAAATAAAATATCTCCCAGAATCTTACCAAAAAGATCTACCCTTACAAATCTAACAATTTTCTCGCAATACGTACATGAGGCTTTAAACAGAATGAGTTAAGTTGATATTGTTTACATGAATTTGGCCTTCAACCGAGGGGTGGCTTGATATTTCCTTTTGGTGTACAAGTTAGAAGAAATACCAGGAAATACTTGGGAAGTAATGGGAAATATACTAGGAAATACCGAGAAGTGCTTGGGAAATACTAGGAAATACCATTTAAATTTGAAGAAATACCAGGAAATACCGTAGGTAGTTCCTTTTGGTGTACAAAAATCCGCCTTCAACAAAATTATTTCTATGAAAAAAATTAGGAATCATTGGCTTTTGCAGACGATTTTAAATTGTTTGTTGAAGTTTTCTCATTAGAGGATTGTGAAACACTTCAAAAAAGAATTTCAGGACACAGCACTATATTGCCAGGAAAATGGTTTTAACTTAAATTTGTGTAAATGCTTTTGTTTCTCATTCAGTCATAAGAAAAGCTTAATTAAATTTGACTATAAAACCTATAACGTGTCTCTGAACAAAAAGAGCTTGGTGTAGCGTTCGATGCAAATCTTTCATGTTTATTACATATTATTTTGAAAATTGAGAATGTCCAAAAAGTCGCTGGGTTTATTTGTAGAAGTCATTGACTTCTATACCCTTTCAGGGCCCTATACAACTCAATGGTAGAAGTACTAAAAGTTTTAACATGGAAGTAGACATTTTCTCATTTGACAGTCTAGTATTACCAATACTGAAATATGGAAGTGTTATCTGGTCCCCCAATGTGTCATTTGGATTAGTATGATATCAGCGGCGTAGTGAGGGTTTTATGCGCCCGGGGCAAGGTTAAGGTTTGGCGCCCCCCTCCCCCAAACAAACATGTTTTAAAATCAATGTAAGAGGCGCCTTTCGCCCCCTGACTTTGGCGCCCGGGGCAGGTGCCCCGGTCGCCCTGCCCTCACTACGCCGCTGGTATGATTGAGGGAGTGCAAAGAAAATTTTTAAAAGCTATGCCATATTGAAAGTTTGATTTTATCTACAAAGAGGCTGTGATAACAACATCTTATTAAAAATATTTAATAGATTGTCACTAAACAAAAGAAGGCCTAAATTTTTTTTAACAGCAATGTATAGATTCCTTAAAGAGGATGTTGACTATCCTAGTATAATTGAACAACTTCCTTTTGCCATAAATCGAGTCAATTCGAGGTCGAAAAATATGTTTTATTTGGCTTATCCACGAACTAATGTATTTAAAAGCTCTCCCATCTACAAATTATGCAGCTTATTTAATAAGTATGATTTAGATGTTGACATTCACTATGTTAGCCATAAAAATGTAAAAGAAAATATAGATATAAAACTGCGCAATAGGGAAATAATGCCTCCAGAGTCAAGAATAAGTGGTATTATAACTAATTATGTATTATGTGAGTGAATGAGTGATGTATTTTATAGATTAGATATCTTTTTAATGTAAGGAAGTATCTTCAATTGACTTTTTGCTGTAGATACTGTTGGATAAATAAATTTAAAAAAAAACTCAACGTCTTCTCCACTAAAGTTTTTATTGTTTCGGGTTTTATTTAGGACATGTTTCGAGTCTAAAAACACCCATCATCAGCTTTCGAAAACCTTCAAGACATTCATACCCCTAGCAAGCTAATGCGAGGGTTCAAAAAGTTGCTGATACTAGTTAAACATTTAAAAAGAGGTTTCCTGAGCAGGAGTGGGAAGTGGAGAATTCACATTTATTGTTTGTTGAAGGCACTAATCAACCATTTTAAGATAATTTATTTCTAAAAGTAACGCATTTTATTTTTTTTACATTTTTAAATAATTACCTTAATATATGGTAAACAACTCGTCGCTAAAACACACGGGCTTAAAACACTCGCTGCACTCGTGTATTAAACACTGCTCGTGAAAAAGCACTCTTTTTGTCACTTGTTGTGTAAACTACTGCTTTATCATATCCTCCTCAAAAGATCTGGTCAATTATTTCTGTAACAAAAATATAACTGATCGGGCTATAAGCGGAAGCTTGAATCGTATAGCTATATCGGGGCTGCTCGCGTGATGCCCTTCAAGCTACGTTTGTCAGCTGCCTGAATTACGTTAAGTATTTAACTAATCAAGTTGAAAACTTCGTTTGAGAGTTGATTTAAAAATAACACAATATCTTTATTGTTTGTTATGCCGAAAATAAAAGGAATTTTGTCGGATGGGGCCAATAAAAACACCTCAGAGAACTGTTTTGCCGCCATTAAGCTGACATGCCGTTGTCTACGTATACCAACGATAAATAAAAAAATATGTCTTTGTTTCAGACTCGTAGGCAATGACACGTTTGGGTGGGTAAATATCTAACCGTTTCCAATAGTAAACTAAAAAATCCAATCTACAGGCTACTACGTATGCTACTTGGTGTGCAATAAGATGTGACTTCCCGCCCCCTTCCTTATTCGTAAGATGCTTTTTTTTTATAAAGAGTGGTCTTCATATGTTTGATATGTCCGTACTTGGTTGACTGAAAACTTTTTCTGGATTATAAATGCAGCTCTTTTGAACTTTCATTTTCGCAAGTGTGACTCCTTTAGACCATTGAATTCCTGTGGTCATTTGACCACGCATGATCCACTAAACCGGATTTTTTAATCTCCCCTAATTGGGTACTTTTTTATGTTCCTTTACTCTAACCCGGAGAGAGCGTTTCGTTTCAGTCACACGGGATTTGCTAAATGCATTTCTTCTTATTTAAGGGATTTTCTAGTTTTCGTTTAGTTACAAAACGTTTTATCATATTCCCCGATGAAAATACTGTTTTAATATTATATTTTTTGGCTATTCGTCTTATGTTTTCTGAAATCCCTTGAACATATGGAATATTGATAACATCCAATGGATTATTATTTTAAGAATTTGTTACATTTGTTTGTTTTTAATTTTTGAGATCTTTTAGTTTACTAGTTTCGCGGCGGAATATCCATTATGTTGTCCTTTTTAATGTTATAAGCTGTGGTTAATTCTTCACTCCTTGTTTTGTAGCAACAGAATGATTAGGACTTATAATTTAGGTACTGTCCCGTGTGTGTTGGTTTTGTACAAACAGTGGTTTCAATGATTCTGTCTATTTGTTTGACAAGAAGAACATCCAAAAAAATAAGGCCGAAACTTTTTCAATTTCCATTTTGCATTTAATTGTTGGTCGAATACCGTTAAGATGGTGTAGAAAATGCTGCGTTATTATGATTTTATTTTGGCCTGCCTCTTGCTTTGTTGAGCGCATGGTCCTCAAAACACTCCATGTAGATGTTAGCTACCACCGTCGAAAGAGACGAACCTATTAGGAGTACATAATTTTGCGCATAAAACTTATTTTTTACTTAAAAGTAAGTTACGGAGACAGAGCTCCAACAGATCAATCACCCCTCCACCGATAGCATTGTTCTTTCCTACAATGTATAATCAGTTTGTAATTTGCTTTTAATGACACTGAGGGACTCATTTATTGGCACGTTGTTGGTTTAAAAACTTTCTTCATCAAAATTATCGCCGGGATCTAATTTGATCCTTTTTAAAATCACGACAAAATGTTTCGAGTTTTTGGCAAAAGATTCGGCCCTACCCTGTAATGGTTAAATTATATCCAAAAGAACATCGACAAAGTGCTGGTCTGTCAGTACTTGGTGCTGATAATTCATCGCAGTGGCATATCGTTCTTGTGAATCTTTGGTAGTCCATACAAATGGGATGCCTTCCTGTGGTTCGGTTCTTTGTACCTGAACATAACTTTTAATTATAAACATTTTTTTTGTACAATTTTTATCTATCTAGTCAAATAAGGGTACTTTTTTATGCAAGATATGTGTTTTGTATATTGTGCAAATCAACTTTGATCTGATGGGTGCTAAATAAGTTTTAGCACGTTTTACGGCACGCAAAACTCATCTGCAGAAAAAAAAATCTATTAACGGCAAACTAAAGAAATTCCTTATTTGTTAAGCAAATTTTCGTACACACTAGATATTATGTATTTCAAAAACAAGTTTTTACAAATTAGCAAGCTACCTTAACAACCAGAACGACTAGGGATTATGGATATACAGAAAGCGCCACATAAAATGCATACAGCAGAAGTTAGCCGCAGATATGGGTTTTTGAAAATTTGCTGTTCGCAGGGATTATTGCAATTGACAGATTTTTTCAAAAATGGTTAATTTTTTTTACCAATAACTAAACCAATAAGAATACTTCTGTAGTGATCTTAGTGTCTAACGGTTCTACAAAGCTACTAATTAATGTTAGAACAAAAAAAAAATAATTTCTATCTTTTTAAATATAAATATATATTAAATATAGAAAAAAATACAATATTTAAAAACTTGTCATTGCACCATCGGCCTTGATAATAGTTGCTAGTCTTCTACGCATTGAATTTGCTACATTTTGAAACAAATTTGCGTTTGTCTGAATGAAGTCTTCATATATATATAACCACTGTCTTGATATTTGGGCTATGTGGACAGGGCAGTTATCTTGCTGATGGTATATAAAACCACCTGGGTAAAGAATCCTGACTGAAGGAAGCATGACCTCTCTCATAATGATAACATAAGCCTGAGCATTAAACTTATCAAGGATTCTAGAAAGAGCCCCATGTCCTCCATACTCTAGCCCTGTTTCAAGAGAGATGCACCTTTCGTTCTTGTTAATTCATAAGCGCCGAAAAATAAAAATAAACGATTTTTGACAAACATTTACAGAGGGTGACAGACAAACCTGTTTGTTTATATGTTGCATAATGATTGGTGTCACTCACTGCTGACAACATACATTACTTTGATAAATTATTTTAGTGAAACGCCAAAAATCTTCATTTTCCAGAGAATAAGTTAAAGCAAAAATTAAGCGGACTTCATTTTTGTCTGCATTTAAAATATTTTCTTTTGCTGCTGTTGTAAAACATTTTCCGAACATCTCCCTCTTCTTCATATTTTTTTTTGATTCTCACAATCGTCGATGTGTTTCGTCCATATTGAGCGGCTACTGGACGCACCGACCAACCGGCATCTAATCTCGCCAAAATTTGAGCTTTATAATTTTTTTTCAAAATGAAAAATTTTGTGATGTTGACATTCCGCCAAGCTGTTTTTTCGAATCATAAGACCAGAGCAAACAATAAGGACGCTTCTATAATTTTTTTTATTATAATTGCAATTTGATAATAAATAGTTTTAAACGATTTAAACTTCTAACGTGTAAATATTTCGTTTTGAGTTTATTATATACCTAGGGCGTTTTGTAAGAGATTTATCACGCTTGTGTTTTTTATAACTTTGCGACAGGGTTTGGATTTACTGCCGAACCAGGCGGCTGCCTCAAAAAAAAATCATTCAGAATTCAACGGTATTTATGTTATGCGCTATATTTTATGGGTTTTTTAAATTAAAATACCAGCTCCTTATAAATTCCTAAGTGAATTTTTTAGTATTAAACTCAGGTCTTATTAACATTAATCTGCTGTATTAAATTACTGTACTTTGGTATTTTGTATTGAAAATTATGCAAAATTATAGCAAATAGCTTTCAGAACAAGAAGGCTAACAATCCATCATTTATTATATTACATGTTCATAAAAAGCAAGCTGCTTATAATATTAACATTTTAAAAAATTATTCTGGATACGATTACCATGACCAGAAACTAGTATAAATAGACGCACCATCCGAATATTCATATGCTATGACTATACACCGTTATTTAGTTCTAATAAATTCATCAGACATTAACTTTAAATCTCTTTCTAAAACACAGTGGCTTGATACTGATGCTGGTATTTGGTTGCGTCTTATATCGCTAAAACTCAAACCAGCAAACTGTTTTTAAAATAAACTATCAAATGTTATTTTGTGTTTTAATTCCAGACTCCACAAGATTCCGTCACCGCCCTTTGTCAACAACTCTCGCAAGGTTTGAGTCAGCTGACTCACAGTACCTCGGATGATTTCAACTTCAACAACCCCTCCTCGCTCAACCAGAACACTGTCAACCTCAACTTAACCACGATCAACAACACCTTTACTCAACCTCAGATATCGGCCGCGCCTAGTGTCAATAACAGTGTGTTAAATTCAACCATACAGCCCGTCAACAGTACCTTCAATCAGCCGATCACAGCGACTCCTACGGCTGGAACTACTACCATTACACCTGTAACGCTTAGGTATATATCTTCGTTGGTCTACTTACGAATAAGGAATAAGGATAAGGGTTATAGCGCTTGCCACTCATCGTCATCAAAACTGATTTTTTTTCAGTCAACTGCAAAATGTCTGAACAACGAATCTCCATGGTGTTTGTTGAAATTAGGCTAGGCACTTATGCCTCTTTTCTTTATGTAGGTTTAATGTTGCAAGAGATTTTTTTGCACATTCATACTCGTAAAGATGCCCTGATATCATAACCACCCTTGGTTTTCCCAAGTTGGTTCGGTTTTGCAGAAAAAAAAATTATAATTTTTAATAAAAATAACTCAATATCTTTTGGGTAGACCACTTAAATTTGGGCTATAAATAGAGGATCAATAGATGCATCTTTAATTAAAATGTAAAAACAATACGCAGCAGTTTTATGGAAATACAGCAAAATAAAAGTAAAAAAGTAGACATATTTAAAAAATCACCCTCTACTGAATAAGGGCTACAATGAAAACACGTTTGACCATTTAAAGGCGTTGTATTTGCGACAAGAAATGTTCTAGAGACTTTTTTAAAAGCCAACACTACTGGAGATAATTTACTTTAAAGTATAAAGAAAACAATGATAATTTACTCTGAATTAAACTGTTTTTTTTTAAAGACATATTACCTATTTTTATAAGAATCGAGTATCTACTAACCCATACTATGGCTCTCCTTTGTTTCAAATGAATATTCATCACAAACGTAGCAAAATTTGTCAAGATCCAAAACCAAAAATTCATACACTACACTACACGATATGCTAAAAATTGTTCATATACAGAGTGTCCCATAACTTAGGGGCCATAGGCCAACAGGTGATAGAGGAGGTCATGTCTGATAAAAAATTTCCTATTATGCATGGGTCAAAACTTTTTTTTGTCAAGATACAGAGCATCCAAGTTGGCGATTTTTAAAACTTTTTTCATAATAACTTTTTAAAAAAACGTTGTAAAAATATGAAATTAGGTAAAATCATGTATTAGAACAAGAGAAATAAACTGAAATAAAAAAAATTAAAAAAAAAAAATAGCCGGTCAATTTTACGCAATGTTTTTTTTATATTTTTGTTAATAAAATCAAGTCTCTAGCAATACATAATAATAAAATATTATTGGTGTTTTTTAAAAGAATACGTAAACAAAAATATTTTTTTTTTAATTATTATTTTTTATACATTTTTGGAGGTTAATTTGACAGCCTGTCATCTCCTCAACTTGTAATATAATCAAAAAAAGGAATACCACATTTTTGAATCACCATTAGCTGAGTATTTAGCTGGCTGTAACAGATTTTCTTTTTTTTGTAAAACCCTTTTCCTGCCACTCTAACTTTAAAAATCCTATAACTTAAAAACAGATGCGTGCTGACACTAATGTTGTATACACATTTTTCTCGGAAATAATCTCCTCTATTACCTGCTGTACTATGGCCCCTAAGTTATGAGACACCCTGTATATACGTCTGATGTTTTACAAATATTTTAAAAAGTGATACACCACGGCCTAGTTATCGTAAAATGTGTGTATTTTTCTCTTAAAAATTTCAATTGTGAACCCAATATCTTTTGAAATGATAAAAACTATAAAAATATGTATCTACAAGACCTTTTTTGCATTATCTTTTTAACTGATATATTTATCTACAAGGTCTTCTTTGTACGTACTATATTTAGAAATACACCTGTATACAGGGGGACTTTATTTGTTTAAAAGCTTGTATATTTATATGCTGATATTTTCTTTTATAAAAATACCCCTATGCCTTCTTTATAAAGTTGTTAAATTTTGATAATTTAGTACCAAGAATTTATAAGTTACACCACAGATCCTTCAGAAAAACATGAAAAACACTAAAAATAGTTTTTTTTTTGTTGAAACTGAGCCAACTTAAATACATGAACAGTGGTTACAGAATCAGTGGTTCATCACCCACAAAATTTCGTATTTTTCTTTTTTGCAACAGACCTTTTTTATTATTTTGTAGAGCTGTGTAAAACAGTAGAACTTTGTAAAATTGCAAAAATATTAAGTTCTTAGTAGGCTTTTATAAAACTGTTTGTTTTTGTTTTTTTATTTTTAGTTTTAGTCCAAACGGCAGAGCGCCACCTGTAACTCTTACAATTAGCCCGATAAGAAATGTCACTCCTATTACAATTAGTTCAAGAAGTACCAGTGTTGCCGCGAGTAGTCTAAACAGTACATCAGGCATCTCTGTCAGTTCCAATATCTCCTCAACCAGTATCTTGCCTAAACCTGAACAATGGCTTGGTAAGTTTGTGTTTGTCTAGATTTTTTACCAACATTGAGCTAAAGCTTTTGATCACATATCGACAGTTCATACCACAACACTTCGTCAATTTGTCAATTGTGAAGCAGCCCCAGGGTTTCGTTAAAACCGAGCAAATATTTTTCTAAGTTCTCTGGTTGCAGTTACAATAATTTTATCCTCGTTTTGAGCGTAGTGTACATACTTTGTTAACAACCGTTTTGTTGATGTAAATTAAACAATTTTTTTAAAACAAATAATTATATATTAATCAAATAAAATATCGTGGATTTTCCAAAATATTGCATGTCGTCATTTTTATTTAAGTCACACAAAAGTTAACATTGTCCATAGTCTATCAGTTAATATATTAGCAAAACGTTCTTAGGAGCAAAAGTTTGTAAAACAAAACGATTCAAATTCAATTTTTATAGTCCACGAATTAAAGCAACAACCGATAGATTAAAGTTCAACACTAACTAACACGACTAAGATTATGGATTAAGATCACGACTCCGATTAAGATTACAACTGATATTAATACTGAGATTAGTTTATGACTCCGATTAAGATACTTTTGCTATCCAGATCGCGCTTTTATAACAAATCTTAAAATGGGGAATAACATCGACGTTTTCTGCCTCGTGATGTTTTGCTGTCTTTAACACCATATAAGGTTAAAGTATCAAAGTTTGGCCTAGTGGGATTAACGCCGCGGTCTGCCATGCCATGCAAACATAGGCTCAAGATTTTGCCTTATTTGGCTGTCCTGATTAAAATTAGCCAGGTTGGCGCCTATTTTGTATCGTGATGTTTGAACCTTGATTTGGCGGATATTTCATTGTCGAACAGAGGGGATATAAGGGCTATAATCTATTCTTCTTTTTTATTTAATTTAAACTCACAGCCTCTACAAGTAAGATGTTATACAGTGTTAGTCAATGGCTATAGTCAGAGTTTATGTATAGTGTTGTGATGGTTTGAATGCAATAACGTGCGTTTCTTTTATTTTATATTGTTTAATACTGAGCGTTGTTTTCAAAAAGAATCAAAGTGTCTTTACGGTTTAACCTCCAACTGACTAAAATTATTAAAATTTAGCTATACGACAATACTATTGAAATCATTGTATATTGTGATCAAATCTTTGGTAATAAAGTAAACTTATTTTTTATTTAAAATAAAAAAACTCAAAAATATGACAAAAGTATTATATCAAAAATGTTATTTTATTTATAATTTGTTATAATGATCTGATTTGATTCTTGATTGAAATGATCGTGTTTACAATTAATTTCTGAAATAACTTAAATCCCAAATAAGTGACGTGAAACTGAACTGATATTCTTTTATATCGTTTTAAAAGTTTCTATTATTACGTAAATTTTGTGTTTTTAAACTGCAGTTTTCTCGGAAGGAAATGTTATCGAATTAAAAAAACAATAAAATTATTATAGTGGAACATGACATGCCCAGTAGAAGTGGTGTGGACTGGAAATAATTTCCAGCATAAAGCCAAACCCATATATTTTGCATCAATACCCTTTAATACGTCTTATAGGTCTCCTATGAAAGTTTTGGAAACCCCTTGTATTCAAATAAAACTCACCTTTGGGCGCTGTGGGGCCTGATTATAGCATTTGAGTTAAGATTGATTTTTTTTAGGTCAGATAGTCAAATCAACTTCCCCTGTACCGGGAAAAATGGACGGGTCTTCACCTCGACGAACACCATCTTTAGTTTCCAGTAGAGCGATGAGTCTTGACACGGGATCAGAAAGCTTCAGGTATGTAAAAAATTCAGTCTTGATTATATACCTTAAATATGAATGGACTGGCCCCGTCGAATAAGCGCAATGCTGGTGGAGTGATTCCAGAGTAAGATGGGGCTAGTCATTGCAAAAGACAGACACAAACGCATTGCATTGTATGAGAAAGCCCTCTTTCTTAACTTAACTTGAAGATTGAGTTAGAAAAACGACTTTATTGAAAGTAAAGAAATTTTTGAAATTGGTCTAGAATGAATCTAGAAAGGTAAAGTTTATTACGAATTTTTATTTAAAAAAATACTTAAACTACTCTTTTTTTATTCTAATAAAATATAACTAGGACATTAAATTTACATGTCTGAAATGCCTAGGTTGTGACCTTTATTTAGGTCACCAAAACGTACTATAAATAAATAATGTACAAGGAAATTTTGCACTATTGCAACTTTATTTTAAAAAACTTTATGAAGCTTGTTATGGTAGGTCAAATTACAAGAAAAAATAGGTACCTCAGATATTTTCCTACTGGCATATATACAGGGTGTTCCAAGTTAAGTTTCCACTATTGCTAACTTTGTTATTATTAAAGATAGCAAAAGTCTATTCGATATATTCAAAATTAATTTATTGCCCAACAGGCTAGATCCAATTACAGGACAATGTAACAAAAATAATGTGAATAATTTACACTACCTAGTTCAAATCAAAATCTAATATTAAATACATAGAGAGAAAAAAAATATCTACTATTTTTATTAAAAAACAAAGGCTAACTTAACATAACGGCGTTGATTTTCCTAATAAATAGGCAAGCTAGGAGTATTTTTGACGCACTTTAAGATGGTCAAAACAAAAAAAACAATCGATCATCTCGTTTTCGAGTTTTTATAAAAACATATATTTTTTTAATTGTATTTTATAAGTACCTATACTTGATGTTGTATTAAAGTGGCACCGCGTCATCTAAACCGTAATGGGCGGGAAGGGAGTAGAGGGGTACATACAGTGGCCCGCACTTCCTGTAATTTATTAGAAAGGAACATTTATACTCTTGTCTGGTTGTTACGAACATATTGATTTAGCCGGGCTATGACGTTTTCTATTCGTTGTTGTTTTGACTGTTTTAATGTCAAACAAATTGGGACCGACTTTTTACAAAAAAAAATACCGTGTTTGCAACTAAATCAATATTTGCGAACATTTTAATATAATTTTGGATCCTCTTTTATGTTTCGGATCTTTATTTATTAGGTAAGTACCTATTTTATATCTCCTTTAAAAGGTCTCGGTGTTTTATTATAGACATATAAAGCGGCACACTGCAGGTACAAAGTGAAACAACAATTTTTTGGGGCTTCTTTACATAGATTTTGCCGCAAAACTTGGTTTACCATAGCTATGACGCGGTGCCACTTATATACATACTCAACTATAGGTCCTTTCGCAAAAAAATTGAGCCACATAAAATTATTTGTAGAAAAGAAATAGAGCCGCAGGCAAACATTTAAAAAAAATTAAGCACTTTTCGTAAAAAGTGGCGTCATACTATTTCTGCAATATTAAAAAAATACTGATAAATTATATTTTTTACTAAAAATATAGCAAAGGGAAATCCCCTCAAAAAAATTAAAATTTTACTAATAAAATTTAAAAAAAAAATGATCCCGCATGCGAAAATTTAGAAATAAAAATAATTCAAGAAATAAATCATGTCCAAAGTTTTCGGAAAAAAAATATGTTACCAAATGCAAAGGTTTTGACTAACGCCTCGCCGGAACCTGTTACATGATTGATTGTTTGAGGAGGGGGCTGAATTGTGCCCCTGGAAAATCAAGAACAAAAGGTCTCTTGTGTCGGCAAGACGCCGGACGAAACAAAAAGACTTTTTCATTTTGCCCAAAAAGCCCAACTTGTCCGGCTTTATCCGGACGTATGGTCACCCTAGTAAATAAAAAATTAGTAAACTCAAATGGTTTTAAACAATACATATCTGATGAAACTTTTGTTTGACATTTTTAACTCTTCTAGAAGTACAATTTACAGCTGCACATGATTCAACCATTTTTTATTTATTATCTGTAAAAAATTAAAGATTTTCTACCATCCTCCTTCCTATGTAACGGTTTTTCAAACATTGTGTGTAGCACAAGACTAAACCCCCCTTGAGCGTGGCGTAATTTAAGAATGGTCCCATGGAATAATAATAAAATAGTTTATTCTGTGATTCTACATACTAAAAACGTTAATTTTAACAAAACAAAAACAAACAGGTCGTTTACAAATATCAAAAATAATACGAAATATCACCAAACAACAACGAACCGCATAAGAACAATGGCAATGCTTTACATTTTGGCCCTGAGTAGCTCTGTCTCACTCTGAAATCAATTTTCGAGTATGAGAGTCAGTCCATTTAAAAAGACCGAAAATTTCAGATAATGTAAAAATTTTATGTACAGGGTGATTTTTTATAATTGCAAGATCGCTATAACTCGGTTATTATTGGGAGTAGAAAGTTCAAACAAAAACTATTCGGTTTGGTAAATTATGGCCACTTTAGGCCCACCATTAGTATTTTTTTATAGGTTATAATATACAGGGGGCGACAATCAGATCAATTTTTTTAAAGAAAACATCCTATATATTTTTGTATTTTTAAGTTTCGCAAAAAATTAGCTTTACAGATATATGTAACACTATGGCTCTATCTTTGTTAGTTTTCGAGATATTGCCGATTGAAATTCCGAAAATTAGCAAATTTTAAATACGGTGCGGAGTATTTCCTGTGACAAGTCACAAACAATATTAAGATGTGTGGATGCCTAATGAAATTGTCAGTGCCAAATTTTAAATTTTTATCAACAATGTTGCTTTATTCCAATCACAGTATACTAATTATTTATAGTAAGGAAAGCACCCCCGTCTTGTCATAATACTGTTATACATACCCCCTGTATACATTAGTTCGGAATACAAAGTTCGAGAGGCGCTTATTACAGAGCATCACCCCTGGTATAAAAATATTATGTACAGACTCCTGTGCTGTCGCCATGGACATTAACCGCTACTCTCGGTATATGTTTTTGATTATGACTGACATGCATTGCAGTTTTTCGTGATTTTTCGACTTTTTACCTTATTTTTAAAAGTGTTTTTTGCTATATTGTGGCCTATCGGTAATTAAGAAATTTAAAAGAAAACAATTTTGTGTTCGTGGGTGCGAAGACTATGTTAACAAGCGCCATTCCCAAACGGAACCTAAAAAAAATACTTCGGCAAAAAAACTAACTTTGACGAAAGACGAAATTCACAAATATATAGTGTGTGATGGACACGTTGAACCTGGACGGAGTTTTAAATGTTAATATTTGGAAAAACATAGATTATTTCACTATACTTATATACAGGGTCCGGCAGAATGATCTCCCACAATAAAAATATATTATTATTTAATTTTTTTCGGTACACAGTCGAAGCTGATTTCTGAAAGTTTCACTCGTGCAGTAACTCTAAAGCGATATTCATGTAATTTCTTGGTGTATTGCTGCTTTCAATTCGTCAATGGTTCGGGAATAGTGTTCAGATATTCCCAAAGTATCTAGAACTAAAACACGTCTACCAAGTGCGAAGTAAGTACGAAAAGTTCTTTGTGTCGTAATCACAGATTCGTTACCTACTTTTGCTTATTGTCTCGATAACGAAGGCACGATGGCAAGGTAATGGCAAGCCGCGAGCTACCAACCAACTACGCTAGGCTTCCCCTCTCTTCAGTAATTCAGGCACAGTGGCAGTGCAAAATGTGGGAGATCATTATGCCGGATCCTGTTTAATTAAATGAATAACCGGCAATATTCACTTTACTTTAAAAGGCTTACGTTACATTTTTTTATTTTTTATGAAAAAACAATTAAAAAAGTTTCCGTTTATAGAAACCTATATTTGCAACATTATTATGTATAAAGCATTGTAAAAGTATGCATTATTAATTAAAGTTAATGTAGAATACGTAAATATTTTCTATGCACTAATAAAAAGAAAATTACTGCAGAATATTCGTCAAAAACCCTTTTTTTTACTAGAAAATTAGCCTCAAGGAAATTTATGTACCTAAATGAATGCGAAACAAACTTTTAACCTTATAGATTGAATAAAAATGTAACTTTCCTTTTTTTTATTGCTAGTAGTCATTAATTTAAACATTCTTTGATTAAGCTTCCTTATTGATTGGTGTTTATAGAGTCTTTTTAGGCAAATTGTGCTTTGACACAAAATAACTGATTCTTATCAGCGCGCATCGTTTAAATTTAAATCTATGTAATTGACGAGTAGAATGAGTTTTTTAGTGTTAAAATTTAATTTGATAAAAACTATTCAAAACACTATATTAAAAGATGTAGCTTGATTGGAGAATGATTTCATTGATGGCTACGAGCATCCGGTATATAATAATTTGAAAAGCCATCCTGTAGCTTAGAGACAAACTGCGCAAGCGTTATATTGTTTCAAATCGCCCTGTAAATGTTTAGTACGGAGCACAAAGTTGGAGAGGTGCTGATTCGTGCACGACACCCGGTATACTGCGCCAATTTAGTAATACAACTCCCACCGTGTAAGTGTCTGGTCTATCTCTGTCATTCGTCTATGATTCCAATGCAGAAAAGCAAGAGATACTTTTATAATATGCGAAAAATAATAAAAATGCTACTGCTACTGCGAGAGAATATCGAGAACTGTATCCAGCCCGACAATGTCCTAATATATCCACAATTCTTAGGATATATAGAAAATTTCGTGAAACATCGTCTGTGGAACGAAAAAAACGAGTTGTTCGTCCAAACGAAGAGGCTAATTTAAATATTTTACTACATTTTCAAGAAAGCCCACAAATTTCTATAAGAAAAGTATCTTCCGCATTAGTGCAATAAGGACAGGAACGCATGACGTCTTTTACCAAAGTAAGAAGTGTCCTAAGAACAAATTCTTATTGGGCATATAAACAACAAGAACTTCGAGGCCTAACACCCGATCAGAAAAGAAAAAGGGTAGAGTTTTGTCACTTTATGCATAAAAGACTAAACGCAGAACCCCGTTTTTTAAATCACATTTTGTGGTCGGATGAGTCCAACGATTATACACTAGACAGGATTACTCAGTTGGCCGAATCTGTCTGCAATAGATGTTCAAGGTCAAACTCGCTGTTACGTCACGAATTGTGCTGGGCAGAAAGCGCGCCTATCGTTATATTGGATTTTATGTGCTTTTAGAGCTATTTTCTTTATGCAAATTAAATTTTATGCAAAATTAAGGCATTGTAAATTTAAAAATATTGTCTTTACATTAAATAAAAGGATGATAAATGATTTTATATCTGTTAAATAAATTAAATTTAAATATTTAAAGTGACAAAAAAACTACACATAATGTCGTAGTACCTATACAGGGTGTCCCATAACTTAGGGGCCATAGGCCAACAGGTGATAGAGGAGGTCATGTCTGATAAAACAGTTCCTATAATGCATGTGTCAAAACTCTTTCTTTGTCGAGATACAGAGCATCAAAGTTAGCAATTTTTTAAACTTTTTTGATAATAACTTTTTCAAAAAACGCAGTAAAAACATGAAATTGGGTAAAGGCGTGTATCAGAACAAGAGCAATAAATTGAAATAAAATTTATTTAAAAAAAAAAATTAGTCGGTCAATTTTTTTTAGAAAAAACAATTTTTTTGGTATAATAAACTTTTATAAAGGCCATATTAAACGCAATGTTTTTTTAAAATATTTTTTGTTAATAAAAACAAGCCTTTAGCGACACATAATAATAAATAAAATATTATTGATATTTTTTAAGAGAATGAGTAAGCAAAAATTCATTTAAAAAAAAATGATTATTTTTTATACATTTTTGGAGGTGATTTTGAGAGCCTGTATTTTCTTAATTTGTAATTTTATCAAAAAAAGGAGTATTACATTTTTGAATCACAATTAGCTAAGTATATTCAGCTGTCTGTGATAGATTTTCTTTTTTTTTGCAAAACCCTTTTTTCCCCACTAACCCTCTAACTTTAAAAATCCTATATCTTAAAAACAGATGTGTGTTGACCCCATGTTAAATAAACTTGCTTTTCGGAAATAACCTCCTCTATCACCTGCTGCACTATGGCCCCCAAGTTATGGGTCACCCTGTATAATTTTTCCAATTGTTTTAAAAGTATGTAAAAAAAATATTTTGCGATAATAATTAAAAATGAAAATATAAGTAGATGAAAAATTTATTGATTTAATTAAGAAAAAGGAAAAGCACACATATTGTTCTTAACAAATAGACAAAAAAGGGAAAGAGAAAAAAATGCACATAATGTATAGTTTAATTATTACAACCGCTTTTAAAAGCATGTTAAGAAATTATTGAATAGATAATTAAAAAATGGGAATATAGAACATAAAAAAAGTATTATTTATTATTAAATTTTTACAAAAAAAAAGAAAATTACAGATATATACAATAAATTGAAAATATTACTATAAATAATAATATTTCATTTAGAAAAATATTCCTTTTCAATTCTCAATTTTTTATAATTTTTTTTATAGATATTATTAAACAAGAAGCCCATTTGTTGAGAAAATCGTGGCCATTTTTTTTACACTGTAAACAAACGTGCTTCTCTGTCCTGAATCGAATTTTTACACACTGTTAACAAACCAAACGTGAAAATCTTTATTTATTATGTCTTTTCTTAGTAGGACTGCACTGAAACGCAAACTATGCAGCGAAATATCAACAAAACTCTCTTGAAAATACGAGTAACATCATATACAACGAACGTAAACAATGGATTTAGCACAAGTGGTGACGTCACGCCGCTTTCCTTACCCCTCACAATTTGTTAACACAGGTTAAATGGAACTAAGCAGTCCTTTATGTCTATAGTCCTTGGGATGAGTCGACGTTTACAACTTGTGGTCTACCAAATAGACAGAATAGCAGACCATGGTCCACGACTAACTCTAATTTTGTAAAAGAAATTAAAAGACAGGGAAGACAATCCGTGAATGTCTGGTGTGGCATACTGATGATCGTGTTGTTGGCCCATTTTTTTTTTACCACTCTTTAACGTGACAAATTTATTTAAATTTTTTACAAAATTAGAAAATTTTTTGGATGACTTGCCACTAAATCAAAGAAGAAGATTGATTTTTCAGCAGGATGGGGCTCCTCCTCATAATGTTCATGAGGTTCGAGAATTCTTAAATAATAATTTTAATGAATGGGTTGGGAAAAACGGCACAATACGCTGGCCACGCAACAGTTTTGATTTAACTCCTTTAGACATTTTTTTATGGGGTCACCTTAAAGATAAAGTTTACAGATTAGAAGCGAGGAATACTGGAGAGCTCAGAGAATTAATATCACTGTCTGTCAATGAGCTTAATGAAAATTTTTCTAATTTAATAACCAGAACAATAAATAATTTAAGAGACCGGTTTCAAAAATGTATTGAAGTCAATGGTGATAGGTTTGAACATTTGTTACGTTAATTTTTATTTATTTATGGATTTAAAACAATTAAAACATTAAAAAAATTGTCGTCTTTTGATTTTAAATTTCTATGAAAATTGACAAAGATGATTATTTATATTTATTAAACTGTCAGTCAATATTTGTGGCCTTAAAAAAAGTTAAAAAATAATTTGGGCGCCAATTTGTGGCCTATTAAAATGCGTTGTGTGACATTTGTGGCAGCTTCAAGACGTTGCCGCCATTTTGTGACACAACAAACCCATTGAATAATTAAACAAATATCTGGAAGCAGAACTGTATTTTCCAGCTAGGTAAAACATTGATATGCCCGGTAACTTTTATACAGTGGAGAAGGGGGGGGGGTTCAGAAATAAGAAAATTTTAAGTGCGCCACATTATTTAATACCAATGTTTTACAAAGAAGATCTTAAATAAAATACAGTTCAACCCAAACGTTGTAGCCAAACAATGAAATTCTATACTTCCGAGGCTTCCAGAATATTTGTGTAATTAAAAAGCCAAAAAAAAAAATAAGCAGAATAAAATTCTATTAGATCGAATTCAGATGACAAAACAAAAATACTTTACAGGTAGATGGACTCCTTTAACAGGTCATAGTGTACCTACACCTGAGTCAGTAGTGTGAGACTCGGTTACATAAATGATTGAAAAAAAAAAATAAATATACTTCCAAAGATATTCTGTCATAGGGGAGATCTGGACCAAATATCCGCTGTCATCATTCTACGCTAGGTCGAATGAGACAGACAGCAACCCAGTCCGAGATCTACCCCATGAGGTAAAACAGTGTAAAGAAACCGCTAAAACATATAATCTCATCTCTCTTTTGTCTCCGCAAAGTTGGTCATTGGGTTGCACAAATAACACAAAAATTTAGTTCATCTTGTTTATTTTCACAGGAGGATGAAAATGAAATTGATTAAAGTACAAAAAAAGTATTGAAATCTGAGGAAAATACTTGAAACATGAAATATAAACCAATGAAATTGGTGGGAACGAGTCAGCGCCAAAATAACCGCAATAGTAATTTCACAATAAAATTTAGCTTAATAGTACCGCAAAATTGGGGTTATGACGTCATACCTTTACCTTGCGTTTACAAGAATTTCAAAAGTTATACTTTAAAAAAAAAAATTATATGGAAATTATAGCAAAAAAATTATATAAAAAGATTATATATGGAAAAAAATTATAGTTATGGCTTGCTCCTACCTTGGTCCTGCAATTATTTAATTGTTGGTGTTTTGTTTAGTAAACCTGGAGTTGTCCAGACATCCTCTCACTGCTCCCGCTGCTCCTGGCTTGCCCGCGCCTCCCCTAATGCCCGCTTAGCACATCACGCTAGGGCAGCACATGGTGGTCAAAATGTTGGTTCTTGCCCGAGCGTAGAAACCCTGTGGAAAATGAAATGTTTCAGTTTCCTGGAATTCGTCAATTTTGCACGAAGTTCCCCTACACAGTAACTTAAATCGATAATCCCATGTCGACTCAATAAAACAAAGTAGATTTAAACAGATGAACTAAAATAATCCTAACGTACCTTTCTCAGGGTTATAACTGGCCCGTCCGGCTTCCCACCAGCGTCCAGCCCAACTGTCCCGTCGCTGGAATTGACAGGGCTGTAGACAAAGGAGAAAAACAATATATAGTTTTTATCCAACACGTGGTTAAAAGAAAAATATAAAAACGCCAACAAATCCCCACGTCCTTTGTCAAAAAAAGTACATTTCCCACGAAAAATAATTACAATTTGGGAGGCAATTATTATCTTGAAGAGTACTCAAATAATAAAAAAAAATGAAAAAAAAAATAAAATCGAACTTACCGATGCTCTTTCCGTGCAAATGGCGTAGGCCGACTTAAAATTCCCCTCAAAAGGGTGCGAGCGTCACTCCAGATTGCCTAGACACGACGGACTCACTTCCACAGTTTCTGGGATATCTCCTACAATCGCTGTAGTGCCAATCACCAAAAACAAAGGCGATCCCAGAAACTGTTGTCGACCCAGCCAAAATTCGTTCGCAAAAGAGAGACCAGGCAGAACACAAAAAACGAAGTGGCCGGAAACCGTTTTGTAAATTTGGTGGGGAGTGGGGACGGTAAAACGCAATAGTACCAACCTAATCTTCCCGGTGAAATTCAAATAAAGGATGCAAACCTATTTAAAAAAACTTTTCCGCCAAAAATAAATCTCTACATTCAGTGGCCAGACTGGAAGGAAAAACCCGCTAACCAATGGGGACATACAGCGATAGTTCTATACAGGTATATAGGGGGCAGCACCGACCAAGTGGACATTGCAATCCGGTAAAACGTACATTGAGGTGTTGTCGGATCTATTTCCACGGTTGGAATTTTTATAACAAGGACGTCGAGACACCCTCCATACACATTATTAATATTCGAACACTCAACCAATTCCCATATGAGTAAAGCTATACTGAGCGCAGAATTTAGTTGCACTCCAGTTACAGTCTTCGTCAAAAGTTTCCGTCGCTCTTTATAAATGTTTTCTCTAATATTCATATGGTTTAACGCCATTTTTGTAAAACATTTCTACAGTAATAAAGCTGTTTCTGAACCTGAACCCAAAAATACACACTGAACCATTGCTTAAATCCTAATCCGTGAAGAATATGGGGTTCGGATTGTCCCAATATCCTCGAGAATAAACGTAAGGGAATGAAATGTTCATCTAAATGTTTCCCTCCTGTTACTGAAACCATTTGTGATGCGGCAACGCCGCCATTCCCCAGCATAACAGCTGTTTAACTTTATGAACGTCAAGTGAATCACAAAATTCCACAGATAAAAACAAAACAATCAAAATTTTTATGTGATTTTTCCCGAAGCCTGTGATCTTAAATTCCAATTACGATGTCCAGATAATGCGATGTGCGTAGTGTCCACAGTAATTCGATGGAATGCCTCCTTTTAAGGTAACTTCCTAGACCCTATATAACCTCCAAACCTAGCTCTATAAAATACTCTTACTTGTGTACAGAAAGACGAATCAAAGAGCCTTGACCATTTACCCAAATAAACAAATATGTAACGTTGTCCCAAACGTAAAAATGACACGTTACATAATCCCCCCCCCAACTTCAAGACGATTAACCTAAAAAGGTTAATCGGAGAGATCCGCTGCCGACTTAAGGTCTTTGGCATGTCAACTCCCTGGCAGTACTTTACCCGATGGTTCCTGAAGCTCAAATATCCATGGAGAAATTTTATTCCTAATCACATAAGGACCAACGAATTTCGGTGCTAACTTCTTCGAGAAAAACTTCGCAGCATCTGACAACACATAATTTTTCTTCCAAACACGCTGACCCACAACAAAGTTGGGTACCCTTGTACGCAAATTATACTGAACTACGTTTTTCTCTCCAGCCACCTCTAACCTTCTCTTAACATCAGCATAGAGCTTCCGGAAACCTTCGTTCTTACTTTCAGCTGCAGTTTGTACACCATTCTCTTCAGATAACAAAACTGGGTTGGAGTAATCTTTTCCTGACAAACACATATTCCTACCAAAATTAACAAAGAAGAACTAAATTTCTTTGTTATTTGTACAACCCAGTGACCAACTTTGCGGAGACAAAAGAGAGATGGGATTACATGTTTAACGGTTTCTTTACACATTTTTACCTCATGGGGTGGATCTCGAACTGGGTTGCTGTCTGTCTCATTCTACCCAACGTAGAATGATGACAGCAGATATTTGGTCCGGATCTCCCCTATGACAGAATAATTTTGGAAGTATATCTTATTTTTAACCATCATTTATACAACTGAGTCTCACACTACTGATTCAGATGTAGATAACTATGACCTGTTAAAGGAGTCCATCTACCTGTAAAGTATTTCTGTTTTGTCATCTGAATTCAATCTTTTAGAATTTTATTCTGTTTATTTTTTTTGGTTTTTTTTATTACACAAATATTCTGGAAGCCTCGGAAGTAGGTGGAATTTCATTGTTTGGCTACAACATTTGGGTTGAACTGTATTTTATTTAAGATCTTCTTTGTAAAACATTGATATTAAATAATGTGGCGCACTTAAAATTTTCTTATTTCTGAACCCCCCCCCTTCTCCACTGTATAAAAGTTACCGGGCATATCAATGTTTTACCTAGCTGGAAAATACAGTTCTGCTTCCAGATATTTGTTTAATTATTCAATGGTGTTGTTGTGTCACAAGTTGGCGAATTGTCACTATCCTAATTACAGTGTCACAAAATGGCGGCAACGTCTTTAAGCTGCCACAAATGTCACACAACGCATTTTAATAGGCCACAAATTGGCGCCCAAATTATTTTTTTAACTTTATTAAGGCCACAAATTGGCCCCCCGAAAAATAATTTGGGCGCCAATTTGTGGCCTATTAAAATGCGTTGTGTGACATTTGTGGCAGCTTAAAGACGTTGCCGCCATTTTGTGACACTGTAATTAGGATAGTGACAATTCGCCAACTTGTGACACAACAACACCATTGAATAATTAAACAAATATCTGGAAGCAGAACTGTATTTTCCAGCTAGGTAAAACATTGATATGCCCGGTAACTTTTATACAGTGGAGAAGGGGGGGGGTTCAGAAATAAGAAAATTTTAAGTGCGCCACATTATTTAATATCAATGTTTTACAAAGAAGATCTTAAATAAAATACAGTTCAACCCAAATGTTGTAGCCAAACAATGAAATTCCACCTACTTCCGAGGCTTCCAGAATATTTGTGTAATAAAAAAACCAAAAAAAATAAACAGAATAAAATTCTAAAAGATTGAATTCAGATGACAAAACAGAAATACTTTACAGGTAGATGGACTCCTTTAACAGGTCATAGTTATCTACATCTGAATCAGTAGTGTGAGACTCAGTTGTATAAATGATGGTTAAAAATAAGATATACTTCCAAAATTATTCTGTCATAGGGGAGATCCGGACCAAATATCTGCTGTCATCATTCTACGTTGGGTAGAATGAGACAGACAGCAACCCAGTTCGAGATCCACCCCATGAGGTAAAAATGTGTAAAGAAACCGTTAAACATGTAATCCCATCTCTCTTTTGTCTCCGCAAAGTTGGTCACTGGGTTGTACAAATAACAAAGAAATTTAGTTCATCTTGTTTATTTTAAAATCTGAGGAAAAGATGGTGCTGAATTATTATAGGACAGAGTAAAATATTTAAACGCAAAGCACTTTCAATTTCGAAGAAAAAAAATGTTACTTAAATATGCCGCAAAATTTTGGTCATGACGTCATACCTTATCTTGCGTTTACAAGCAATGTTGAAATTATACTGTGAAAACTTATATATGAAAGATTACGTCTAAATGATATTATAAATTTATATGAAAAGATTATGTCTAAATTATATTGAAGGTTTATGAAAAAAATTATCGTTAAGGCTTGCTCCTACCTTGGTCCTTGATTAGTTTTTAAGTTGTTGGTTAATTGAACAATAGGTTGTTTTATCTTGTGAACCTGTTTCCAGACATCTTCCACTGCTCTCGCTGCTCCTGGCTTGCCCGCGCCTCCCCTAATGCCCGCTTAGCACATCACGCTAGGGCAGCACATGGTGGTCAAAATGTTGGTTCTTGCCCGAGCGTAGAAACCCTTTCTCAGGGTTATAACTGGCCCGTCCGGCTTCCCACCAGCGTCCAGCCCAACTGTCCCGTCGCTGGAATTGACAGGGCAATGCTCTTTCCGTGCAAATGGCGTAGGCCGACTTAAAATTCCCCTCAAAAGGGTGCGAGCGTCACTCCAGATTGCCTAGACACGACGGACTCACTTCCACAGTTTCTGGGATATCTCCTACAATCGCTGTAGTGCCAATCACCAAAAACAAAGGCGATCCCAGAAACTGTTGTCGACCCAGCCAAAATTCGTTAGCAAGAGAGACCAACCACTTCGTCGAGAATACCAGAATAATGAATTGGCCGGAAACCGTTTTGTAAATTTGGTGGGGAGTGGGGACGGTAAAACGCAATAGTACCAACCTAATCTTCCCGGTGAAATTCAAATAAAGGATGCAAACCTATTTATAAAAAACTTTTCCGCCAAAAATAAATCTCTACATTCAGTGGCAAGCCTGGAAGAAAAAACCCGCTAACCAATGAGGACATACAGCGATAGTTCTATACAGGTATATAGGGGGCAGCACCGACCAAGGGGATAGGAAGTACGTAAAACAAACCTTGAGGTGTTGTCGGATCTATTTCCACGGTTGAAATTTTTATAACAAGGACGTCGAGACACCCTCCATACACATTATTAATATTCGAACACTCAACCAATTCCCATATGAGTAAAGCTATACTGAGCGCAGAATTTAGTTGCACTCCAGTTACAGTCTTCGTCAAAAGTTTCCTTCGCTCTTTATAAATGTTTTCTCTAATATTCATATGGTTTAACGCCATTTTTGTAAAACATTTCTACAGTAATAAAGTTGTTTCTGAACCTGAACCCAAAAATACACACTGAACTATTGCTTAAAGGCACAAGAGTGTTCAGATGTTAACTCACACGATTTCGTTTATTCTTTTAGTCTTGGTTTTTATCCCTCGTTTATCTCCCATTTACAACAGTGCATAACTCGTATTTATTTTATCCTTTCCCTATCAAATTAATAAAGATATCAAAGTGGCGGAGCCTCGGTTGTTACTGGTCAAACCGTGAACCTAAATATGTTTTCGGGCTATCAAAACTAGCTAATCCGTGAAGAATATGGGGTTCGGATTGTCCCAATATCCTCGAGAATAAACGTAAGGGAATGAAATGTTCATCTAAATGTTTCCTTCCTGTTACTGAAACCATTTGTGATGCGGCAACGCCGCCATTCCCCAGCATAACAGCTGTTTAACTTTATGTACGTCAAGGAGCATCAGAAAATTCCACAGATAAAAACAAAAACAATCAAAAGTTTTTATGTGATTTTCCCGAAACCTGTGATCTTAAATTCCAATTACGATGTCCAGATAATGCGATGTGCGTAGTGTCCACAGTAATTCGATGGAATGTCTCCTTTATAAGGTAACTTTTTGGACACTATATAACCTCCAAACCTAGCTCTATAAAATACTATATATTTGTGTACAGAAAGACGAATCAAAGAGCCTTGATTATTTACCTAAATAAACAAATATGTAACGTTGTCTTAAACGTAAAAATGACACGTTACATAATCCCCCCCCAACTTCAAGACGATTAACCTAAAAGGTTAATCGGAGAGGTCCGCTGCCGACTTAAGGTCTTTGGCATGCCAACTCCCTGGCAGTACTTTACCCGATGGTTCCTGAAGCTCAAATATCCATGGAGAAATTTTATTCCTAATCACATAAGGACCAACGAATTTCGGTGCTAACTTCTTCGAGAAAAACTTCGCAGCATCTGACAAAACATAATTTTTCTTCCAAACACGCTGACCCACAGCAAAGTTGGGTACCCTTGTACGCAAATTATACTGAACTACGTTTTTCTCTCCAGCCACCTCTAACCTTCTCTTAACATCAGCATAGAGCTTCCGGAAACCTTCGTTCTTACTTTCAGCTGCAGTTTGTACACCATTCTCTTCAGATAACAAAACTGGGTTGGAGTAATCTTTTCCTGACAAACACATATTCCTACCAAAATTAACAAAGAAAGGAGACATCCTGGTTGTCTCATGGGTTGCAGTACGAATCGCGCAGGCAAGTTTATGTATTTGTTCGTCCCACTTCCTGTGGTTGTCTTTCACATAACAACATAACATGGTTTTTAACGTGCGATTCGTCCTTTCTGTTGGATTTGCTCTGGGGTGATAATACGGATTATACTGAATTTTAACCTGATAACTCTCAGCAAAACGCTTAAACTCATTACTTTTGTACTGAGGGCCATTATCACAAAGTATCAAACGGGGCACTCCGAAGACCATAAATACTTGCTCCTCAAGATGCTTAACAACAGCTTGAGTAGGGGCTGCTCGCATTGGAAAAACTAAGGAAAACTTACTCAAATAGACTGTAACGACGAGAATCCAGCAATTACCCTTTGTCGAACGAGGTAAAGGTCCACATAAATCAGTCGAAATAACCTCCCAAGGACGAGTTGGTTTTGGGTGAGATATCATCTGATCAGATACACCTTGTGTATCACCTTTATGAGCTGCACAGACAAAGCATTTCTTTACAAAAGTTGCCACGTCCTGGCGCATTTTCGGCCAGTAATATTTTTCTGCCAGTCTGTGGAAGGTTTTATACACACCCATATGTCCTGCGGTAGGAGGATCGTGAGCTTCTCCAATAATTCTACGCCTATGATCTTTGGGGACTACCTCTTTCCAATATTCGTTAGATGGTGAAAGTTGAGGGTATTCTTGTTTGACATATTTATACAACTTATTATCAGTGTATCTCCAGTTCATAAATTTTAACGGTGATTCTACGACTCTCTTTACCATCTTTTGGTACCATCGATCTTTAATTGCTGTTGAAACGTCTCTGGGCTGCGAAATTGTATCAATCATGGGTACTGCACGAGACAACATGTCCGGGACAACTAAATCTTTCCCTTTCCGATGGATTACTTCAAAATCATATTGCTGCAGTTTTACAGACCAACGAGCAAGTCTTCCACTGGGCTCTTTTAAGCTATGAAGCCATTTTAAGCTAAAATGATCTGTTATGACCTTAAATGAGATCCCCTCAATATAAGGCCGGAGCTTCTCTATCGCCCAAACCAATGCCAAACATTCTCGCTCGGTGGTCGTGTAAACACGTTCTTGCTTAGTCAAAGATCGACTCAAATGACTTTGTCTCCTTCAGGATAAGGTTGCGTTAAACATGCTCCTATTCCATATCCTGAGGCGTCTGTTTGAATGACAAATTCTTTGGTATAATCTGGACATGTAAGAATCGGTGCAGTCACTAAAAGTTCCTTAATCTTAATAAATGCTTTTTCGCAGTCTGGAGTCCAATCGAACTTTTGATTTTTCTTAGTTAGAGCTGTAATCGGAGCTATTATCGCTGAAAAATTCTCTATGAAACGTCTGTACCAGGATATTGTACCTACAACTCTACGAACTTCTCTGACAGTTCTTGGCCTCTGGAGCTCTAACATGGCTCTAATTTTATTAGGGTCAACTCGAATGCCTCGACGGTCCACTACGAAACCTAAATAAGTCATTTCTGGCCTACACAGTTGGCATTTCTCCCAACTTACCGTTATCTTTGCATTCTGCAATCTTCGTAGGACTTCCTCAAGAATTCTAAGATGTTCAGAAAAGCTCTGTGTGACAATTACGAGGTCATCGAGATATACGTACACGTAGGGGTCTAAATCGTTTCCTATGATGCTATCTATGAGTCTCTGCCAAGTTGCAGGTGCATTATGAAGACCAAATGGTAACCGCTTAAATTGGAAGAGACCTCGTCTACAGATGAATGCTGTTAGTGGCTTCGATGATTCTTCCATTGGTACTTGCCAATAAGCACTCTTAATATCTAAAGTTGACAAGTACTTAGCATCTTTCAATTTGTCAAGAGTCTCGGATACGAGTGGTAAAGGATAACTATCACGCGCCGTCACTGAGTTCAATTTGCGGTAGTCTACACAGAAACGATATTTCTTTGTGTTTTTCTTTTGTACCATTACCACTGGTGAAGCCCATGAACTACTACTACGTTCTATCACATCCATTTTCAGCATTTCGTCGATTTCGTCATCAATAAGTTTCTGAATGACCGGTGAGACCTTATATGAACGTTGTCTTATCGGTGCTGCATCTGTTGTAATCTTATGCTCTACCCTATCTGTACATCCCAGTGAGTCACCCATCATATTCTTATATTTAACGACCAATTCCTCTAGTCGTTCTGATTCATAAGGTGTAAGAGTTGTTTGTTGGTCTGATGTTTCTAAAGAACAAATCACATCTTTATTATCGGCAAAATGCCACTCATTAGTACTTAAGTTCGGTACTATACCCATCGAAATCCAAAAATCCAATCCCAAAATCAAAGTGTGCGGCAACTCAGGAACGACGACGACCTCTATTAACCTAAATTTGTCCTGAACTCGCATAGGAAGCTGCACTGTTCCAATACTACTCGTGCTTTGACCATTTGCCACAATACAACTCGTCTTCTTCGTCGTATCAAGTGAAAAACCAAACTTCTCGATGATTGACCAACCATGATTCCCTAAAAAGGTACGTGAAGCCCCGGAATCCAACAAACCTAATAACTTATTTCCGAGCACATCCACTTCTAAATAAGGTCTCTCATCTTTACGAGCATGACTTATCACATAATCTAAAACGTACGTTAGCCTATCGGTCGATGCTTGTTCAGGCTGACTCGAAGGTCGACCACCTACGAGCGCCTGGGTCCGTTTCCCTGACGATTACAATTTCGACATTCTCTTACTGTTACCCCTACCTGACCACACGAATAGCACTGTTTGCCTCTAGGTAATGCGCACCCGATTGCCATGTGCCCTGTTTGGTTGCATCTGTAACAAACAACGTCCCTATTCGCCATACCAGACCTAGCACCTTGTGGTGGTTGTCTATCTCTGTCATTTACACTAGCCTGACCACTAACTGGTTGTTGTCTCTCTCTATCAGCTCTAGCAGCGAAACTGCTTGCTGGTTGCTGCCTATTTCTGTCGAATCTATTAGCAGGATGATTTAAATTCTGTTGGTTCGATGTCCAAGCACCTGATATTTGAATTGCATCAACCCCTGTTGAAAAATCGTCACTGTCGCTCTCTACGTCAACGTAGGCCAAGTCAGGTTCAATAGATTGGTTTTTCCTAGGTGTAAAATTTTCCTCCTCTAAACCATATCTCTGGTCTATTCTACGACACAGATCCTTTAAATGTGATAGGCTATTGACCTCAGTAGCAATTAACCCATTTTTATAGATGTCCGCGATATTTCTGAAGACGATAGCTAATTTCGCCTCTTCGGAAACAGGACAGCCAAGTCTTTGGAAATATGTGTTCATGACAGCAATATAGGTCCCTATAGACTCTCCAGGGCCTTGTTTACGTTTTTGAATCTCCTTCAATAGCTTCTCGCCATATGAAGAAGGAAGATATTCTGCCATGAACCTCTGTTCCAGCTGTTCCCATGTATGGACTTCTCTACGTACATCTTTGTAAAAAGTATAAGCTGACTTTTCAAAAAGATCAATGCCCGAATTCAGTAAAACCTTTTTGCTGACTCCTCTAGCCTGACTCAACTCGTCCACTCTCTCAAAAAATGCGGTGACGGAGATTGTACCCCTCTCGCCTGTAAACTTTAAGTTCCACTTATGCGGAGGTACAGGTGCAACGTGATATGAGGTACCAGGATCACTTGACATTGGTACTGGCGACGAACATGAAAATGGTCGTGACTGAGCAATTGGTGCAATGCTACTTTGGAGGGCAGCTAGACTCAAAGGAACGGTAGACGGTTGTTGGTAATGAAAAGCTGATGTACCGTAATTCTCAATCGGCATAGGGACTGGTGCCTGTATTGGTGCTTGAGTTGGGTTCGTGAGCACAGGCATTTGCACTGGAGCAATGACCGACGGTTGGTTCGTAGGCTGTTGAGCTGTTTGTGTGCTCGAGTGCTGTGGTTGCGGGAAATGAGACTGGTTTGGTGTGTTACCAGCATTTGTTGAGTGGTCTGAGCTTCTACTCGTTGATTGGGTTTCAGATGCTTCATCATCATCTGAGGCAACGCCAACTCTCAATAAATCTGTTGCTTGGCTCTGCAACCTCCCAATCAAGCTTAAGGTTTCCGCAACCAGTATGCCTTTGGTTTGACTTTCTTCAAAGTTAGACGGATTCATGTTATTTATCCTGGCCAACACGTGTTCCAACCTCACAGCGATTTTTCTAAACTCTCCCCCTTTGCTCGTACCAGAGAACTTCTCTACCAGCGGTACCAGACTATCAAGCTTCTTCATGCAGCTAAAAGCATCTTGGCCAAATTTAAAGGGATACGGAGGGTATCTCATACTTGTATCAGTCTTTTCTCTTTGCTTAATCAGCATAAGCTGTTGTTTCATTTCTTCCACCGATCCAATGGCTATGCCTCTCCATGTTAACTCATAGATTAATTCGTCCTTGACTAAGTACCTTATGTCAGACAACCGACTCACAGAAACAGCCATAGTGCCTTTTATATTCAAACTTTAAACTTCAAAACTCTTAATTATACCTCCCAATTATAAAAACTAAACAACGCAATAACAAACACAAAGTTCACTTTAAATTCACCAGTGAAAATCACTATAAATTTTCTCACAAATGTAGAAAATATAAAACTTAAATACGGGCAGACGCGAACAAAACCGAAAAACACCGGAGCAGTAAGAAAATAAAATTTATTTGCATTTAAAAATGTAATCATAATTTATGTTAAGTATTTGTACAACCAACTATGACGTCCAACCTTGCAGAGAGAAATAAAAGAGAGACAAGAGTTTTGGCAGTGTTTAGGTCTTATGTTTCACTCCTGCGTGAGTAAAACCAAAAAAAAATAATTGCGCTTATCCTAGCTGAACTGGATTAAAATTAAAGTTAAGTGATGTTTGTTTACCTCAGCAACCGAATAGGTAAATTTATCCCTAAATGGAACGTACAACAGACTACCTATAACAAAAATCCCAAAGCTGTTGTACACAGTTAACGCTAGGGTATACTCCTGCTATTGCAGAACGGCTCCACTAATAAACTACTCAAAAAAAACCCAAATCGCCGTATACAATGATTTTTCTAATAAGAATAAATCAAAACCCACTTTAACCTGCTTACCTATTCTGAGTCTACACGAAACTTGCATTGCTTAAGGCAAAATCATCCCTTAATATATAAGTGAACGCAATAAACGTCGGAACAGATGTTCATGTTATAGAAATCGTAAAATATGCTCAATTAAAAAAAAATCCGCTCGCTGAAATTGCGTTGAATTAGACTAGTAAGGATGTTGTGTGTAATAAAAAAAATTTAAAGAAAATTTAAAAAAAAAAAAAATTACCGATGGTAATAAAAAATTTACACAAATAACGTCTTGGTAGGACTGCAACTCTCTAATAATCGTTAAAATGAAATTCCCAATACTTTAACTAAATTGATGCAAACCATGGTCAAGAAGACCCTAGGATCGTACCGAAAGGTGTCCAAAAAAAAATTTTAAAAAAAATTTTTGGTGTCGACCACAGTAGTCCAATAGTCAAAAAAAATTAATTAGTGACTCACTAAAATTTTCAAAAATTACTCCACTCTGATAGGTGGTTTGGAGTAGGGAGAAAAAAAAATTAAAACAAATGATGATAGGTTGCTAAAACGTGAGGGTTCGAAATAAAATTATATTTTAATTCAGAAAAAAAATATTTAAATAAACTGGTAGAATCATTGTAGGGACAAGGTACTTACTATGCACCAAAAAAAAAATTTGCAACAAGAAAATCAAGTTTCCTTTCTTAAAAAAAATTTAAAAAAAAAATATTTAAAAAATATTTTCAAAAAAAATTAAAAATGTTTAAGTGGGGTTGCAGCTCCTATTAGTGAACCTTAAAAAAAAATTTAATAGAACCAGCACCAGAAAAATCTTATTCGAGTTGTCATGCAACAGTTTTTGTTCTTTAAAAAAAACAGTTGTCAATTCCCTTTCCTCTCCCAAAACTGTGGCAATGTGAAAAGTAAACGAGCAAGAAAAATTAATTTACTATACAAAAAAATGTTGAAAATTAAATTTACTTAAGAATCACAAGGTACAAAAATCGTAATTGCAAAAAAACCCAATCAGTTTAGGAAAAGTAAAAAAAAAATATTTATGTTCAAAAAACCAACGATGTTAGTATATTTGTTCAAAATTATCACTAAAGGAAATAAACAACGTGAGTACTTATTTACTGTACCACTGTAATAGTGTGAACCTAAGTTTTAAACTTTGCACTCAACTCCGTAAAGAATCATCTTGTGTGTACTTTCAAAAAACAAATATGAAAACAATTTCAAGGTTCACCTATAAGAACGTTGTAAAACTAAATTTGCCTACTCAAGTGTCTTTACACACAACATCTAATCAAAAAAAAATTTACTGCCTAATGCATTCTCAGATCCCTATTCCTGGTGTTTACGAGATATAAAATTAAGTTGGGCCCACTCCACAACTATCAGTCAAAGCAAATCTACCAAATGTCCAAGGGCTAATGAGACCCCATCACCTACAAATGATATTTTGAAATGAAACAGTTGGGAATAATCCTGCGTAAAAACCAGAGAACAAAATCAAGAACCAAAAACTATTACATTAATTTTAAAAGAGCATAATAAAACTCCCGGCCCCAATTAAACTTTTGTTATCTCAACAAAACTCGGCCTAAAACCAAAAAACTTTTTATTAGACATTTCCCCTATTCCCTAAGTATAATGTCAATAAAACCCAAAAACTTGTGATTTCCATTCCAATCCCATCTGGACCCTATATATTTTTTAAACGGTCAAACACCCACAGGCGAAACGACATCTTACTTCAAAGAAAGGGTGAAGATATTTTGAAGCACCCTGTGAAAATAGGACACTATTATGGAAAATTGTTCAGATCAGTGTTCTTAATACTTTTTAACCTAAATATATCTAGTCCCCTCATGTGCATGTTACTATTTTAGTTCCTATCATAATTAAATAGATCACAAAATTTGTCTTTCTCCGCGAATCTGCAAGGTCCTGGAAAATGCGAGATTCAGCCTGTAGGCCAAATTTGGATGTATTTTGATTTAGCGAAAACCGAAGTTGCGAAATCCTAAAAAGATTAGCAGGAAGTCCTCGTTCCTCGATTTCTACACTCCGAACCAAACATTTCTTCCATTTCCACCCAGCTCGCGGGAGGAAAACCCCTAATTATGGCAATACAAAAGGTACTACTATCATATTATGCATAACAAAAAAAAAAGTATATGCCCTCATCATTGTTTAGTCTCATCAAAGAAAACCTATTGTTTTTAAATTTATTCTTAGATTGAAATCGTTTTTTTGTAAATCAATCATCTTAAATTTATTGTTTAACCTGAACACTTTCCCATTTATTCCACAAAATTTTGCTTCATTATTTGAGGTCACCAGTATGAAATTATTTTAAAATTAAAAAAAAAATGAAATAACAAAAATTATTTCCCAATTGTCCACAACTTCCAAGTTTTCATCCCTAAATACCTAGGTACTTTCTCAGTCTACCACCATCCATCGTTATCCAACATAACGCTTTAATTTCAGAAGCAACAAAACGAAGATTAAGTGACAAGCTAAGCAAGTATGTTGGAAGTTGCTTTACAATGGGCGCAGATGTATGGCCCCTTTAAGTACACGCCACTGTCCTGAACTGCAAACTAACAAAAAAAATTGAAGACTAGCATATCTGCCGTCAAACAACATTTGGCATGAAATTAAACTAATTTCATATCATACCAGTCCCCTCCAACAACAAAACGTTTTTTACTATAAGACCCAAACACTTAACCAATAAATCTTGTTATTTAAAATTATGTTTTGGAAGTAAAAAGATTTATTTATTCCTGCCTGATCAACTAAGACAAAAAAAAGTTCACCTTTTTGTAACTCAAGAAATTCCTGTTTGGTCCCCCAAAAAAAATATAACCTGTCTGGTCACCCTTTAAAACTACGACCCCTATACAAACCGTTTTGACCAAAACAAGAATTCGAGAAGTTATGTTAACAGAAAGGAAATAATTTTTTACGAAAAATTAAATTATTTAAAAAAAATAAAATTTTGAAATATTTTTACCAATTACCACCGCCTAGCATTTATATTTAGTTGAAAGTCTCTCTTAAATTCACTGACCAATTTTTCGGCCTCAAAATGACATTACTTAAAAAATTTACTGAACTTTACAAATGAACTCTACAAATGAACTAAAAAAAATCAAAAAAACTTATATCTATATCTGTATCAGTTAAACATTTCTTTTGTGGTATTATATCTAGTTGGGCTTCAAATTCATTTTCCCTGTATTCAATCCGGAGCAGGCAAAACTTCTCAAGGCTCAAACATAAATGTTTGCTCTCCAATGGCCATGACCAAGCTATGACCTGAACGCAGAAAAAAATACAGAAAAAAAAAATAATTGTGAACCAGAAAACTTTAATTGGTAGAAATACCCGTAGGTCATTTTTTAAAAAATGCACTCCAAAGCCCAACGCTGTATTTTCCACCAAAAAAATTTGACCAGTCACGAAACACAACTAGACAACTAAACCAAAGACCTAAAAACTGTCTTTCAAAAAAAATACCCCAAAAAAAAATGTCAACTGGACTTTTGGCATTGATCTTCAGCCAAGGTGTCACTCTAGGGGTTTTAGCCTTGTGTTTCCTAACCTCCCGAGCCGACACTAGTAGTAGTACCCTCCTCTGACCCGATATAACTGAGTGACGTAAGTTCTTAATTGTCATCAACAGTTACCTCCAAAAACAGAACAAGAAAAGAAAATGACAAAGCAAAATAAACTCATTTTCCTTTTCTTTCCTTACTAATTAATACTTTCAACTAAACAAATCTACTAGCTGTTAAGCTATATTTACTTTAAAACAACTCAGCCAAGAAAAATTTGTGTGAAACCCTGTAAAAATATTCCAATTACCAAGTAGTGATATCCCACAAAAATTAAAATCACCAAAAAAATAACTTGTTGACCCAAATAAATTGACTGTACTAAATACTAAAAAATAATCTGTGAATCAATTTCTATCTTATCACAAGCAGGAAATAATAAAATATAAATAAATGAACCTGCAGGAAAAAAAATTGTTAGAAAAAAACACAGTACCTATGTCATATATTTAAACTTAAAAAGACTATGTCTGGAGGTCCATCCACCTATAGATCAACAAAAAAAAATTGAAGTAAATTTACATTGTTGTATTTATTTTTCTTAAAAAATTAAAATGTGTTTTTCCGACAAAAACTTTAAAGAATTAAGAACATGATTCGGACGCTGTTGAATAAAAACTCCTATGTTTTTTTTATCCACTTATTCTTCCTTAATAAATAAAAATGAATCTTTTATTTTCCAAGAAAAAACTTGTGAAGATAAGCTAATAAAAAACTAAGAGGATTACTAAAACAACAAACCGAGTTCCAAATCAACGTTCAAATATTACTAAAAAAATATTTAAAAAAATGTTATTTCCAAAAACCAATGATCTTGTTTTTTATGAAAAAAAAATGATTGAGTGTCAAAACCACCCACAGCCACTGAAAGCCTTTAACCTGGCTTTGGCTGTACCACAAAAAATTTCTTTTTCTTTTCAAATCAAAAAAAACAATAAAAAATTATATCAGATGTTAAAAAAACTAGCCAAAAACCACGTAGGGCGCCAATTTGTGGCCTTAATAAAGTTAAAAAAATAATTTGGGCGCCAATTTGTGGCCTATTAAAATGCGTTGTGTGACATTTGTGGCAGCTTAAAGACGTTGCCGCCATTTTGTGACACTGTAATTAGGATAGTGACAATTCGCCAACTTGTGACACAACAACACCATTGAATAATTAAACAAATATCTGGAAGCAGAACTGTATTTTCCAGCTAGGTAAAACATTGATATGCCCGGTAACTTTTATACAGTGGAGAAGGGGGGGGGTTCAGAAATAAGAAAATTTTAAGTGCGCCACATTATTTAATATCAATGTTTTACAAAGAAGATCTTAAATAAAATACAGTTCAACCCAAATGTTGTAGCCAAACAATGAAATTCCACCTACTTCCGAGGCTTCCAGAATATTTGTGTAATAAAAAAAACCAAAAAAAATAAACAGAATAAAATTCTAAAAGATTGAATTCAGATGACAAAACAGAAATACTTTACAGGTAGATGGACTTCTTTAACAGGTCATAGTTATCTACATCTGAATCAGTAGTGTGAGACTCAGTTGTATAAATGATGGTTAAAAATAAGATATACTTCCAAAATTATTCTGTCATAGGGGAGATCCGGACCAAATATCTGCTGTCATCATTCTACGTTGGGTAGAATGAGACAGACAGCAACCCAGTTCGAGATCCACCCCATGAGGTAAAAATGTGTAAAGAAACCGTTAAACATGTAATCCCATCTCTCTTTTGTCTCCGCAAAGTTGGTCACTGGGTTGTACAAATAACAAAGAAATTTAGTTCATCTTGTTTATTTTAAAATCTGAGGAAAAGATGGTGCTGAATTATTATAGGACAGAGTAAAATATTTAAACGCAAAGCACTTTCAATTTCGAAGAAAAAAAATGTTACTTAAATATGCCGCAAAATTTTGGTCATGACGTCATACCTTATCTTGCGTTTACAAGCAATGTTGAAATTATACTGTGAAAACTTATATATGAAAGATTACGTCTAAATGATATTATAAATTTATATGAAAAGATTATGTCTAAATTATATTGAAGGTTTATGAAAAAAATTATCGTTAAGGCTTGCTCCTACCTTGGTCCTTGATTAGTTTTTAAGTTGTTGGTTAATTGAACAATAGGTTGTTTTATCTTGTGAACCTGTTTCCAGACATCTTCCACTGCTCTCGCTGCTCCTGGCTTGCCCGCGCCTCCCCTAATGCCCGCTTAGCACATCACGCTAGGGCAGCACATGGTGGTCAAAATGTTGGTTCTTGCCCGAGCGTAGAAACCCTTTCTCAGGGTTATAACTGGCCCGTCCGGCTTCCCACCAGCGTCCAGCCCAACTGTCCCGTCGCTGGAATTGACAGGGCAATGCTCTTTCCGTGCAAATGGCGTAGGCCGACTTAAAATTCCCCTCAAAAGGGTGCGAGCGTCACTCCAGATTGCCTAGACACGACGGACTCACTTCCACAGTTTCTGGGATATCTCCTACAATCGCTGTAGTGCCAATCACCAAAAACAAAGGCGATCCCAGAAACTGTTGTCGACCCAGCCAAAATTCGTTAGCAAGAGAGACCAACCACTTCGTCGAGAATACCAGAATAATGAATTGGCCGGAAACCGTTTTGTAAATTTGGTGGGGAGTGGGGACGGTAAAACGCAATAGTACCAACCTAATCTTCCCGGTGAAATTCAAATAAAGAATGCAAACCTATTTATAAAAAACTTTTCCGCCAAAAATAAATCTCTACATTCAGTGGCAAGCCTGGAAGAAAAAACCCGCTAACCAATGAGGACATACAGCGATAGTTCTATACAGGTATATAGGGGGCAGCACCGACCAAGGGGATAGGAAGTACGTAAAACAAACCTTGAGGTGTTGTCGGATCTATTTCCACGGTTGAAATTTTTATAACAAGGACGTCGAGACACCCTCCATACACATTATTAATATTCGAACACTCAACCAATTCCCATATGAGTAAAGCTATACTGAGCGCAGAATTTAGTTGCACTCCAGTTACAGTCTTCGTCAAAAGTTTCCTTCGCTCTTTATAAATGTTTTCTCTAATATTCATATGGTTTAACGCCATTTTTGTAAAACATTTCTACAGTAATAAAGTTGTTTCTGAACCTGAACCCAAAAATACACACTGAACTATTGCTTAAAGGCACAAGAGTGTTCAGATGTTAACTCACACGATTTCGTTTATTCTTTTAGTCTTGGTTTTTATCCCTCGTTTATCTCCCATTTACAACAGTGCATAACTCGTATTTATTTTATCCTTTCCCTATCAAATTAATAAAGATATCAAAGTGGCGGAGCCTCGGTTGTTACTGGTCAAACCGTGAACCTAAATATGTTTTCGGGCTATCAAAACTAGCTAATCCGTGAAGAATATGGGGTTCGGATTGTCCCAATATCCTCGAGAATAAACGTAAGGGAATGAAATGTTCATCTAAATGTTTCCTTCCTGTTACTGAAACCATTTGTGATGCGGCAACGCCGCCATTCCCCAGCATAACAGCTGTTTAACTTTATGTACGTCAAGGAGCATCAGAAAATTCCACAGATAAAAACAAAAACAATCAAAAGTTTTTATGTGATTTTCCCGAAACCTGTGATCTTAAATTCCAATTACGATGTCCAGATAATGCGATGTGCGTAGTGTCCACAGTAATTCGATGGAATGTCTCCTTTATAAGGTAACTTTTTGGACACTATATAACCTCCAAACCTAGCTCTATAAAATACTATATATTTGTGTACAGAAAGACGAATCAAAGAGCCTTGATTATTTACCTAAATAAACAAATATGTAACGTTGTCTTAAACGTAAAAATGACACGTTACATAATCCCCCCCCAACTTCAAGACGATTAACCTAAAAGGTTAATCGGAGAGGTCCGCTGCCGACTTAAGGTCTTTGGCATGCCAACTCCCTGGCAGTACTTTACCCGATGGTTCCTGAAGCTCAAATATCCATGGAGAAATTTTATTCCTAATCACATAAGGACCAACGAATTTCGGTGCTAACTTCTTCGAGAAAAACTTCGCAGCATCTGACAAAACATAATTTTTCTTCCAAACACGCTGACCCACAGCAAAGTTGGGTACCCTTGTACGCAAATTATACTGAACTACGTTTTTCTCTCCAGCCACCTCTAACCTTCTCTTAACATCAGCATAGAGCTTCCGGAAACCTTCGTTCTTACTTTCAGCTGCAGTTTGTACACCATTCTCTTCAGATAACAAAACTGGGTTGGAGTAATCTTTTCCTGACAAACACATATTCCTACCAAAATTAACAAAGAAAGGAGACATCCTGGTTGTCTCATGGGTTGCAGTACGAATCGCGCAGGCAAGTTTATGTATTTGTTCGTCCCACTTCCTGTGGTTGTCTTTCACATAACAACATAACATGGTTTTTAACGTGCGATTCGTCCTTTCTGTTGGATTTGCTCTGGGGTGATAATACGGATTATACTGAATTTTAACCTGATAACTCTCAGCAAAACGCTTAAACTCATTACTTTTGTACTGAGGGCCATTATCACAAAGTATCAAACGGGGCACTCCGAAGACCATAAATACTTGCTCCTCAAGATGCTTAACAACAGCTTGAGTAGGGGCTGCTCGCATTGGAAAAACTAAGGAAAACTTACTCAAATAGACTGTAACGACGAGAATCCAGCAATTACCCTTTGTCGAACGAGGTAAAGGTCCACATAAATCAGTCGAAATAACCTCCCAAGGACGAGTTGGTTTTGGGTGAGATATCATCTGATCAGATACACCTTGTGTATCACCTTTATGAGCTGCACAGACAAAGCATTTCTTTACAAAAGTTGCCACGTCCTGGCGCATTTTCGGCCAGTAATATTTTTCTGCCAGTCTGTGGAAGGTTTTATACACACCCATATGTCCTGCGGTAGGAGGATCGTGAGCTTCTCCAATAATTCTACGCCTATGATCTTTGGGGACTACCTCTTTCCAATATTCGTTAGATGGTGAAAGTTGAGGGTATTCTTGTTTGACATATTTATACAACTTATTATCAGTGTATCTCCAGTTCATAAATTTTAACGGTGATTCTACGACTCTCTTTACCATCTTTTGGTACCATCGATCTTTAATTGCTGTTGAAACGTCTCTGGGCTGCGAAATTGTATCAATCATGGGTACTGCACGAGACAACATGTCCGGGACAACTAAATCTTTCCCTTTCCGATGGATTACTTCAAAATCATATTGCTGCAGTTTTACAGACCAACGAGCAAGTCTTCCACTGGGCTCTTTTAAGCTATGAAGCCATTTTAAGCTAAAATGATCTGTTATGACCTTAAATGAGATCCCCTCAATATAAGGCCGGAGCTTCTCTATCGCCCAAACCAATGCCAAACATTCTCGCTCGGTGGTCGTGTAAACACGTTCTTGCTTAGTCAAAGATCGACTCAAATAGCATATGACTTTGTCTCCTTCAGGATAAGGTTGCGTTAAACATGCTCCTATTCCATATCCTGAGGCGTCTGTTTGAATGACAAATTCTTTGGTATAATCTGGACATGTAAGAATCGGTGCAGTCACTAAAAGTTCCTTAATCTTAATAAATGCTTTTTCGCAGTCTGGAGTCCAATCGAACTTTTGATTTTTCTTAGTTAGAGCTGTAATCGGAGCTATTATCGCTGAAAAATTCTCTATGAAACGTCTGTACCAGGATATTGTACCTACAACTCTACGAACTTCTCTGACAGTTCTTGGCCTCTGGAGCTCTAACATGGCTCTAATTTTATTAGGGTCAACTCGAATGCCTCGACGGTCCACTACGAAACCTAAATAAGTCATTTCTGGCCTACACAGTTGGCATTTCTCCCAACTTACCGTTATCTTTGCATTCTGCAATCTTCGTAGGACTTCCTCAAGAATTCTAAGATGTTCAGAAAAGCTCTGTGTGACAATTACGAGGTCATCGAGATATACGTACACGTAGGGGTCTAAATCGTTTCCTATGATGCTATCTATGAGTCTCTGCCAAGTTGCAGGTGCATTATGAAGACCAAATGGTAACCGCTTAAATTGGAAGAGACCTCGTCTACAGATGAATGCTGTTAGTGGCTTCGATGATTCTTCCATTGGTACTTGCCAATAAGCACTCTTAATATCTAAAGTTGACAAGTACTTAGCATCTTTCAATTTGTCAAGAGTCTCGGATACGAGTGGTAAAGGATAACTATCACGCGCCGTCACTGAGTTCAATTTGCGGTAGTCTACACAGAAACGATATTTCTTTGTGTTTTTCTTTTGTACCATTACCACTGGTGAAGCCCATGAACTACTACTACGTTCTATCACATCCATTTTCAGCATTTCGTCGATTTCGTCATCAATAAGTTTCTGAATGACCGGTGAGACCTTATATGAACGTTGTCTTATCGGTGCTGCATCTGTTGTAATCTTATGCTCTACCCTATCTGTACATCCCAGTGAGTCACCCATCATATTCTTATATTTAACGACCAATTCCTCTAGTCGTTCTGATTCATAAGGTGTAAGAGTTGTTTGTTGGTCTGATGTTTCTAAAGAACAAATCACATCTTTATTATCGGCAAAATGCCACTCATTAGTACTTAAGTTCGGTACTATACCCATCGAAATCCAAAAATCCAATCCCAAAATCAAAGTGTGCGGCAACTCAGGAACGACGACGACCTCTATTAACCTAAATTTGTCCTGAACTCGCATAGGAAGCTGCACTGTTCCAATACTACTCGTGCTTTGACCATTTGCCACAATACAACTCGTCTTCTTCGTCGTATCAAGTGAAAAACCAAACTTCTCGATGATTGACCAACCATGATTCCCTAAAAAGGTACGTGAAGCCCCGGAATCCAACAAACCTAATAACTTATTTCCGAGCACATCCACTTCTAAATAAGGTCTCTCATCTTTACGAGCATGACTTATCACATAATCTAAAACGTACGTTAGCCTATCGGTCGATGCTTGTTCAGGCTGACTCGAAGGTCGACCACCTACGAGCGCCTGGGTCCGTTTCCCTGACGATTACAATTTCGACATTCTCTTACTGTTACCCCTACCTGACCACACGAATAGCACTGTTTGCCTCTAGGTAATGCGCACCCGATTGCCATGTGCCCTGTTTGGTTGCATCTGTAACAAACAACGTCCCTATTCGCCATACCAGACCTAGCACCTTGTGGTGGTTGTCTATCTCTGTCATTTACACTAGCCTGACCACTAACTGGTTGTTGTCTCTCTCTATCAGCTCTAGCAGCGAAACTGCTTGCTGGTTGCTGCCTATTTCTGTCGAATCTATTAGCAGGATGATTTAAATTCTGTTGGTTCGATGTCCCAGCACCTGATATTTGAATTGCATCAACCCCTGTTGAAAAATCGTCACTGTCGCTCTCTACGTCAACGTAGGCCAAGTCAGGTTCAATAGATTGGTTTTTCCTAGGTGTAAAATTTTCCTCCTCTAAACCATATCTCTGGTCTATTCTACGACACAGATCCTTTAAATGTGATAGGCTATTGACCTCAGTAGCAATTAACCCATTTTTATAGATGTCCGCGATATTTCTGAAGACGATAGCTAATTTCGCCTCTTCGGAAACAGGACAGCCAAGTCTTTGGAAATATGTGTTCATGACAGCAATATAGGTCCCTATAGACTCTCCAGGGCCTTGTTTACGTTTTTGAATCTCCTTCAATAGCTTCTCGCCATATGAAGAAGGAAGATATTCTGCCATGAACCTCTGTTCCAGCTGTTCCCATGTATGGACTTCTCTACGTACATCTTTGTAAAAAGTATAAGCTGACTTTTCAAAAAGATCAATGCCCGAATTCAGTAAAACCTTTTTGCTGACTCCTCTAGCCTGACTCAACTCGTCCACTCTCTCAAAAAATGCGGTGACGGAGATTGTACCCCTCTCGCCTGTAAACTTTAAGTTCCACTTATGCGGAGGTACAGGTGCAACGTGATATGAGGTACCAGGATCACTTGACATTGGTACTGGCGACGAACATGAAAATGGTCGTGACTGAGCAATTGGTGCAATGCTACTTTGGAGGGCAGCTAGACTCAAAGGAACGGTAGACGGTTGTTGGTAATGAAAAGCTGATGTACCGTAATTCTCAATCGGCATAGGGACTGGTGCCTGTATTGGTGCTTGAGTTGGGTTCGTGAGCACAGGCATTTGCACTGGAGCAATGACCGACGGTTGGTTCGTAGGCTGTTGAGCTGTTTGTGTGCTCGAGTGCTGTGGTTGCGGGAAATGAGACTGGTTTGGTGTGTTACCAGCATTTGTTGAGTGGTCTGAGCTTCTACTCGTTGATTGGGTTTCAGATGCTTCATCATCATCTGAGGCAACGCCAACTCTCAATAAATCTGTTGCTTGGCTCTGCAACCTCCCAATCAAGCTTAAGGTTTCCGCAACCAGTATGCCTTTGGTTTGACTTTCTTCAAAGTTAGACGGATTCATGTTATTTATCCTGGCCAACACGTGTTCCAACCTCACAGCGATTTTTCTAAACTCTCCCCCTTTGCTCGTACCAGAGAACTTCTCTACCAGCGGTACCAGACTATCAAGCTTCTTCATGCAGCTAAAAGCATCTTGGCCAAATTTAAAGGGATACGGAGGGTATCTCATACTTGTATCAGTCTTTTCTCTTTGCTTAATCAGCATAAGCTGTTGTTTCATTTCTTCCACCGATCCAATGGCTATGCCTCTCCATGTTAACTCATAGATTAATTCGTCCTTGACTAAGTACCTTATGTCAGACAACCGACTCACAGAAACAGCCATAGTGCCTTTTATATTCAAACTTTAAACTTCAAAACTCTTAATTATACCTCCCAATTATAAAAACTAAACAACGCAATAACAAACACAAAGTTCACTTTAAATTCACCAGTGAAAATCACTATAAATTTTCTCACAAATGTAGAAAATATAAAACTTAAATACGGGCAGACGCGAACAAAACCGAAAAACACCGGAGCAGTAAGAAAATAAAATTTATTTGCATTTAAAAATGTAATCATAATTTATGTTAAGTATTTGTACAACCAACTATGACGTCCAACCTTGCAGAGAGAAATAAAAGAGAGACAAGAGTTTTGGCAGTGTTTAGGTCTTATGTTTCACTCCTGCGTGAGTAAAACCAAAAAAAAATAATTGCGCTTATCCTAGCTGAACTGGATTAAAATTAAAGTTAAGTGATGTTTGTTTACCTCAGCAACCGAATAGGTAAATTTATCCCTAAATGGAACGTACAACAGACTACCTATAACAAAAATCCCAAAGCTGTTGTACACAGTTAACGCTAGGGTATACTCCTGCTATTGCAGAACGGCTCCACTAATAAACTACTCAAAAAAAACCCAAATCGCCGTATACAATGATTTTTCTAATAAGAATAAATCAAAACCCACTTTAACCTGCTTACCTATTCTGAGTCTACACGAAACTTGCATTGCTTAAGGCAAAATCATCCCTTAATATATAAGTGAACGCAATAAACGTCGGAACAGATGTTCATGTTATAGAAATCGTAAAATATGCTCAATTAAAAAAAAATCCGCTCGCTGAAATTGCGTTGAATTAGACTAGTAAGGATGTTGTGTGTAATAAAAAAAATTTAAAGAAAATTTAAAAAAAAAAAAAATTACCGATGGTAATAAAAAATTTACACAAATAACGTCTTGGTAGGACTGCAACTCTCTAATAATCGTTAAAATGAAATTCCCAATACTTTAACTAAATTGATGCAAACCATGGTCAAGAAGACCCTAGGATCGTACCGAAAGGTGTCCAAAAAAAAATTTAAAAAAAAATTTTTGGTGTCGACCACAGTAGTCCAATAGTCAAAAAAAATTAATTAGTGACTCACTAAAATTTTCAAAAATTACTCCACTCTGATAGGTGGTTTGGAGTAGGGAGAAAAAAAAATTAAAACAAATGATGATAGGTTGCTAAAACGTGAGGGTTCGAAATAAAATTATATTTTAATTCAGAAAAAAAATATTTAAATAAACTGGTAGAATCATTGTAGGGACAAGGTACTTACTATGCACCAAAAAAAAAATTTGCAACAAGAAAATCAAGTTTCCTTTCTTAAAAAAAATTTAAAAAAAAAAATATTTAAAAAATATTTTCAAAAAAAATTAAAAATGTTTAAGTGGGGTTGCAGCTCCTATTAGTGAACCTTAAAAAAAAATTTAATAGAACCAGCACCAGAAAAATCTTATTCGAGTTGTCATGCAACAGTTTTTGTTCTTTAAAAAAAACAGTTGTCAATTCCCTTTCCTCTCCCAAAACTGTGGCAATGTGAAAAGTAAACGAGCAAGAAAAATTAATTTACTATACAAAAAAATGTTGAAAATTAAATTTACTTAAGAATCACAAGGTACAAAAATCGTAATTGCAAAAAAACCCAATCAGTTTAGGAAAAGTAAAAAAAAAATATTTATGTTCAAAAAACCAACGATGTTAGTATATTTGTTCAAAATTATCACTAAAGGAAATAAACAACGTGAGTACTTATTTACTGTACCACTGTAATAGTGTGAACCTAAGTTTTAAACTTTGCACTCAACTCCGTAAAGAATCATCTTGTGTGTACTTTCAAAAAACAAATATGAAAACAATTTCAAGGTTCACCTATAAGAACGTTGTAAAACTAAATTTGCCTACTCAAGTGTCTTTACACACAACATCTAATCAAAAAAAAATTTACTGCCTAATGCATTCTCAGATCCCTATTCCTGGTGTTTACGAGATATAAAATTAAGTTGGGCCCACTCCACAACTATCAGTCAAAGCAAATCTACCAAATGTCCAAGGGCTAATGAGACCCCATCACCTACAAATGATATTTTGAAATGAAACAGTTGGGAATAATCCTGCGTAAAAACCAGAGAACAAAATCAAGAACCAAAAACTATTACATTAATTTTAAAAGAGCATAATAAAACTCCCGGCCCCAATTAAACTTTTGTTATCTCAACAAAACTCGGCCTAAAACCAAAAAACTTTTTATTAGACATTTCCCCTATTCCCTAAGTATAATGTCAATAAAACCCAAAAACTTGTGATTTCCATTCCAATCCCATCTGGACCCTATATATTTTTTAAACGGTCAAACACCCACAGGCGAAACGACATCTTACTTCAAAGAAAGGGTGAAGATATTTTGAAGCACCCTGTGAAAATAGGACACTATTATGGAAAATTGTTCAGATCAGTGTTCTTAATACTTTTTAACCTAAATATATCTAGTCCCCTCATGTGCATGTTACTATTTTAGTTCCTATCATAATTAAATAGATCACAAAATTTGTCTTTCTCCGCGAATCTGCAAGGTCCTGGAAAATGCGAGATTCAGCCTGTAGGCCAAATTTGGATGTATTTTGATTTAGCGAAAACCGAAGTTGCGAAATCCTAAAAAGATTAGCAGGAAGTCCTCGTTCCTCGATTTCTACACTCCGAACCAAACATTTCTTCCATTTCCACCCAGCTCGCGGGAGGAAAACCCCTAATTATGGCAATACAAAAGGTACTACTATCATATTATGCATAACAAAAAAAAAAGTATATGCCCTCATCATTGTTTAGTCTCATCAAAGAAAACCTATTGTTTTTAAATTTATTCTTAGATTGAAATCGTTTTTTTGTAAATCAATCATCTTAAATTTATTGTTTAACCTGAACACTTTCCCATTTATTCCACAAAATTTTGCTTCATTATTTGAGGTCACCAGTATGAAATTATTTTAAAATTAAAAAAAAAATGAAATAACAAAAATTATTTCCCAATTGTCCACAACTTCCAAGTTTTCATCCCTAAATACCTAGGTACTTTCTCAGTCTACCACCATCCATCGTTATCCAACATAACGCTTTAATTTCAGAAGCAACAAAACGAAGATTAAGTGACAAGCTAAGCAAGTATGTTGGAAGTTGCTTTACAATGGGCGCAGATGTATGGCCCCTTTAAGTACACGCCACTGTCCTGAACTGCAAACTAACAAAAAAAATTGAAGACTAGCATATCTGCCGTCAAACAACATTTGGCATGAAATTAAACTAATTTCATATCATACCAGTCCCCTCCAACAACAAAACGTTTTTTACTATAAGACCCAAACACTTAACCAATAAATCTTGTTATTTAAAATTATGTTTTGGAAGTAAAAAGATTTATTTATTCCTGCCTGATCAACTAAGACAAAAAAAAGTTCACCTTTTTGTAACTCAAGAAATTCCTGTTTGGTCCCCCAAAAAAAATATAACCTGTCTGGTCACCCTTTAAAACTACGACCCCTATACAAACCGTTTTGACCAAAACAAGAATTCGAGAAGTTATGTTAACAGAAAGGAAATAATTTTTTACGAAAAATTAAATTATTTAAAAAAAATAAAATTTTGAAATATTTTTACCAATTACCACCGCCTAGCATTTATATTTAGTTGAAAGTCTCTCTTAAATTCACTGACCAATTTTTCGGCCTCAAAATGACATTACTTAAAAAATTTACTGAACTTTACAAATGAACTCTACAAATGAACTAAAAAAAATCAAAAAAACTTATATCTATATCTGTCTCAGTTAAACATTTCTTTTGTGGTATTATATCTAGTTGGGCTTCAAATTCATTTTCCCTGTATTCAATCCGGAGCAGGCAAAACTTCTCAAGGCTCAAACATAAATGTTTGCTCTCCAATGGCCATGACCAAGCTATGACCTGAACGCAGAAAAAAATACAGAAAAAAAAAATAATTGTGAACCAGAAAACTTTAATTGGTAGAAATACCCGTAGGTCATTTTTTAAAAAATGCACTCCAAAGCCCAACGCTGTATTTTCCACCAAAAAAATTTGACCAGTCACGAAACACAACTAGACAACTAAACCAAAGACCTAAAAACTGTCTTTCAAAAAAAATACCCCAAAAAAAAATGTCAACTGGACTTTTGGCATTGATCTTCAGCCAAGGTGTCACTCTAGGGGTTTTAGCCTTGTGTTTCCTAACCTCCCGAGCCGACACTAGTAGTAGTACCCTCCTCTGACCCGATATAACTGAGTGACGTAAGTTCTTAATTGTCATCAACAGTTACCTCCAAAAACAGAACAAGAAAAGAAAATGACAAAGCAAAATAAACTCATTTTCCTTTTCTTTCCTTACTAATTAATACTTTCAACTAAACAAATCTACTAGCTGTTAAGCTATATTTACTTTAAAACAACTCAGCCAAGAAAAATTTGTGTGAAACCCTGTAAAAATATTCCAATTACCAAGTAGTGATATCCCACAAAAATTAAAATCACCAAAAAAATAACTTGTTGACCCAAATAAATTGACTGTACTAAATACTAAAAAATAATCTGTGAATCAATTTCTATCTTATCACAAGCAGGAAATAATAAAATATAAATAAATGAACCTGCAGGAAAAAAAATTGTTAGAAAAAAACACAGTACCTATGTCATATATTTAAACTTAAAAAGACTATGTCTGGAGGTCCATCCACCTATAGATCAACAAAAAAAAATTGAAGTAAATTTACATTGTTGTATTTATTTTTCTTAAAAAATTAAAATGTGTTTTTCCGACAAAAACTTTAAAGAATTAAGAACATGATTCGGACGCTGTTGAATAAAAACTCCTATGTTTTTTTTATCCACTTATTCTTCCTTAATAAATAAAAATGAATCTTTTATTTTCCAAGAAAAAACTTGTGAAGATAAGCTAATAAAAAACTAAGAGGATTACTAAAACAACAAACCGAGTTCCAAATCAACGTTCAAATATTACTAAAAAAATATTTAAAAAAATGTTATTTCCAAAAACCAATGATCTTGTTTTTTATGAAAAAAAAATGATTGAGTGTCAAAACCACCCACAGCCACTGAAAGCCTTTAACCTGGCTTTGGCTGTACCACAAAAAATTTCTTTTTCTTTTCAAATCAAAAAAAACAATAAAAAATTATATCAGATGTTAAAAAAACTAGCCAAAAACCACGTAGGGCGCCAATTTGTGGCCTTAATAAAGTTAAAAAAATAATTTGGGCGCCAATTTGTGGCCTATTAAAATGCGTTGTGTGACATTTGTGGCAGCTTAAAGACGTTGCCGCCATTTTGTGACACTGTAATTAGGATAGTGACAATTCGCCAACTTGTGACACAACAACACCATTGAATAATTAAACAAATATCTGGAAGCAGAACTGTATTTTCCAGCTAGGTAAAACATTGATATGCCCGGTAACTTTTATACAGTGGAGAAGGGGGGGGGTTCAGAAATAAGAAAATTTTAAGTGCGCCACATTATTTAATATCAATGTTTTACAAAGAAGATCTTAAATAAAATACAGTTCAACCCAAATGTTGTAGCCAAACAATGAAATTCCACCTACTTCCGAGGCTTCCAGAATATTTGTGTAATAAAAAAAACCAAAAAAAATAAACAGAATAAAATTCTAAAAGATTGAATTCAGATGACAAAACAGAAATACTTTACAGGTAGATGGACTCCTTTAACAGGTCATAGTTATCTACATCTGAATCAGTAGTGTGAGACTCAGTTGTATAAATGATGGTTAAAAATAAGATATACTTCCAAAATTATTCTGTCATAGGGGAGATCCGGACCAAATATCTGCTGTCATCATTCTACGTTGGGTAGAATGAGACAGACAGCAACCCAGTTCGAGATCCACCCCATGAGGTAAAAATGTGTAAAGAAACCGTTAAACATGTAATCCCATCTCTCTTTTGTCTCCGCAAAGTTGGTCACTGGGTTGTACAAATAACAAAGAAATTTAGTTCATCTTGTTTATTTTAAAATCTGAGGAAAAGATGGTGCTGAATTATTATAGGACAGAGTAAAATATTTAAACGCAAAGCACTTTCAATTTCGAAGAAAAAAAATGTTACTTAAATATGCCGCAAAATTTTGGTCATGACGTCATACCTTATCTTGCGTTTACAAGCAATGTTGAAATTATACTGTGAAAACTTATATATGAAAGATTACGTCTAAATGATATTATAAATTTATATGAAAAGATTATGTCTAAATTATATTGAAGGTTTATGAAAAAAATTATCGTTAAGGCTTGCTCCTACCTTGGTCCTTGATTAGTTTTTAAGTTGTTGGTTAATTGAACAATAGGTTGTTTTATCTTGTGAACCTGTTTCCAGACATCTTCCACTGCTCTCGCTGCTCCTGGCTTGCCCGCGCCTCCCCTAATGCCCGCTTAGCACATCACGCTAGGGCAGCACATGGTGGTCAAAATGTTGGTTCTTGCCCGAGCGTAGAAACCCTTTCTCAGGGTTATAACTGGCCCGTCCGGCTTCCCACCAGCGTCCAGCCCAACTGTCCCGTCGCTGGAATTGACAGGGCAATGCTCTTTCCGTGCAAATGGCGTAGGCCGACTTAAAATTCCCCTCAAAAGGGTGCGAGCGTCACTCCAGATTGCCTAGACACGACGGACTCACTTCCACAGTTTCTGGGATATCTCCTACAATCGCTGTAGTGCCAATCACCAAAAACAAAGGCGATCCCAGAAACTGTTGTCGACCCAGCCAAAATTCGTTAGCAAGAGAGACCAACCACTTCGTCGAGAATACCAGAATAATGAATTGGCCGGAAACCGTTTTGTAAATTTGGTGGGGAGTGGGGACGGTAAAACGCAATAGTACCAACCTAATCTTCCCGGTGAAATTCAAATAAAGGATGCAAACCTATTTATAAAAAACTTTTCCGCCAAAAATAAATCTCTACATTCAGTGGCAAGCCTGGAAGAAAAAACCCGCTAACCAATGAGGACATACAGCGATAGTTCTATACAGGTATATAGGGGGCAGCACCGACCAAGGGGATAGGAAGTACGTAAAACAAACCTTGAGGTGTTGTCGGATCTATTTCCACGGTTGAAATTTTTATAACAAGGACGTCGAGACACCCTCCATACACATTATTAATATTCGAACACTCAACCAATTCCCATATGAGTAAAGCTATACTGAGCGCAGAATTTAGTTGCACTCCAGTTACAGTCTTCGTCAAAAGTTTCCTTCGCTCTTTATAAATGTTTTCTCTAATATTCATATGGTTTAACGCCATTTTTGTAAAACATTTCTACAGTAATAAAGTTGTTTCTGAACCTGAACCCAAAAATACACACTGAACTATTGCTTAAAGGCACAAGAGTGTTCAGATGTTAACTCACACGATTTCGTTTATTCTTTTAGTCTTGGTTTTTATCCCTCGTTTATCTCCCATTTACAACAGTGCATAACTCGTATTTATTTTATCCTTTCCCTATCAAATTAATAAAGATATCAAAGTGGCGGAGCCTCGGTTGTTACTGGTCAAACCGTGAACCTAAATATGTTTTCGGGCTATCAAAACTAGCTAATCCGTGAAGAATATGGGGTTCGGATTGTCCCAATATCCTCGAGAATAAACGTAAGGGAATGAAATGTTCATCTAAATGTTTCCTTCCTGTTACTGAAACCATTTGTGATGCGGCAACGCCGCCATTCCCCAGCATAACAGCTGTTTAACTTTATGTACGTCAAGGAGCATCAGAAAATTCCACAGATAAAAACAAAAACAATCAAAAGTTTTTATGTGATTTTCCCGAAACCTGTGATCTTAAATTCCAATTACGATGTCCAGATAATGCGATGTGCGTAGTGTCCACAGTAATTCGATGGAATGTCTCCTTTATAAGGTAACTTTTTGGACACTATATAACCTCCAAACCTAGCTCTATAAAATACTATATATTTGTGTACAGAAAGACGAATCAAAGAGCCTTGATTATTTACCTAAATAAACAAATATGTAACGTTGTCTTAAACGTAAAAATGACACGTTACATATTGTTTCAGTTTGTTATTTACAGTCTATACGTTAAATACTCCGCACCGTATTTAAAATTTGCTAATTTTCGGAATTTCAATCGTCAATATCTCGAAAACTAACAAAGATAGAGCCATAGTGTTAAAATTGATCTGATTGTCGCCCCCTGTATATTATAACCTATAAAAAATACTAATGGTGGGTCTAAAGTGGCCATAATTTACCAAACCGAACAGTTTTTGTTTGAACTTTCTACCCCCAATAATAACCGAGTTATAGCGATCTTGCAATTATAAAAAATCACCCTGTATGGACATTCAATAAATAACTATAAACTAAACTGGGAGGTCGACCAATTTTTTAATTTTTAAACTTTATGTTTTCAGGTCAAAGCAGCCTGATCCGTTTGATGCAGAATGGGCTGACAATGCAGCTAGACAAAATCCTGTAAACACAAATCCATTTTTAACCTCAAGCAATACGCCTACAGCTTTTCAAATACAGCTTTAAACTTGCTAAAACAGGTTGTTTTAAATATTTGTATATTTTTGTTCGGTTGCATCAAGGCCGTTTAACAAGAAGCAGCTGAAACAAACTACAGCAAAAACCTAACTTTTTATTCAACGATTGATGGTGTTTTTATTTAGCAAGAGCGTATGTTGTTGCACAAGTTTTTGACACAATCTAGTTTCCCTCTATTGACAATGATCTAAACTATCCATAGTTTATTGGATAGCCTTTTGGTTGGTATGTGGTTGAAGGTTACATAGAGACAAGATAGAGTGGTCTTGACTTAAAATATGGGAGGGGTTTAACTTTGTTGCGAAATATTTCTGTTGATGATATTGCTCAAAAGCAAGTGTCAAGTCTTGTCATGGGCTTGACACATCTTAAATTAAGTTCGAGCTAGCAGCATCATCAAACCTCTGGTAAGTGAGATTCAGGCAAGAGAACGAAAAATCTGTTGGTAAACTAAACTGTCTTAATAACTATAAGTATCTTTTATCTATCCCTGGCTTAAATTTCTCGAAATATCCTGCTGAGCATTTTGATAAATTAAAACTTTTTAATTCCATTGTGATATGAAAATTAGACATTGTTTAATCCATAATAATTTGACCCAAAAGAACTACCTGCAAATGAGACTCTATTGCTTGATTTGCCTTTTTTGAATATCACACAGTAATATATAAAAGATATTTGCCATTTTATAATATGCCAGGACTAAAAGGTGCAATTTTGTACATAATCGCTCCACAAATAGATCAAAATTCGGAACAAGAAGAAACGTTTTTAGGGTTGTTAAGTTAGATAATATACCTACTATAAGCAATTTTTTGCTATTTGTATCACGTTTTCGTGACAATGTCCAACAATTCAAGCAATTATTTGTTGGACAGATTGCTGCGCATACGGACGAACCACGTATGTGTAATATATCTGTACAAGTAAAATGTATTTAAGTCATTAATAAAAATGCCTGCTGCTATATGCGTTCTACCATATTAAATTCAACTTCAACGTATGTCTTGAATTAAAAAAGTAGACGCTTTCAAACGATGTTGTCAGTTTTGAGGTTTGTTGCCGGTTTCTCAAAACGCCAAGATTGGCATTATTTTTTAATTTTCGTTGTCTAAATTATTTTTTATAACCACTTTTTTAAGGTTTTCTAAAACAAATCGAAAGGTATTACTTATTTATATTAATACATATACATAACTGATAATAAGTGTGTTTAAGCTTAGAAAAAAGATGGTGCTAAGAACACAGCACTCAAATTACCTTAATTTATTTAAGATTGGGGTTCCATGCATTTCCTTGATTAGGGGAGAGGTTTTTATTAAGGTATACGAAGAAAGCGCTTTCAATTGACGTAAGCAGGATATTTTAGAGGCCCTTTTCTTGGACATATATGTTTATGCGTACGTGGGACGGCATCACATTTCTTTTTGTAGATTAACCGATGCCTGTGGCACATAGCAACCTGTCAAATTGAAAATGACAACGCGTTACGTTTTATTAATATTTGAGGTATTAGAAAGGTATTAGTGATCATTTAAACCCTTTCATGAGTTTAGGATTTAGTTTTTGAGGACTAAAAGCAAAGGCGAAGGGATACCCTATTCCATCAATGTATTCGGGCATTATCTTCCATGTCCTTGGATTGATGGACACAGGTATTCTTACTGTAGTTGTTATAGTAGGGCATCACGTACATCTTAAGCATATCCGTGAAAGGAAAGTACCTCTGAAAGTAACTGCAACATGCGAGTCCCCAAGGTGATGCCCTGAAAAATTATTTTGTACCCAAGTTACTTTCAATAAGAATTTTGAACATCAATTCAAAGCGATTTATTCCTAATTTTGGCAAATCGTTAACTATAATCAAGAAAATGCATACAATATGGGTCTTTTTTATGAATTGCGTAATTACACTTTCCTTGTACAGATATATTTATGACGGACGTTTACGGTACCTATCATGTTATTTAATTTCGTAAAAGGCCATCTCAGGAGTTTTAAAGAATGAAATATTTTATTTAATGCGGTGATACCATATGCACCCTTCTACTTTTGAAAATGTTGTTTTGAGTTTGAGTACTAGGAACTCTGTTTCTGTTTGCAAATATTTATTTTTATTGTCAAAAAATATTAACGAATAACCTACAAAATAACAGAACTGAATTATGCTTTGAAAGAATCCAACTTCAACATAGAAAACTTTACAGGTGATAACTAAAATATCACCCTTGACACCATTTTTCTCAAATTAATTTATAAAAATATATCTTGATCTAAAGCTTTATTAGGTGTTAAATATTTTAAAAAATGGTTATTTTTGAATTTATTAATACATTGGAACGGGAATCACCTCATTGCAAATTTTAGCAATAATTTTGCATACAAATAAAAACTAAAAGGAATTAGTAAAACGAGTGACGATGATAATAAAAATGAGTGTTAAATGTTATAACAAAATAAATGGTCAAAAAATGTTTATGATAGGTTTTAGCTACTTAGACGATTTTTTATACCTAATTTTAAGTAGAAAAAAGTTGCATATCGACTAACTTATCTGTGTTATAATTACTTATTTGTTTTTAACCTAAAGTAAGTAGATCTAGTTAGTGTACTTAAAAACAAAGTAATTTTACTAAAAACAAAAAAGCAAAAATTTGTTTTTGCTACGTACAAAAGGTGTGTTCGGTTTGTTTGTCTTTGATTTCGTTATTAATGGTGCGACGTAACATTATATAAAGACCAAAGAATGATAATGTTTACAGTCCATCAAAAAATAGAAACCTAAAGTGGATACGCATTTCGTATCGCTTTAATGTTGGCGTGACCAGCTGAATCTCGAAATCTGATTAAACAGGCCGGCGCTCGATACTGTGCCGACGAGGCTGGCTTAAATACGTACGGAGAACAACACTTTACGGCACCCTACCCGTGCATAACTGAAGCAATGCCACTCAGAGACGTAGGAAGCTGTCAGAACACAAACCTGGCCAATTTAATTATCGCATTAAGTTACGCCAGCGAAAACACGTTCCAAAGTGCGTATCAACTTTAAATATCTAAAAAAGTCACCGCGGAAAGCACTCTTCAGAAACTCCATTAAAAGCGCTTTTCTTAAATTCCATTGAGAGTGCCTTCTTCAAAGCGTCTGAATCAAGCTAAGACAAACGTGACTAGAGAATTGGTAGGACTTTACAGATTTGTTAGGTGAAATCTGCTTATATTTGTGGTTATGGCTCATATTATGCGCGTAAAAGACTTGAGAACTGAGATTGATGTATGTACTTATAAAAATAACTGTATTAAGTTATATAAATGTTAAATTTTTAAAATTATATTAAGAATTACAACAAGGCCACGTGTTTTCGAGAGTATATTATAACAAGCACAAAATATAATTAAGTGGCTATTTTTCTTCATGATGCATTTACTCTAACATTTAATATTAAAAACGGACAAATATTTAATGAACAAATCTTCTAACCGTTTATACAAGGTATGCTAAAAAAGAAACCAAACTTTTGCTATATCGTCCTAATTGATTAATGTAAATAAAATTAACTATCGATAAAAGGTCAGAGTTGTACAGAACTTGCCACTACGTGTGCTCCGTCACCGCAGTGCAATTCCTCGGCCGATTATCGCGATATTTAACATATTTGGTTTCTTTTTTAATAATTATTTATATGTCTATGGATCCCTTAAACTTGTTATTAACTTACTTATTCCATTTCTTGACTGCCAGTCGCATTTTTGTATCTTAGTGCCACCTCATGTATTTTTGTGTTTTGGTTTAATATGTAAGTAATTAGTTGTTTTTTGGAAGGGGAAAAAATGTTTTTAAAAAAGTAATATCATTCATGATAATGATTAAATGATTCTGAAAAATCATCTAAATAACGTTATAGTCTACGGCTAAGATATAGATTTTGATTTAACTTTTAATATAGTCTAAACCAATTTTTAGTGCCAATCCTAAAGCATTGTGTCCATTTGCTAGTTTATTTGGCCTAAAATACTCTCGCAAGTCACTTGCAAAATTTGTATAATCTCTCTTTGAAAATGCGAATGCTTCGCGTGCGCTTTTACCGAAGACCTATACTGTAAGCACAACTTGGCAACGTCGCGGCTTGTCATTCCGCTTGGGCTACACAACTGTGCAAATAATTGCTTGAGCCGCAAAGCGTCGTGAACTGTGCTTTGCTCACAAACCATTTGTAAGCGAAGCACGGTGCGTGATTTGGCTAATTTGGTTCGATATGTGCCAAACCACATGTCGTGGAAGTCTAAACTTTGGTGCGGTCTTGTCGGTATATTTACACAGATCAAAGGATCCTAGCTTGCCCAAGTTTTAGTGGAGGCATTTGCACCCAAACTAATTTGTTTACTCATTTGAATTTAACTTAATCGTATACGACACTGAAGGAACCATATAGTGAATTTGCCAAACACACAAACGTGTTGCCAAACACACAAACCAGTTAGGCAAACCTAGAGACCTATATTTTAAAGACGCGACAAACCCATCAAAGAAAAATCAAAAATCACACTTTTTGGTTATGTTATTTTCTTGTCAAGTTTATTGGCGTTTTACTAAAATAATTTAAACTGTCAGCGGTAAGTGACATCAATCATCATTCTACATATAAAAAAACACATTTGTCCGTCACCCACAGTATATATTTTGTCAAAAATCGTTTATTTTTATTTTCCGGAGTTTGGACTTTGATAAGTGTGTCGCGTCTCTATATCCTTAAAAAAAATGTCATAGATACAGGGTCGCTAGGCAAACCCAACACCTTTGGATTCCTGCTTTACAAGCAACTAAACTTTTAGTGATTTCTTTATAGATTGCTGCTGTTTTTGCAAGTTTCTTGTGATATAGTGGTCTATTTAGGCAAAACCCAGGGTTAGACTATAAAAAAATATATATTTTTTATTTTCTTGTATAAAAGAAGCCAAGAACAAAAAAATTAATAAATCTTTTCAGTATAAGTACTTAAAATAAATATTTTTACATTGTTTTACTGTCAACTGGTAAAAAATTGAATCTTGCAATTTAGCAGTATACAATAATTTCAAGAAACCTTACAATAAAGCAAATTTGCTATTGTAGGTAGTTGTTATTAAAAGTCTATTAGTACTTAATTAGTAAAGAGCACGCTAGCTCTGAATTTGGGCACACTATTGTACTTATTTTTTAATATATTATACAGTTGTATTATATAAATTTTATTTTTCTTTCTTGTAATATAGTAAAATATAAGTATTGTCTGTTTAACAGTGTGTTTGATTTACAGTCCCTTGATCTACTAGACATTGTGTGGCCGTTTGGTGGCTCAGTAGATTTTTATTTTATTATTTATAAAAATGTCATTTTGGTGTAAATTAAAGATGAATTCAACCGTCAAATTAAATCTTATCTTTCACTTTTTTTTTCTGAAATATTACATAAAGTTGGTATTAATTAAGGACAAAACATGAGCATAAAAAATTAGGAATTTTCTCTTCGAGCTCTTGTTACACTAGTGCACTGTCGTACTTTATGGAAATTGCACTGGTGCAATTTTTTGACTGCACCAAACAGTGTCAGTGGACCATGAGTGGCGCACTAACTTTCTCAAAAGAATTCGGTTGCAAAAGCGTAAGATATTTGGACCAGTGCAAACATAATTTTGTAAATCCAAGACCTTAATCCTAAATATAGCTGATTAAAAAAAGCTGATACGACTCCTGAAAGCACTTTTTCCAAAATTTGAGCAGTGTATCCTAAGCCACCATGTCAGTTTATCAAAACCTCAGTATTTTAGCAATATCAAAACTGTCAATGCAAGTAAAAAAATAATAATGTACAGGATATAATTAACACATAAACATAATATTTAAACCTTAAATGGTTTTACATACGACCAAAGGGCTCAAAGCCAAAATTGTTACTATGTTGGAAAATAGTTGGTCCTCTCAAACAGCGGTAGCCCAACATTTTAGCGTAAGCTAAACAACAGTTTATTTTATAAATAAAGGATGGGTAAAATGGAGGGCTCCGATACAAAACAGCGCTGTACAAAATAGCGTGAGGCAAAATGGCGTGGGACAAAATAGCGCCCCTGCAAATTAGCGCTGAGACTAAATAGCGCTGGACAAAATGGCTCGGGACAAAATAGCGCCGATACAAAATAGCGCCGGTATAAAATAGCCCAAGAAATTGAAAAAAAAAAAATTAACTTAGCTGACCTGGCTGGTTATTAGTTTCCTATATATCCAAACTTTAAAACAGCAATATATAAAAATACCGAACCAAACTAATCCAAACCGAAATGCGTTATTATGGAATGCGCTATTTTGACCATGTGCTATTTTGCCTATACCAGCATATTTTTTCAATAAAAAAAACTTCGCTGACTTCTTTCCCGGGATTCTAGAGGGTGTAAGTCCGGACCGAACCAAACTGAACCGAACCGAGGTGAGGTGGTTTTTAAATATGCTGGTCGGTCGGTCGGTTTAGTTCAGTTCGGTTTGGATTCACACCCACTAAAATCCCGGGAAAGAAGTCAGCGAAGTTTTTTTTGATGAAAAAATATGCTGGTATCGCTAAAATAGCGCATGGTCAAAATAACGCTTTCCATAATAGCGCATTTCGGTTTGGATTAGTTTGGTTGACCCATTCGAAAGAGCGAAGAATACAAGAATTTTTTCACAGTTTCCGTCGAGTAGCCAGCACCTATTTGCCGTAGAATTAAATAATCAAACCTCAGGTCCCGAACTGCAGCAAAGAAGTCATCGTTGTAGTGGTAGTGGTAGCAATATTTGCTTCACACACCGGCGGTCATGGTTCGAAACTGGCTAGGTACTTGGTTGTTTGTAATTGTTTAGAAATGCGTAAACTTTGCGAAACTGGGCGATTAATCCTGATTGGATGGAAAGGCCAAGTATGAAAAAAGATAATAAGGGTAATTTTAGAGTACTCGAAGCAGCACCTGATCTTCCTGAACTTGAGTTACTTTTGGCCTGCCAGAACATCCCTTTTTTCCTTTGAAGTGGCTGTTCTTTTATTTATGTGTTATTTATAGAATAAACAGTTGTGCGGCTTACGTTAAAATGTTTGACTACCGCTAGGAAGGCCAAACCATTTTCCAACTTAGTAACAATTTTGACTTTTAGCTCTTTGGTCGTATGTTAAGCCATTTTTTATGTATTTATGATTCTGTAATTGATGACAATGTTATTATTTTCAGGGGCGGATATAGCAACTTTATTTGGGGGGGAAATATCATAATAAATATTGCATAAAGCTATTTTGCATAGTGATCCGTGATAGTGACCCACGGTGGATAGAATAGACCGGTGTTCGGATTTTATAAATATATGTCGAATTTTGACGTCACTGGTGGTCCAGCTGATAATCATAAACAAAAGTTAGATATGATATGAACAACTAATATTTTTCGAATTTTTTGAAAACTAAGGCAGTATTCCTACTATTTTTTAGTATATTCTTATAAAATAATATTTTTTAGACATAGCAGTCGTTATTTTTTATAGCCCGCTTCATTTATCTTTACACAAAAATTAAAATTCGAAGAAAATTGTTCGTTTCAGCTTCAAAAATCATCCGCTGAACTACATCTTTGTTTACTACCCAATAGTCCTCGGTTCACCTTTGATACTAAACGATCACATTCATTTTTACTTGTAGTTTCAGTTTTGTGCAATAAAAAATGAAGCGGGCAAAAAAGAAATAACGACAATACGTCTATTGAAAATTACATTTTATAAGGATGTACTAGAAAAAAGTAGGAAAATTGCCGTAGTTTTCAAAAAATTTAAAAAATACTAGTTCCGTTGTTCATATCAGATCTAAGTTTTGTTTACACAAATCAGCTGGACCACCAGTGACCTGAAAAATTCGACATATATATATATATATATATATATATATATATATATATATAACACCGGTCTATTCTATCCACCGTGATAGTGACCAGCAGGTGTATTCTATGTGTCCAAACTAAATATAGTTTCAGATTTGGGGGGTGGTTCGGTTCGGTTCGGTTCGGTTCGGTATTTCCTCTCCCGTAGATCTGCGTCTGTTATTTTTATACTTGGCATTGCTAAACTTGACATGGTGGCTTAGAATACACTGCTCAAATTTTGGAAAGAGTACTTTAACGAATCGTAACAGATTTTTTTGAAATCAGCTGTACATCTTGCGATTTCACACGACTAAAAATAAGGGCGTAGATACGATTTTTACTAAGGGGGGGACAGTATATAAGTAAACTTTTCGACAAGATGAAAAATTCACTGGTCGGTAGAATAACTAAATAAATAAATGTCTTGTTTTTTATTTACCTAGCTACCATATTAACACACATTTCCTATACCTGTTCCTACCAAAGCCTGCCTAATTAGTGGAGATATGGTATTAAAGTCATGGTGTCAGGAGATAAGATCTATAGTCTGGTAACGGGCAAGCTTTGACTAGTATGTTAACAAAAAAAAAGTAAAACTGATAACCTTTGAGATCAAACCAGATACCCTCTAACGTAAAGGGGGTGGGTTAATCTGGTTATTCTCTGAATGGATTCGGTGACCTGGCCATTCGGAAATTACCACATGGGACATGGTATATGCACAAAGTATATAGCCTATAGTATATACTTTGTGGTATATGAAGTGCCTACTTGGAGTTAGCGGCGAGTGCGGGCACATTGTGGCTCTCTGTACCCTGTTGATTATGTCATGATGTGGTATATCATAATGACTAACTTTCTGGCCTAAAATATAATTTGAAGTCTACAGGTTTCTATTTACTATTATATAGATAGAAAGTATTTATATGACAAACTAGTTAAACAAGCAAAAATACTCTGCCAATATATGGGCCCCTAAGCTCACACTAGGTACTATAGTTATAGTGTACGTGTGAGCTAATATAACTAAAAACTAAAATATATTTTATTCAACTCCAGACTAAATTACCTTTTGTTTGATACCACACAAGCCATGTTTTGACTTAAACTCAAATTTTTGAAATTTAACCCCACCCTTAAAAAAAAACAAAAACTAAAATATATTTTGTTAAAGTCCGGACTAAATTACCTTTCGTTTGATATCACACACGCCATATTTTAACTTAAACTCTAATTTTTAAAATATACCCCCACCCTTTTTTTTAAATAAATTAAAATGTATTTTATTTAACTGTAGACTCAATTACCTTTCGTTTAATATCACACACGCCATATTTTCACATAAACTCTAATTTTTGAAATGTACCCCCACCCTTTTATTTGGTTTGTGTTCGGTGGATTTTGTTCATTTTTAAATGGGACCATCTCGACCCAAGACCCAGCCTAGGTACCAAATTTCATTAAAATCGGCCAAGCGGTTTTTGAGTTATGCGCGTTGGTCGTTACAGACAGACATACAGACACACAGACAGACAGACAGACAGACAGACAGACAGATAGACAGACATACAGACAGACAGACAGACAGACAGACAGACGGCGCAACAAAAAAGTTTCAAAATCATCTGAAACGCAAAGATATATAAAAATTTTTGAAATCGGAGCAACTTTTTTTTTCTCGAAAAAATTAGGATCACCATAGCTCACACTACTATAGTATAGTATATGTGTGAGCTAAAAACAGTAAAAACACAACTTAAGAACTGAAACACTGTAGAAATACCACACCAAACCTGAAAAAAATTTGCCAAAAAAGATAAGCCAGTTGCTGATACATAGTGCATTTAAAGCAGTCCGTACACTACAAAGGGCGACACAGAAAATAATGTAATGCTGAGTCAAATTTTGTTTGTTTTGTGGAGTTGTCTGATCAATTTGCCACAGAAAAAAACGTAGCACTGAAGATTGATAATTTAAACATCAAAGTAAAATCGCTGGAAAAAGAAAATACACAACTAAAAGATAAAATAGAAAAGTTGGAGAGGGAACAAAAACAAAATAACATTTTTAATTTTTAATCTTAATTCCCAGCCTCAAAACTTAACAGCGAAATACATTTGTGAACAGCTTAAAAATCTTCTTGAAATAAAAATAAACGAAGAATCCTTAAACAACGCTTATCGTCTCGGAACTTTAACAGACGCACCTATAAAAGTACAGTTTATTTCAGCCTTTACAAAAACTACAGTTCTAAAAAATTGCAGTAAACTAAAAGGCACAGGAATTAGTATTTGCCACGATCTAACTGCAAGCCAAAGAGCGACACAGAAAGTTCTAAGAAGACATACTGAAAACCACCACCGACGAAAAAGCATACATTAAAGGAGAAAAACTACATACCGACGGCCAAATTTTGAGTGAAGACGATATCTTGTTTATGGAGTGTGAAAATAGCCGCCAAGTAAATAGCGCACCATCAACCCCAACAGTCTACATTACCGAAGAACCCGAATTCGAACCTTTGAAGCTAAAGGAAGCTAAAGTTCCTACTGAAGAAAAAATCAAAGCTGCACAACAAAAAGGAAACCAAAACGATACTCCCAAAAACACAAACACAAATAAAATAGGAAACAAGGCTTTACCGAACTTGGTACAAGTGGAAAAAAAGAAGTTACGCTCTACTTCATCCAGCAGTCAAAAATAAAAATAAAAATTTTTAGTCTAGGATAAATAAATTTAGTAATTTAGTCTTTAATAATTAAAAATTGGTAGCAATGAATTTTGTCAGAGATTTTAATTACGAATTTATAGATACAAAAGAATTTGAACTATTTTCCGATTAGACAAAATATTTAAACAAAAATACGCATTCAAACTTATTTAAAATTTTTCATAAGAATATTAGAAGCATAAATAAGAATTTAAATGAACTTTCGGTTAATCTTTCAGAACTACATAGTCCTCTCGATTGCATTATTTTAACAGAAACATTCAGGGTGTCTGATAAAGCACAGTTTAATCTAGAAAACTACGATTTGTTATACAACGAAGGGAATATCAATAAAAATGATGGGGTTATTTTTTATATAAATAATAAATTAAGTTATTCCGCTAGGACTGTGTTGTGCAAAGCTCTTCATGTTAAAATTACAACATATGGCCAAAATAAAATTATAATAACTGCCATATACAAGCTTCCATCCCAGGATGCAAATAGCTTTGTTCGTGCTTACAAAATTACAAAAAAATCTTTTAAACGAAAGCCCTGGATGGAATATCACAAGCGCTAGTGAAATCAGTAAATAAAAAAAAAATACTGTACAAATTATACAAAAAAAATACAAATGAACAAACTAAATTAAATTTTACGAGGAACAGAACAATACTTAATATACTATTAAAAAAAGCAAAGATTAAATATTACGAAGCGCAAATTAATAATAATAAAGATTGTTCAAAAAAACTATGGAATACAGTAAAAAATATTTATTCAAATTCTAAAACCTCAGAAATAAACCAAATATACAACAAAAACCAGCTTCTAACTAACCCTAAAGAAATTGCAGACACATTTAACAATTTTTTTGCAAATGTCGGAAAGAACCTAGCCGGAAAAATAAAAAAAATACCAAACAATCCTCTAAAAAATAAACAAACTATTAAACAAACATTTATTTTAAAACCTACCGATAAAATTGAAGTAAAACATATTATAAAACATTTAAAAAATAAAAAAGCACCTGGGGTAGATAAAATAAAAATTGAAACAATAAAAAACATATATTGTTGAACCTTTGGCGCATATAATAAATACTTCTTTTAAAACTGGAGTCATCCCTGACCTATTTAAAATAACTACCATAAAACCAATTTATAAAAACAAAGATAAAAATTTAGTGTCGAACTATAGACCAATCTCCTTAATAACACAATTTATCAAAATATATGAAAAAGTTTTAAATGAAAGGCTGCAAAAATATTTGAAAAAACATTCTATTATTTCAAAAAACCAATATGGTTTCCAAAAAGGGAAAAATACACAAGATGCAATAACGGCTCTAACTGCAAAAATATATGGTGTTTTTTAAAACCATCACTGTGTGTGTTCTTGGATCTTGCAAAGGCCTTCGACACTGTGAGTCACTCGCAGATGTTGGACACTTTTCAGGATGCGGTGCACGAGGTGTGCCGTTTAGACACTTCGAGTCATATTTAAACGAAAGGAAGCAGTATACTAAAATTAAAAACCAAACAAGTAAAGAAGAAACCGTTGTCTTTGGCATACCTCAAGGTACAGTGATTGGTCCTACTCTTTTCACCCTCTATATAAATAATATTCTCGAACATCGGCTTCAAGGAACGATCTTGAGTTTCTGTGACGATACCGTTATTTTCTTTGAGGCAGACTCTTGGCAGGAGTTAAAAATTATTGCGGAGAGAAACTTAAATGAAATTTTGACATCTTTAATTACAAATTACTAACAATAAATTTAAGACATATTTTATGCCGTTCTCTTGCAATAAAAGGAATTTACCAAATTATGATTGTCTTTTAGTAAATAATGTAACAATAAATTCTACAGATTCTGTTAAATACTTAGGAGTCCATATAGACAAACATTTAAAATGGAATATCCACGCAAGTCACAAACACTACAAGAATAATGCTATTTAGTTGTTGTTTAAAATTTGCCTATGATATTTAAATATAAACCATCTTCAAACACTACTATGGCTTAGTTGAAAGTAGACTACAGTACGGCATCTTGGCATGGGGGGGCGTATATGATTCACATCTAAAAAAACTAAATATTTCACAAAAAGCTATTTTAAAAACCATGTATTTTAGACATTTTCTATATCCTACAAATCGATTATTCCAAGAATCAAAAGTATTGGATATGAGACAAATTTATTATTTTCACGAGTTTATTTTGCTTTAAAAATAGGAATAATTTAAAATTACACTCGCATGAAAAAATACGAGATCTACCACTCAGTACAACATAGAAGAGCAAAAAGCTTCCAAAAATATAGGTGAGAGATATCACTTGTATTTATTTCCAAAAGTTTTTAATCACTTTCCAACAGAGTTAAAAAATCTGTACTACAAAATACAGTTAATTTAAAATCGTTTAAAACATTAGTGAAAACAAGACTCTTTATGCTTTCTAGTGAAGAAATCAATAAAATAAAAAATCTTTGATATAATAATTATAATTAATCTTTACAAAAAATATTTTGTGCATGTATCAATAAAGTAAACTATTAACTGGTTTATAATTAGTAAAAAAATTAAAATATTGGTATTAAAATGAACTAAAATTTTGTTTTAAGTGTTCAAAAATAATATATAAAATTAGTGTGATTTATCATATTAAATTTGCTTGTGTAACTATACAAAAATGCCTAGCGCTACGTTTGTCTTTAGGATTGTGATGTTTCTAGGAGCATAATTTTTGTTTTGATAAGTTGTACTAAAACCAAAAAAAAAATGTATGTATCTTAGAAATAAATTGAATTGAATTGAATAGATAGAATTTAAATTATTATCCGAGTCGAACACAGTAGGTACGCGGTGCACAACGGGCTCAGAAAGGCGTGCCAAGGTGCCAGGTTAGATCCTTTAAGGGTGCTAACCGCCACTACTGTACATTCACACCTCCATACATTCATGGTATTAAAGCAAAGGCGTTTAATTCCCTGTACATTATAACACAATTTAATTTTATTAATTAAAAAAATAGTTGAAGTTGAAGTCAATTGCAAGCAGACCTCCTTTCTGGCTTATTTGCTGACATTCCCCAGGGCTAAGCAAATAGGCCCCATTCTGGGTTACTTTTTGGTGTTTGTACTTTATTTCTTTTAACTGCTTTCTAAAATAAAAACAAAGTGGACTAAACTTTTTTTACTAAAAATTAAAAAAATCAAGGCAATGTGTCATGCTTTTTTCATTTTCTCTTACTTAGCACCAGTGAAATTTGGGAGTCAAGAGTAAAACAAAAGTTTAATCAGAATGTCATGTCAAAAAAATTCTTCTTAATGACAAATTATAAAAACCTGTCATTCAGGAACACTATGTTTGAATCCATAAGATCGCAAAAATATATTTTTAATCTCATTGGTTTGACTGACACTCTGTTTTTTTACTTCAAGTCCAGCTGCTTTAGTAGTCCGTTTATTTAGACTCACCTGGTTCCAAGCAGAGTCCACCAAAGCCAATTGCCAGCACCGAGCACTCTGGGAATTCTACTTGCAATTACCAATTACTGAGAGTGCTTGCGCCCCTATTTAAAGTACTTGAACCAAGGTTTTATATTATGCCATATTATAATTTTTGTATAAAAAGCCATTTTTCTTCTGTAATGATATGTTATGTCATGCTATATCTTATGTTATGCTATGTTTCTGTATAAACCCAGCTTAACGTTTTCTGATGGCGGTGGCCAATACAATATGTTTTATGCTTCCCACTGCACTGGTGGGGTACTGTGGTAATAAGACACGTAATACCTTTATCTTCTAACGATTGCACAAATTTAAATGGAGATGTTTGTTTATTTTGTTGTTGTGACAGCGCCCAAGATGACAGATAACATCTGTGACTCTTAGTTTTTTTCGTATTACCTATTATAGGCCAATTCTTAGAGTAATAAATATATAAAGAGAAGTAATTAACCGTGGCCCCGTGTAAATTTTCCCTATTCGTTCATTCCTGAAAACTTAGAATTTACAGAATCCCCGGCGATGGCAACATAGCTGCGTCAGTAAAATCATCTCGCAAAAACCAAACTGGGTTGAATTTTCACAATATTTTCATAAACATTGATTATTTGTACGTCCAACTAAGTTCCATTTTACAAAAATAAAACTCAACACACAGTGAAAAACACCAAAAATTCAGTACACCGAGTCCGACGGCCAAAACAACACTGCATTTAATACAAGCACATGTTACTGTCAGTTTCGACCTTAAAGCAGGAAAATCCATCCAAAATTGCCATTATATACGTGACAAAATAATTTTTTGTTTGAAACTCGTAGACAATGATTGTGTAGAATTAAAACTTCGGACTTCCATTGTCTTTATTTATTTTAAACACGACGTTTCGGTTAGTAACTATCTCTAACCGTTTTTAAGTGTAAACTAAACAATCCAGCCTAAAGATACTACTTGGTGTGCAGTCGGATGTGACGGCCCGCCGTCTTTTTTAATTCTAAGATGCTTGTTTTCCTTTGACCGTGCTTGGTGGACTGAAATCTTCTTTATTCTGCATTATAAACGCAGCTTTATTTCGTTATCGCCAATGTGACTCCTTATGCAAAACTTTAGCTTCAGACCATGGAATAATGTGATCATTTGACCATGCATGATCCGCTAAACCGGATTTTTAAATATCCCCTAATTGGGTACTTTTTAGATGTTCATTTACTCTAACCTGAAGAAGGCGTTTCGTTTCATCTACATTTGATTTACCACACTCACATGGGATTTGGTAAATACATTCCTTAATATTTGAGAAATTTTCTGGTTTTGTTTTAGTTACAAAACTCCTTATCGTATTTCCGACCGAAAATACTATTTTTATATTATAGTGTTTGGCTATTCGGCTTATATTTTCTGAAATTCCTTGAACATATGGAACGTTAATAACACCCAACGAATTATTATTATTTTGAGAATTTGCTACATTTGATTTGTTTGTAATTTTAGAGATCGTTGAGTTTATTAATTTCTCGGTTCGGTTCGGTTCGGTTCGGTTTGAATGTTTCTATCTGTTCGTTTGATAAGAACATCCAAAAAAGTTAAAACCGATTATTTTTTATTCTCCATTGTGCATTGGATTCTTCGTCGAATACCATTCAGATAATGTAGAAAATTCTGCAATTTTTCATCATTTTCTGGCCATATAATAAATGTGTTATCCATGTATAGTAGCCATAATTTTGGCTTAACTCTTGCTATGTTGATAGCATGGTCCTCGAACCACTCCATCTAGATGTTTGTTTGTTAAGTAAGCTTTCCAATCCTCCTTTTGGGAAATCAAAATCGGTAATAAACCTACCCTTGGTCATATTATCGCAATCAAATCGTAACCCGTAGGAACACCACCATTTACCACAAAAAAAATTTTACACAAAAAAATGTTTTTTTCGAAAAAATGCTGTTTGTAAAACAGATTTTTTTCAATTATTTGTAGGGTATAAGTAATGAAGAAAATTGCCCCGGCGGCGAATTGGGTCGGCGGAACGTTGGGTCGGGGTTGAGTTGGTTCATTGGCGAATTGTCCCATTCCCTAAAACTATTTTTTAAATATATCAAATCAGATATAGGTTACAACATAGTTTTTTTAAGAAATATTATCTAAGAAAAACGAAAAACAACAAACATTTTCGCGACGCAAACAATGCCTTCCCAAGCTATTGCTTTTCGGGTCAGCATACAGGGTTACTTAAAAATGTTTAAAAAGTTTTTAATGTTAATAACTATGATCTCGGGCAAATTATGTAACGCAATAATTCAGGATTTTTGACCTCCCTTCCTCCTGTACGCATTTTTAATAAAAAATACATCAAAATTTCACTAAGTGTATCGCAAGGATAAATCCACCACCCCCTCCTCTCTTGAGCTATATGTTATTTAAGAATGGCCCCTACATATAAACTATGCCCTTTTTTTTCTACAACTTCAACACGCGAGGTGACCCGACATGGCAAAAACGCTTAAAATCGCACGGTCGAACATTTTTTTCTGTGGAATGTACTATTGATAAATCAAAATATTTTATTAGTATTTTGATTAAATGTAAATAGACGACGCCACTGGCGACACTAAAAAAAATATTATAGATTTAATACGTCATCAGTCATGACGCAGTATTGCCGATTTCGTGTAGAAACAAACTAGTATTTTATTGAACAGCTAATATCTCAAAAAAGATAAATAAAAAACATTTCAACAAGGTCCCGTAACTAAAAGGTTCCAATTTACGAAAAACTGAGGGGCGGGACTTGCTCCGAGTGGATGAGGGCCCCATGTCTGCAAATCCATAACCCCTCTTTGCGCCTCGGAGTGCCCAATATGTTTTTAAAAATTACTTTCTTTTGCTTTTCAAAATATTCCTGGTGAAACCTTTTCAAATTTTAGCCTGAATATATTCCTACATAATTATGTGTAGCATTAAGTGCTCACTGAAATTCTTATTTCGAAGGTTAGTAATGTTTAAACTCTATAAACAGATAAGCCGGTATTAAATAATAAGATAGAATATCCTTAATATCGATGAGACTTGACCATGGGAATGTAGTTCACATGGCTCAAAACTAAACACGGCCCTGCTAACAAAAATTCCGTAATATGACGTCATACCGCTGTTACCACGTCTTGTGAAAGTCGTGGGGAAAGGGACCGTTCATAAATTATGTTCTTGTAATGAAAGGTTTTCGAATGATGTAATAAAAAATTCACAGTACAAAACGACGCGAAGCGACTAATAAGCGTAGGAGAAAATATCGCGTGGGTTGAATAGGTTAAGAAAACCAATGCACTATATATTTTGCAATTGGTCACAAGTTGAACGTGATTTATTATTTATACAATTTGAAGAAGATACAGGAGGCGACAACAGCGTAAAGCATGTATTGTTTACCAACAAATGAATGAATGACCGCCCAAAACGAGTTTACTGCTACTCTTTTTTTTATTACTCTAAGGGCCAATTGCTACAGGGTAAGTTAGCTAGAAATCTGGAATATTTTGGCCTAAATTTTAAAAAATAGCTTGTTTATAGTGAAACTGCTGAAAAGACCAAGACGGCCATGACAGTTTCCAATATATTTTTTTTTTAAATTATAGACTAAAAAATATTAATTTTCAGGTGGTCCCGGGCCTAAATAAAGTCTAAAAAGTGCTAAATTCAATAAGATATGACTAAGAATTGATTTATCAGGTATTTAGAGAACAATTGTAAAAAAAAATTCTAACCTAAAAACAACACCGAATTTTTTTTTATTCTCAATTTTCGAGGCGCTTGCGTTTTGACGAGCTATTTTGACAACCGCCTTTTTTGCGCGATTATTAGTGGAAAACATAACAAGTTTTTCTCTAGCCATTTTAATAAAGTATCAATTAAAGGAAATAGTTATTTTGCAATAGTTGCCATGGTTTCTTGATTATTTCTAGACACAATTTCTTTTATGTTAAATTGCTATATTTTGAGCTGTCATGGACACTGTGAGTGCTAACTAAAGATTGCCTAATCAGCAACGACAACGCTTTAGAAGCTGCTTAGAAGTGAAACGGCATACAGCTGCAATAGCTATTTTGCTATCAGCTTTGCTTTTAGAGTGTTTTGGCAGCTGTTTTTGAGCAATTTATGTTACCTACTTGGGTAAGAACGCGACGCCATGCTCCGACACGCGACCCAACGCACGACGACGGCAGCATCTATAGCCTGAAAAATATCAATTATTAGCTCACACTACTACTATAAGTAGTGTGAGCGATGGTGATCGTAATTTTTTTCAGAAAAAAAAAGTTGCTCCGATTTCAAAAATTTTGCGTTTCAGATGATTTTGAAACTTTTTTGTTTTGCTGTCTGTCTGTCTGTTTGTCTGTCTGTCTGTCTGTCTGTCTGTCTGTCTGTATGTCTGTCTGTCTGTCTGTATGTCTGTCTGTAACGACCAACCCGCATAACTCAAAAACCGCTTGTCCGATTTTAATGAAATTTGGTACCTAAGTTGGGTCTTGGGCCGTGATGGTCCCATTTAAAAATGAACAAAATCCACCAAACGCAAGCCAAATAAAAGGGTGGGGGTAGATTCCAAAAATTAGAGTTTATGTGAAAATATGGCGTGTGTGATATCAAACGAAGGGTAATTAAGTCTGGAGTTAAAAAAAATGAATTTTAGTTTATTTTTAAAAAAAGGGTGGGGGTAGATGTCAAAAATTAGAGTTTAAGTGAAAATATGGCGTGTGTGATATCAAACGAAGGGTAATTGAGTCTGGAGTTAAACAAAATACATTTTAGTTTTTTTTAAAAGGGTGGGGGGTAGATTGAAAAAATTTGAGTTTAAATCAAAACATGGCTTGTGTGGTATCAAACGAAAGGTAATTGAGTCTGGAGTTGAATAAAATATATTTCAGTTTTTGATTATATTAGCTCACACTATAACTATAGTACCTAGTGTGAGCTTAGGTGCCCATAGATTGGCAGAGTATTTTTTTTGTTTTCTAATAAAATATGCATGATGCAAGTTTTTAACTTTATACTTTAATAGAATTCCGTAAAAGCTTTTGGGAAAATATTAAAATTATATCGCTCTAGAAAACTTTCGAATTATTTTGTCAATTTTGCGTAAAGTTTCTTTGATGTCTTGGTAATAAAATTTGTAATTTAAATTGAATTTGCTTAGGACGTTGCTTTAATATGGAGTTTCCCGACTGTCGACAAGGGAAAATAAATAAAAAATCGTGAGCGGGTTGGTTTTATGAGAATAATATTCTGTCATAAAAGATAGGAGATTGATAGGATGAAGTTTTTGTTCCTATTAACAGTGTTGCCACGTGGTTAAAACTTTGGTGGTGCACACTCAACAAAAAATGAGGCGCAGGTGAATTTTTTTTTGGTTCCTTATTCTTTACTAAAGGATAGTGTTTAACCTTACTTGTGTTTAAATAACGCAGGCTACTAGTTCCTTTGTGTAAAGACAGTGTTGCCGCGCATATAACTGTGGCAAAATGTAATGTAAATTTAAAATATTTTTGATATTAGACAATTTTATGCCAATTATTGAAAATTATTTTTTATAAAAACTGGTAGGTAAGTATGTCAAATTTAAGGAAATACTGTGAAATCACTCAGGTATTTCCTTTTGGTGTACAAACATCGGCGATCGAGCCACCCCTCGCTTTTTGTCTCCCTTTTGGGGGAACATTTTCTATTGTTTTAGAGCTCATCGAAACACAAATTGATAAACTTAAAATTAATATCCACTCTAGCCCTTTTCATGTTCTCAGCATTTCCCCTAGACAGTTCTGGGTTCTATGTAGGTACCGTGTAAGCCTGAGACAATTTTTTTTTTTTTCGAGGAGCTGATCAATAGCAAAAATTTTGTACTGGTCCTGACGTTAAGGACCAAATGCTTATGAAGGGTACATGGGAAAAGGGGCTTATGAACATTTATTCTTCTGTACAGGAGAGCAATATCTAGGTTTTTTAAGCACCTTCTTTCCTTGTATGCCTTAATTTTAATCGAGAATATATCTGCAATGAGCACTTTATTTCTAATTTCCGTATGTATGTATAGGGGCAATAGAACTTAAAAATTCTCCACAATATCCCAATTTTTGATAAAATGTTGGTGAGTCCGTTTCTCCTGTGTACCCTTTATTTGGATGTTGGTCCTACCAAGTCCTGGCAGAATCTGCTGAGTCCTGGCAGGTCCTGCCAAGTCCTGCTAGGTCCCGCCAAGTCCTGCCAGGTCCCGCCAAGTCATGACAGTTCCTGCCAAGTCCTGCCAGGCCCTTCCATGTCCTTTCAGGTCCTGCGAAGTCCTGCCAGGTCCTGTCGAGTCCTGCCAGGCCCTGCCATGTCCTTTCAGGTCCAGTCAAGTCCTGCCAGGTCCTGCCAAGTCCTGCCAAGCCTTGCCAGGTCCTGCCAGCTTCTTATCGTTCATGTTTGTTACTGCACTAGTGCCTAGAGTTTTTTTCCAGTAGTACTCACACAAAGTTTCTCATATTTATTTATTTTTACTTGTGAAAAGAAACAATTTGCTTTTCGAGCCTCCTGTAAACATTGCACTCTGTAACTACACAGACAGTCATTGTTTACTTTTACAATAAAGCTGTTTTTCTTTTTGTATAGTAAAGTCACTAAAAAACACAACTGGACACTCCAAAAAACACAAAAATTTTATAAAATAAAATTACAAAGGAAAAAAAAGTAGGTTATGGACATTCTACCTTAAAAAAAAGCTGCTTGACATTTGGTTGGTTGAGAAGGATCATAAATTCGTTGCGAGGTTGACAAGCGGAGAAAAGATGGCTGACTCCAGTCCATTCCTTGAAATTTGACAGATATGGGCTGCGCATTCTTTCAAAGCGTCTTCTACCCACCCTTCTTTTTCTATGGTTATTGGCAACAGACATAACCAACCCTCTTAACACAAAAATATTTTAATAACGTCAAAATAACTTTTAATTTAAAAACATAACGTTACCCAGCAAACATTGACCTGCTGGTACTTTACTAATATTGTACTTTAACTGCTGGCATCGGCAACGATATGCATTATTTTTATTATTTTTGTATTGCCTAATTTGCGTATTATTAAAAGGTACAAAAAACGCAACATTTTAGTACTTTATTTTTAAGACAACGAAAAGGTTAATGGCAAAAAATATATAAAAATATATATAAAGTATATTTACGCAGTTGCTTTTAAAGCACTTCATTTTAGTTTAAAACAATTAAATATTTTACTGTGAAAATAAAATATTTACAAAAAAAAACATTTTAATAGCATTTTGAAGAAGGTACTCTTAAAGTACATTTAATTTTTTATTAAAAGTTTAAAAGTTTTACTGTAAAATTAATATAACAGTGAAAAAACATTTAAAAATATTTTTAAACAGTTGCTTTTAAAGCACTTTATTTTAGTACAAACATTAAATATTTTACTGTGAAAATAAAATATTTATAAAAAAACTGACAAGTTGATGTTTTCCCTCCTTGCCACTAAATGGCAAACACTAGTCAACATTTTACAGGTACACTAAGGAATAATATATATATATATATATATATATATATATATATATATATATATATATATTATAATGATCAAATATTTCTTTCCGTAAATATGAAGCGTGAGTGACGTAATGTCCTTACAACATTTACAATAAAAGTAGTTTTTTGTACTACTAAAAAAACTAATAAAATACAATGCTTTAAAAGTACAGGTTCGGTTCGGTTCAGTTCATTTATTAAATATTAAATTTAAAATTCTATGTAAACAATAATTTTGTAGTAAGTGTCTCACTGCAACGCCAAACGAATGCCTCGTTCGCATTCATGCTCAAGTGAATACTCGCCTCGAAGAAAAGAATATTCAACTGAAGTTCCCACTCTACTTGGATGGTGCCGCATGCCGCGGGTCCATGCGTGTTGCTATTAGCCACGTCTTTAAAGCACGTACGTACATATACGTATGCCCGTTCGTCCTTGCAACAAGGCATGATAATTCTGCCTCAAATAAATACGCGCGTTCGTCTCAAGGCACGTATTCACTTGAGCAAGAATGCAAACGAAGCATTCGTTTGGCCTAGCTGCGAAGCATGCGAATTCTACCTCAAATGAATACGCTGCTAAAGGTCCGGCGGCTAACAGCACGGATCGCCTTTTGTTAGGTGATCCTAGAGTCCCATTTTGGATTTATCCAAATATGTCAACATACAGGGACTCTAGGTGATCCGTGTCTAACAGGCGAACACTGATTACCTATAAAGTTGGTATGCGATATGCTATACAAGACCATTTCTTTTTACTTTAGTTTCCTTTTCTTATCTTATTTTGTGGGACTACATTTAAATCACTGCATACCTATTTGTTGTTCTTTAAATATGCCATCTTTCCAACACAGATATGTATTCACTATCCTTATTAATATTTATGCTTTTAATTTGCGACGTTTGTTTTTACAAAAGGCAAATATTTGAACCAAAATAACAAAAAGCGTCTCTCTTACTGACTCGTATCAACTCTTACTGACTTGTATCAACTGGCAGCGTAACGCAACTAAAAATGGCCATGGTCATGCAGTTCTGGTTCATTGGAACTAAAGCAGCGCCTTCTATAGTTTTATTTTTTTTAATGTTAAAAACAATTTAAACATAACCATATATTGAAATTATGGTTCTTTAAATAATGGTTTCTTAACATTATTACTAAACATATTTTTGGTAATGCTTTTACATTAAATTTTATTTAGAATTTTCTACATGTTTTTTTAATATCAAAAGTTGATTTAATTTGAACACAAATTTGTGCTAGAAAAGGAACGTTTTTTTTCCACATTTGTTTGACGTTTTTTACGATTTTGTGCTTAGTGGGAACTAACAAAAGTCATCAATGTTCTGTGAAGTGCGTAAAAAAAATAAGAAGTAAATACATACCTAAATAACATTTTCCTTGCGGTTTTTCACTGGTATTGGTTTTTCAGTTTTTCCCTAGTTGTTTTTGGAACTTTTTAATTAATTTTGCCTACAGAACACAAAAGAAAAAATTGTTTGAAAACATTTTCTTAAATTTTTTTGTTTAAAAACATTTTCTTTGAAAGTAATTTTTTTTCATAAGGAAAAATTGTTCAAAAAAGTTTTTGAAGAAAATATTTTTGAACAAATTTCCATTCAACAAGAACATAACCTAACCTAACAGCTAGGTAAGAGTGTTTTAACATACCATAAAAATGACAACACATGTGCCTCAGCACTAATGGGTTTCGTCCGTGTTCTTTTTTTTGGACAGAATTGAGACTCTTTGAACTTGTTTATGACGAACTCCGTGCTTAACTCGAGCCGAAATTGTTTCATGAACTAAAAAATATATTTATTTTTACTTATAATCATTAATGCTGCCAGAAAACCCCAAGTGTCGGAAAATTAGCCTTAGTTCCCCAGTCAACCAAATCCATACAAATAAGTAGATTTGTTGTTAAATCTGTAAACCACATTTTCAATAAAGTATTTGATTGTTGGGGTTTCCGTTCTTATTATTTGCATTGCACAAAACTGTTTCTCTTCATCTTCATCGCTGCTATTACTTAACAGCGAGGAAAATAATAAAAAATCGCTACCTACTTTATCTGCCCTCATTTTTACGTCCCACGACAATAATAAGCGTTTAAAATTAATGGCGGAAAAAAGTTTTCGGTGCGGCACGAGCCCTCAGAGCCGGTGTCGAAAAAGCCGCACTCAGTGCAAAACTGAATTTAAAAGTTCCTCAATGGAATACGAAAACTGAAAAAGTGCATATCAATGGAATACAAACACCGAGCCAGTTGTGCACCAGTGTTGTACTTATTTTCCCAATGGAATATGACATTAGAAACTTCTACCATTCTCTTAACTTGTGGCAATTGCAATTCTGCGTGTCTGATAGGTGGTAAACCGGGACTTTAGAGTTTATCATAACCGAGACACTCAGGTGCGTACATTTTATGTCCATTTTACGTCGGTACGTCCCGGGACGAATAAAGTACGTACGTTGTACTTACAATTGTGTACGTACATAGAACGTCTACTAGTGTAACGTGTCATTTTTACGTTTAAGGCAACGTTACATATTTGTTTATTTAGGTAAATAATCAAGGCTCTTCGACTCGTCTTTCTGTACACAAATTAAGGGTATTTTATAGAGCTAGGTTTGGAGGTTATATAGTGTCCAGAAAGTTACCTGAAAGTTAAAGGAGGCATTCCATCGAATTACTGTGGACACTGCGCACATCGTGTTATCTGGACATCGTAATTGGAACTTGAGATCACAGGTTTCGGGAAAAATCACATAAAAACTTTTGATTGTTTTGTTTATCTGTAAAATTTCGGAATTTTCTTTGACGTTCTAGAAAATAAACAGCTGTTCTGCTGGGGAATGGCGGCGTTGTCGCATCACAAATGGTTTCAGTAACAGGAAGAGGGCATTTAGATGAACATTTCATTCGCTTATGTTTATTTTCGAGGATAGTGGGACAATAATTTCTCTTCCGAACCTCATATCCTTCACGGATTAGCTAGTTTTTATAGCACGAAAACATATTGAGGTCCACGGTTTGATCAGGAATAACCGAGGCTCCGCCCCCTTTGATATCTTTATTAATTTGATAAGGAGAAGATAAAATAAATACGAGTTATGCTTTTGTAAATTGGGGATAAACGAGGAATAAAAACCAGGACTAAAAGAATAAACAAAATCGTATTTTTATATTATATAAATTTATATATAATCATAGTTAAATAAAGTTAATAGCTAACTCAGTCGGATTGGAAGGTTGTGTAGGGCTAGCTAGTGGTGAGAAAACTTAACATCTGAACATTCTTAGGCCGGGTTTAAGCAGTGGTTCAATGTGTATTTTTAGGTTCAAGTTCAGAAACAACTTTATTAATGTAGAAATGTTTTACAAAAATGGCGTCAAACCATATGAATCTTAGAGAAAACATATCTAAAGAGCAAAGGAAACTTTTGACTAAAACTGTAACTAAAATACAACTAAATTCTACACTTAGTATAGCTTTACTCATATGGGAATTGGTTGAGTGTTCGAATATTCCTGGGTTTGATGCATGCTCTGATCTCCAGTAATTGATTTTACAGTTGATGGTTTCAATGCTGAGCTTCTTATAGTCCTGCTGGTTATTTTTCTCCTACTTGCTATGTCGGCGGGGGTCCGGTAGGCAAATGTTCGGTCTATGTATGGAGGGTGTCTCGATGTCCTTGTTATAAAAATTTCAACCGTGGAAATCGATCCGACAACACCTCAATGTGTGTTTTACGTATTTTCGATATCCCCTTGGTCGATGCTGCCCCCTATATACCGGTACGAAAGTGTTAGTGTATTTCATCATTGGTTAGTTTGAAAACCGCGGTTTTTTTTCTTCAGTCTCGCAAACCGGAGTTAGTGATTTTACGGCGCGAGCGGTTTTTTATAAATAGGTTTGCATCCTTATTTGAATTTAACCGGGAAAATTAGGTTGGTACTGTGTACTGTCCCTACCAGATCTACGAACGATTTCCGGCAACTTCATTTTTTGTGTTCTCGACAAAGTGCCTTGTCTCTTTCCTAAAGAATTTTGGCTGGGCTGGTGGCCGTCGCCATTGTTTTTGTGGTTATTGGCACTTATTGGCACTGCAGTAGTTGCGGATTATACCAAAGACGGTTTACTGTGAGCCGTCGTTGTTTAGGCGAATCTTAGTGACGCTCACACCCTCTGAGAGGGATTTAAGGCGGCCTACGCCATTTCTACGGGAAATAAGAGCGGTAAGTTCGATTTTTTTTATTATTTTTTTGAATTCTTCAAGACAATATTTGAGCCCAAATTGTAATTGTTTTTCGTGTGAAATGTAATTTAACTACAGCAGACGTGTGGAATTTTTGGAGTTTTTTTTATATTTTTTTAACCACGTTTTGGATAAAAACTATATATTGTTTTTTCCTTTGGTTACAGCCCGTCCATTCCAACGACGGGACAGTTTTGCTGGTGGAACGAGGTTCGAGCCAGTTGTAACCCTGGGAAAGGTACGTTAGGATTATTTTAGTTCATCTGTTTAAATCTACTTTATTTTTTTGAGTCGACATGGGGTTCGTGATTTAAGATTCTCGGTGTAGGGGAACTTCGTGCAAAATAGACGAATTCCAGGAAACTGAAACATTTCATTTTCCACAGGGTTTTTATGCTCGGGGCAAGTATCCATCAACACTCGAGACCATGTGCTGCCCTAGCGTGATGTGCTAAGCAGGCACTAGGGGAGGCGCGGGCAAACCAGGACCGGAGTAACAAGAGGAATGTCAGAAAACACCACTTCCAGGTTTAATAAAACACCAAACTAACAATTAAATAATTGCAGGACCAAGGTAGGAGCAAGCCTTTAGACATAATCATTTCATATAATTTTTCAATATAATTTAGACAATCTTTTCATATAAATTTTCAGTATAATTTAGACATTATCTTTCCATATAACTTTTCAATATAATTTTAACACTTCTTGTGAACGCAAGATAAAGGTATGACGTCATGACCACAATTTTGCGGCTTAATTAACTTAAATTCTACTGTCAAATTGCTATTGAGTGTTATTCTGCCCCTAACTTGTTTACATCCATTTCATTTATTTATTTATTTTTGTTTTTGGTATTTTATCCAACTTTGCCATTAAAATGAACAAGATGAACTAAATCTTTGTGTTATTTGTACAATCCTATGAACCAACTTTGCAGAGACAAAAGAGAGATGAGGTTATATTTTTTAGCGGTTTCCTTACATTGTTTTACCTCATGGGGTAGATCTCGGACTGGATTGCTGTCTGTCTCATTCTACCCAACGTAGAATGATGACAGCGGATATTTGGTCCAGATCTCCCCTATGACGGAATGATTTTGTAAGCGTATATATTTTTTTACAATCATTTAGATAATGAAGTCTCACACTACTGACTCAAATGTAGGTACACTGTGACCTGTTGGAAATGTGCATCTACCTATAAGGAATTTTCTATTTTTGTCATTTTGATTCATTTAGGAATCTTTCAGAATTTTATTTTGTTTATTAGCCAATTTTTTTTGGTTTTTTTAATTACACAAATACTCTGGAAGCCTCGGAAGTTGGTAGAGTGTCATTGTTTGGCTACAACGTCTGAGTTGAACTGTATTTTATTTAAGATCTTCTTTGTAAAACATTGGTATTAAAACACTGTGGCGCACTTAAAATTCTCTTATTTCTGAACCCCCCCCCTTCTCCACTGTATAAAAGTTACCGGGCATATCAATGTTTTACCTAGCTGAAAAATACAGTTCCGCTTCCAGATATTTGTTTAATTACTCAGTAATTTTTTTTTAGTGTCACAAATTGGCACAGCGTTATTATTCTATTTACAGTGTCACAAAATGGCGGCAACGTATTTAGTTTGCCACAAAATGTCACCCAACGCATTTTAATTGGCCACAAATTGGCGCCCTACGTGAGTTTTTTGGCTAGTTTTTTAACATCTGATGTAACTTTTTTTTGGTTTTTTTAAATTTGGAAAAAAGAAAAAAGTTTTTTGAATTTTTTTTTTGGAAAATGTTTTTTAATTTTTTTTTCTGTGTTACAGTCAAAGGCTTTCAGTGGCTGTCGGTGTTTTTTGACAACCAATCATTTTTTTTAATAAAAAACAAGATCATTGATTTTTGGAAATAACACTTTTTAAATATTTTTTGGTAATATTGAGCGTTGATTTGGAATTCGTTTTGTTGTTTTAGTAATTCTCATAGGTTTTTGTTAGCTTATCTTCACAGGTTTTTTCTTGGAAAATAAAAGATTCATTTTTATTTATTAAGGAAGAATAAGTAGATAAAAAAACATGGGAGTTTTTATTCAACAGCGTCCAAATCATGTTCTTAATTCTTTAAAGTTTTTTGTAGGAAAAACATGTTTTAATTTTTTTTTTAAATTTTTTTAAAGAAAAATAAAAGTAATGTAAATTTACTTCAATTTTTTATTGATTTATAGGTGGATGGACCTCCAGACATGGTCTTTTTAGTTTTAAATATATGACAGAAGTAGTGTGGTTTTTTTTCTAACAAATTTTTTTGCAGGTTGCCTACTACTAATGTGTTATTATTTCCTGCTTGTAATAAGATTTGTTTCACCGATTATTTTTTAGTGCAGTCAATTTATTTAGGTCAACAAGTTATTTTTTTTTGGTGATTTAAATTTTTTGTGGGATATCACCACTTGGAAGTTGGAATATTTTTACAGGATTTCACACAAATTTTTCTTGGCTGGGTTGCTTTAAAGTAAATATAACCTAACAGCTGGTAATTTTATTTAGTTGAAAGTATAAATTAATGAAAATGAAAGAAAAGGAAAATGAGTTTATTTTACTTTGTCATTTTCTTTTCTTGTTTTTGGTGGTAACTGTTGATGACAATTAAGATCTTACGTCACTCAGTTACATCGGGTCAGAGGAGGGTACTACTATTTAGTGTCAGCTCGGGACGTTAGGAAGCACAAGGCTAAAATCCCTAGGGCAACACATTGGCTGATCAATGCCAAAAGTCTAGTTACATTTTTTTTGGGTATTTTTGTTGGGGCAGTTTTTTTTTAGGTCTTTGGTTGCCAGTTTAGTGGTCTAGTTGTGGTTTCGTGACTGATCAATTTTTTTTTGGTAGAAAATACAGCGTTGGGCTTTGGAGTGCATTTTTTTTAAAAATGACGGGTATTTCTATCAATTAAAGTTTTTCTGGTTCACAATTATTTTTTTCTATATTTTTTTTCTGCGTTCAGGTCATAGCTTGGTCATGGCCAATGGAGAGCAAACATTTATGTTTGAGCCTTGAGAAGTTTTGCCTGCTCCGGATTGAATACAGAGAAAATGAATTTGAAGCCCAACTAGATATAATACCACAAAAGAAATGTTTAACTGAGACAGATATAGATATAAGTTTTTTTTGGTTTTTTTAGTTCATTTGTAAAGTTCAGTAATTTTTTTTTAGTAATGTCATTGTGAGGCCGTGAAATTGGTCAGTGAATTTAAGAGAGACTTTCAACTAAATATAAATGCTATGCGGTGATAATTGGTAAAAATATTTCAAAATTTTATTTTTTCTAAAATGATTTAATTTTTTTGAAAAGATTATTTTTTTCTGTAAAAATAACTTCTCGAATTCTTGCTTTGGTCAAAACGGTTGGTATAGTGGTCGTAGTTTTAAAGGGTGACCAGATAGGTTATATATTTTTTTTTGGGGGACCAAACAGGAATTTCTTGAGTTACAACAAAAGGTGAACTTTTTTTGTCTAAGTTGATCAGGCAGGAATAAATAAATCTTTTACTTCCAAATCATAGTTTTAAATAACAAGATTTATTGGTTAGGTGTTTGGGACTTATAAAAAAAAAACGTTTTGTTTTTGAGGATACTGGTATGATATAGAATTATTTTTATTTCATGCCAAATGTTGTTTGACGGCAGATATGCTAGTCTTCAGATTTTTTTTAATAGTCTACATTTCAGGACAGTGGCGTGTACTTAAGGGGGCCTGTCATCTGCGCCCATTGTAAAGCAACTTTTAACTTACTTGCTTAGCTTTTTCACTTCATCTTCGTTTCGTTGCTTCTGAAATTAAAGCGTTATGTTGGATAAAGATGGATGGTGTTAGACTAAGAAAGTACCTATTTAGGGATGAAGATTTGGAAGTTGTGGACAATTGAGAAATAATTTTTTTATTTCATTTTTTTTAATTTTAAAATAATTTCATACTGATGACCTCAAATAATGAAGCAAATTTTTAAATTACAATACACTGTTGTGGAATAAATGGGAAAGTGTTCAGGTTAAACAATAAATTTAAGATCATTGATTCTTAAAAAAAGATTTCAATCTAAGAATAAATTTAAAAACAATAGGTTTCCTTGATGCCACTATGAGGGCATCTATTTTTTTTTTTTAATCTGGTAGTTGTAGACGGTATAAAAGAACTACCTACCTTTCATATTGCAATAATTAGGGTTTTTTCTCCCGCGAGCTGGGTGGAAATGGAAGAAATGTTTGGTTCGGAGTGTAGAAACCGTTGAACGAGGGCTTCCTACTAATCTTTATAGGATTTCGCAACTTCGGTTTTCGCTAAATTACAATACATCCAAATTTGGCCTACATGCTGAATCTCACATCTTCCAGGACCTTGCAGATTCGCGGAGAAAGACAAATTTTGTGATCTATTTAATTATGATAGGAATTAAAATAGTAACATGCACATGAGGGAACTAGATATATTTAGGTTAAAAATTAGTAAGAACACTGATCTGAACAATTTTCCATAATAGTGTCCTATTTTCACAGGGCGCTTCAAAATATCATCACCCTCTCTTTGAAATAAGATATTGTTTCGCCTGTGGGCGTTTAACTGTTTAAAAATGTATAGGGTCCAGATGGGATTGGAATGGAAATCACAAGTTTTGGGTTTATTGACATTATACTTAGGAAATAGGGGAAATGTCTAATAAAAAGTTTTTTGGGTTTAGGCCAAGTTTTGTTTAGATAACAAAAGTTTAATTGGGGCCGGGAGTTTTATTATGCTCTTTTAAAATTAATGGGGGTACGGGGTAGACCTCGTCAGATGTCTATCAGGGGAAATGAATCGACCCCTGCCCTCCGTAGATTCCAGGTACTCTCTGACCCGGAGAGTTAGCACCTGTTTAGGGTCCCATTCCCAGGGTTACGGGAGAAGACCACATCGGTATGAAAGGCGGAGAGGATGGACCTCGGTACGGTGATCATAGCGCAGGTGGCAACCCTTTCTTTTAGGGATAGTATAAAAGAAGAAGATGCTGCCTTGTAGTACAGGCGTTGGAATCGTCAAAGGCTAGGGGAAGAAAACCTCGATCAAAAATCACCTGGTCCTCCAGGTTGGGGGTTGGGGCATTAGACTAACTCTCTGATACCCGGAAAAAACGTACACTGTTAAAAAACCCAATCAAACGCCTCGGAAAGAAATGAAAAACCTAAGACGAACCAAGCAAAGAAACAGGAATATGATTTTTGGTACATGGAACGTACAAGGAATGAGTCGAAAAGTGAATGATATAGTCCATGAGTGCAGCAGAATGAAGGTTGACCTTGCTGTACTAACAGAAACGAAGAAGAAAGAAAAAGGATCTGAAAACCTAGGACAGTATGACCATTTCTATAGCGGAGTGGCAAAAGAAAAACATGCGCAACAAGGAGTATCTATTTTGGTCAACAAAAGATTTAGAAAATATATCACCAACTGGGAAGCAGTAAATGAACGGCTAATAAGAATGAATATAACAATAAAAGGAATGAGACTTACGATTTTTGGAATCTATGCGTATAATGACGATGCAAATGTAGCCGTGAAAGACAATTTTTTTGAAGAAATCCACAATGAAATATCAGCAGTAAGTACATCTAGAGAAACTGTAATATTGGGAGATTTAAATAGTAGAACAGGTAACAGAGTAAATGATCGGACAGTTGGCCAATATGGAGAAGATGTTGTTAATGACAATGGAAACCGGCTTATCACAGTATGTGAGCAATTAGACCTAAAAATCCAAAACGGTTTTTTCCAACATAAGAAAATACACAAATATACCTGGACCAAAACCTCACAAAACCTGAAATCCGTCATTGATTATCTTATCACTAAACAAAAGACAAAACTAAAAATTCAAGATGTCAGAACAAAGCGTGGATCAACATGCGGAAGTGATCACTATTTTCTGGAGACCAAAATTCTCTTTCCTTATCAAGGCCGAAGCCTCCATCAACAAAATCTTGATGATACAGTGAATGAGGAAATTGATCACTGTCAATATAATCTACTAAGCCTAGAACATGACAGCGTAAAAAACTTATACAAAAAGAGACTGAACGAAAAACTTAATTCAAGTTCAGGTGAAACCCCAGATGAGGAATACGAATGTATCACATTAAGCATCCATCAACCTGCAAAAGAAGCACTAGGATTAGTGGAGGAAACTCCTAAAAGAACAAAACCATACTGGTGGGATGCTGAGATTGAAAGTGAAATAGAGGAAAAAAGGAAATTATATCACACGTACTTATCCCAAAAGACAGATAGAAGCAGAGAAGAATACAAAATCGCGCAATCAAAGGTGAGAAGAATGATCAGTGATAAGAAGAATCAATCATGGATGCAAAAGTGCCAGAAAATAGATTCTTACTTAGGAGGTAGGAGAAGTACCGAAAGCTGGAAAACTATAAGATCGATCAAAAAAGAAACATGCAGAGATATTATTTCACCAATACCAGACAAAGAATGGGATGAGCAATTTAAAAAACTTTTAACTGAAGATAGAGCAGAATTCAAGGAAGACGAAAGAAACAATATCATTAGAACGATGGGATCTCCAGTACCCCTCACAATATCTGAGGTCAAAAACGTGTGCAAAACCTTAAAAAGCGGTAAATCTGCCGGACCCGGAAATATCCCAGCTGAACTTATTAAATATGGCACTGAAGAATTGTTTTGTAGATTACGGAATCTTTTCCAAAGATATTTAAATGGAGCTGTAGTACCAACTGAGTGGAAAACGTCATATATATCCACAATACACAAAAAAGGAAGGAAAGATATATGTGACAATTATAGAGGTATATCTGTAACTAGTACGCTAAGCAGAATATATGGCAAAATAATAAGAAATAAAGTGGAGAGCGAATATAAAGATATGGAGGCAGAAGAACAAGCTGGTTTCAGGGCGGGTAGATCGACTTCAGATCATCTCTTTTGTATAACCCAAGTTATTGAAAAGAAAATGGCATACGGACAAGAGCTCCATCTGCTTTACGTAGATTTGCAGAAGGCATATGATAGTATACCACTAAATCTACTTTGGAAAGCGTTGGAAAAGACAAACATAAGCGTACAACTAATTAAGGCCATCAAAGAGTTATACCGCAATAGTAAGGCAAAAGTTAAAATAAAAGCAAAACTAACCAAAGGCTTTCTAGTAAATAAAGGTCTTAAACAAGGTTGCTGTATCTCGCCTACGCTCTTCAAGATATATTTGGAACAGGTCCTTAAAGTCTGGAAGAGAAAATGTTAAAACATGGGAATTCCGTTGAATGAAACCACCTTGTATACTTTATGTTTCGCCGATGATCAGATAGTGGTGGCTCAGGATTATGACGACCTCGAATATATGACACGAAAACTAATAGACGAGTACAATAAGTGGGGACTAGAGGTTAATATCAATAAGACAGAGTATATGTGTATTGGTGGATCGAAACAGGATCTAATCTTAAATACTGGGCAGCGAATTCAGTCCTGTGATGAGTATAAATACTTGGGTCTAAAAATTACAGCTGACGGAACACTAGACAAAGCTATAAAAGATAGAAACGTACAAGGAAGAAAAGCAATTACTTTATTAAATGGAATAATTTGGGACCAAAGTATATCAAAACATAACAAAAAGCTTATATATAACACCATTGTAAAAAGTATTATTACATACGGCTCAGAAGTATGGCCAATCAAAGATAGAACAGAAAAAATGCTTTCCGCTACGGAGATGGACTATTGGAGAAGAGCAGCAGGGAAATCAAAAAGAGAAAGAGTTACCAATCAAAGAATAAGAGAAATTATGACAGTTGGTGAACGTACTCTAGTGGATGATATAAGAACAAAACAACTGGTGTGGTACGGACATGTACAAAGAATGGATGATGGAAGACTACCTAAACAAATATTACAATGGAAACCAACTGGCCGAAGAAAACGAGGAAGACCAAGGAGAAGCTGGAGAGAAGGAATAGATAGTGAAATAAGAATAAGAGGCCTAGATGATGAATTATGGGCAAACAGAAACGAGTGGAGATTGGGTATCGGAAGACGTAGAACGTTGTGAAACCGATAAATATATATATATAAAATTAATGTAATAGTTTTTGGCTTCTTGATTTTTGTTGTCTGGTTTTTACGCAGGATTATTCCCAACTGTTTCATTTCAAAATGTCATTTGTAGGTGATAGGGTCTCATTAGCCCTTGGACATTTGGTAATTTTGCTTTGACTAATATTTGTGGGAGGGTCCAACTTAATTTTATATCTCGTAAACACCAGGAATAAGGATCTGAGAATGCATTAAGCAGTAAATTTTTTTTTGATTGGATGTTGTGTGCATATAAACTTGAGTAAACAGGGTTCGGTTTACAACGGTCTTATAGTTGGACCTTAGAATTGTTTTCAGATTTTTTTTTCTGAAAATGCATAAGATAATTCTTTACTGAGTTGAGTGGAAAATTTAAAACCCAGATACTTCACATTATAGTGGTACAGTAAATAAGTACTAACGTTGCTTATTTCCTTAAGTAATAATTTTAAACAAATATACTAACATCGTTTGTTTTTTTGGTACATAAATATTTTTTTTTTCTTTTCCTAAACTGATTTTTTTTTGCAATTACGATTTTTTATACCTTATGATTTTTAAGTAAATTTAATTTCCAATAATTTTTTCTTCCGGATAATAAATTAGTTTTTCTAGCTTATTCACTTTTCACATTCACACAGTTTTGGGAGAGGAAACGGAATCTGCAACTGTTTTTTTAAAGGAAAAGAACTGAGACTGTTGCATAACATAACTCTATTAAGATTTTTCTAGTGTTAATTTTATTAAGGTTCGCTAATAGGAGCTGCAGCCCTGCTTAATCATTTTCTAATTTTTTTCGAATTTTTTTTTAACTTTTTTTTTTAAATATTTAAAAAAAAGGGAAACTTGATTTTCTTGTTGCAAAATTTTTTTTTGGTGCATAGTTGTACCTCGCCCTACAATGGTTTTACCAGTTTATTTAAATATATTTTTTTTGCTGAATTTAAATATAATTTCATTTCGAACCCTCGCGTTTTAACAACCTATCATCATTTGTTTTAATTTTTTTTTTCTCCCTACTCCAAACCACCTATCAGGGTAGAGTATTATTTTAAAAATTTTAACGAGCCACTAATTAATTTTTTTTATTATTGGGCTACTGTAGTCGACAGCAAAAAATATAAAAAAAAATTTTTTTTTGGACACCTTTTGGTACGATCCTAGGGTCTTCTTGACCATGGTTTGCATCAATTTAGTTAAAATTTTGGGAATTTCATTTTAACGATTATTAGAGAATTGCAGTCCTACCAAGACGTTATTTGTGTAATTTTTTTATTACCATCGGTAATTTTTTTAAATTTTCTTTTAATTTTTTTTAATTACACACAACATCATTACTAGTCTAATTCGACGCAATGTCAACGAGCGGATTTTTTTTTTAATTGAGCATATTTTACGATGTCTATAACACGAACATCTGTTCCGATGTTTATTGCGTTCACTTATATATTAAGGGATGATGTGGCCTTAAACAAGGCATGTTTCGTGTTAACTCAGAATAGGCAAGCAGGTTAAAGTGGGTTTTGATTTATTCTTTTTAGAAAAATCATTATATATGGCGATTTGGGTTTTTTTTTTGAGGAGTTTATTTGTGGAGCCGTTCTGCAATAGCAGGAGTATACCCTAGCGTTAACTATGTACAACAGCTTGCGGATTTTATTGTTATAGGTAGTCTGTTGTACCTATTCGGTTGCTGAGGTCAACAAACATCACTTAACTTTAATTTTAATCCAGTTCAGCTAGGATAAGCGCAATTATTTTTTTTTGGTTTTATTCACGCAGGAGTGGAACATAAGACCTAAACACTGTCAAAGATCTTGTCTCTCTTTTATTTTTTAAACTTTTTTATGGCTACTTGTTAATTCTAATTTAGGATTTAAGTAGTTATTTCTCTCTGCAAGGTTGGACGTCATAGTTGGTTGTGCAAATAATTAATATAAACTATGATTACATTTTTAAATGCAAATAAATTTTATTTTCTTACTGCTCCGGTGTTCTTTTGTTCGCGTCTGCCCGTATTTAAGTTTTATATTTTCTACAGTTGTAAGAAAATTTATAGTGATTTTCACTAGTGAATTGAAAGTAAACTTTGTGTTTGTTATTGCGTGGTTTAGTTTTATAATTGGGAGGTATAAGTTTTAAAGTTTAAAGTTTTAATATAAAAGGCACCATGGCTATTTCTTTGAGTCGGTTGTCGGACATAAGGTACTTAGTCAAGGACGAGTTAATCTACGAATTAACATGGAGAGGCATAGCCATTGGATCGGTGGAAGAAATGAAGCAACAGCTCATGCTGATTAAGCAAAGAGAAAAGACTGATGCAAGTATGAGATACCCTCCGTATCCCTTTACGTTTGGCCAAGATGCTTTTAGCTGCATGAAGAAGCTTGATAGTCTGGTACCGCTGGTAGAGAAGTTCTCTGGTACGAGCAAAGGGGGAGAGTTTAGGAAAATCGCTGTAAGGTTGGAACACGTGTTAGCCAGGATTAACAACATGAATCCGTCCAACTTTGAAGAAAGTCACACGAAAGGCGTACTGGTTGCGGAAACCTTGAGTTTGATTGGGAGGTTGCAGAGCCAAGCAACAGATTTATTGAGAGGCGTTGCCTCAGATGATGATGAAGCATCTGAAACCCATTCAACGAGTCGAAGATCAGACCACTCAACAAATGCTGGCAACACACCTAACCAGTCTCATTTCCCGCAACCACCGCACACGAGCACACAAAGAACAGCTCAACAGCCTACGAACCAACCGTCGGTCATTGCTCCAGTGCAAATGCAAATGCTAACGAACCCAACTCAAACATCAGTACAAGCATCACTCCCTATGCCGATTGAGAATTACGGTACAACAGCTTTTCAGTGTCAAAAACCGTCTACCGTTCCTTTGAGTTTAGCTGCCCTCCAAAGTAGCATTGCACCGATTGCTCAGTCCCGACCATTTTCATGTTCGTCGCCAGTACCAATGTCAAGTGATCCTGGTACCTCATATCACGTTGCACCTGTACCTCCGCATAAGTGGAACTTAAAGTTTACAGGCGAGAGGGGTACGATCTGCGTCACCGCATTTTTTGAGAGAGTGGACGAGTTAAGTCAGGCAAGAGGAGTGAGTAAAAAGGTTCTACTGAACTCAGGCATTGATCTTTTTGAAAAGTCAGCCTATACTTTTTATAAAGATGTTCGAAGAGAAGTCCATACATGGGAACAGCTGGAACAGAGGTTCATGGCAGAATATCTTCCTTCTTCATATGGCGAGAAGCTGTTGAAGGAAATCCAAAAACGTAAACAAGGCCCTGGAGAGTCTATGGGGACCTATATTGCTGTCATGAACACATATTTCCAAAGACTTGGCTGTCCTGTCTCTGAAGAGGCGAAATTAGCTATCGTCTTCAGGAATATCGCGGACATTTATAAGAAAGAGTTGATTGCTACTGAGGTCAATAGCCTATCACATTTAAAAGATTTGTGTCGTAGAATAGACCAGAGATGTGGGTTAGAGGAAGAGAATTTTGCTCCTAGAAGAAACCAATCTATTGAACCTGACTTGGCCTACGTTCACGTAGAGAGCGATATTGACGATTTTCCAACAGGGGTTGATGCAATTCAAATATCAGGTGCCGGGACATCGAACCAACAGAATTTAAATCATCCTGCTAATAGATTCGACAGAAATAGGCAGCAGCCAACAAGCAGTTTTTCTGCTAGAGCTGATAGAGAGAGACAACAACCAGCTAGTGGTCAGTCTAGTGTAAATGACAGAGATGGACAACCACCACAAGGTGTTGGATCTGGTAGGGCGAATAGGGACGTTGTTTGTTATAGATGCAACCAAACAGGGCACATGGCGATCGGGTGCGCATTACCTAGGTGTAAGCAGTGTTATTCGTGTGGACGAGCAGGGGTAACAGTAAGAGAATGTCGTAATTGTAATCGTCAGGGAAACGGACCCAGACGCTCGTAGGCGGTCGACCTTCGAGTCAGCCTGAACAAGCATCGACCGATAGGCTAACGAACGTCTTAGATTATGTGATATGTGATGTGCTCGTAAAGATGAGAGGCCTTATTTAGAAGTGGATGTGCTCGGAAATAAGTTACTAGGTTTGTTGGATTCCGGGGCTTCACGTACCTTTTTAGGGAATCATGGTTGGGCAATCATCGAGAGGTTTGGTTTTTCACTTGACACCACGAAGAAGACGAGTTGTATTGTGGCAAATGGTCAAAGCACGAGTAGTATTGGGACAGTGCAGCTTCCTATGCGAGTTCAAGATAAATTTAGGTTAATAGAGGTCGTCGTCGTTCCTGAGTTGCCGCACACTTTGATTTTGGGATCAGATTTTTGGATTTCGATGGGGATAGTACCGAACTTAAGTACTAATGCCCCTCATTAGTGAATGAACTTTGCCGATAATAAAGATCTGATTTGTTCTTTAGAAACATCAGACCAACAAACTACTCTTACGCCTTATGAATCAAAACGACTAGAGGAATTGGTCGATAAATATAAGACTATTATGGGTGACTCACTAGGATGTACAGACAGGGTAGAACACAAGATTACAACAGATGCAGCGCCGATAAGACAACGTTCTTATAAGGTCTCACCGGTCATTCAAAAACTTATTGATGATGAGATCGACGAAATGTTGAAAATGGATGTAATAGAACGTAGTAGTAGTTCATGGGCTTCACCAGTGGTAATGGTACAAAAGAAAAACACAAAGAAATATCGGTTCTGCGTAGACTACCGCAAATTGAACTCAGTGACGGCGCGTGATAGTTATCCTTTACCACTCGTATCCGAGACTCTTGACAAATTGAAAGATGCTAAGTACTTGTCAACTTTAGATATTAGGAGTGCTTACTGGCAAGTACCAATGGAAGAATCATCAAAGCCATTAACAGCATTCTTCTGTCGACGAGGTCTCTTCCAATTTAAGCGTTTACCGTTTGGTCTTTATAATGCATCTGCAACTTGGCAGAGACTTATAGATAGCATCATAGGAAACGACTTAGACCCCTACGTGTACGTCTCTCGATGGCCTCGTAATTGTCACACAGAGCTTTTCTGAACATCTTAGAATTCTTGAGGAAGTCCTACGAAGATTGCAGAATGCAAAGATAACGGTAAGTTGGGAAAAATGCCAACTGTGTAGGCCAGAAATAACTTATTTAGGATTCGTAGTGGACCGTCGAGGCATCCGAGTTGACCCTAATAAAATTAGAGCCATGTTAGAGCTCCAGAGGCCAAGAACTGTCAGAGAAGTTCGTAGAGTTGTAGGTACAATTTCCTGGTATAGACGTTTCATAGAGAATTTTTCAGCGATAATAGCTCCAATTACAGCTCTAACTAAGAAAAATCAAAAGTTCGATTGGACTCCAGACTGCGAAAAAGCATTTATTAAGATTAAGGAACTTTTAGTGACTGCACCGATTCTTACATGTCCAGATTATACCAAGGAATTTGTCAATCAAACAGAGGCCTTAGGATATGGAATATGAGCATGTTTAAAGCAACCTTATCCTGAAGGAGACAAAGTCATATGCTATTTGAGTCGATCTTTGACTAGGCAAGAACGTGTTTACACGACCACCGAGCGAGAATGTTTGGCATTGGCTTGGGCGATAGAGAAGCTCCGGCCATATATTAAGGGGATCTCATTTAAGGTCAGAACGGATCATTTTAGTTTAAAATGGCTTCATAGCTTGAAAGAGCCCAGTGGAAGACTTGCTCGTTGGTCTGTAAAACTGCAGCAATATGACTTTGAAGTAATCCATCGGAAAGGGAAAGATTTAGTTGTCCCGGATATGTTGTCTCGCGCAGTACCTATGATTGATACAATTTTGCAGCCCAGAGACGTTTCAACAGCAATAAAAGATCGATGGTACCAAAAGATGGTAAAGAGGGTCGTAGAATCACCACTAAAATTCATGAATTGGAGATACACTGATAATAAGTTGTATAAATATGTCAAACAAGAATACCCTCAACTTTCACCATCTAACGAATATTGGGAAGAGGTAGTTCCCAAAGATCATAGGCGTAGAATTATTGGAGAAGCTCACGATCCTCCTACCGCAGGACATATGGGTGTTTATAAAACCTTCCACAGACTGGCAGAAAAGTATTATTGGCCAAAAATGCGCCAGGACGTGGCAACTTTTGTAAAGAAATGCTTTGTCTGTGCAGCTCATAAAGGTGATGCACAAGGAGTATCTGATCAGATGATATCTCACTCAAAACCAACTCGTCCTTGGGAAATTATCTCAACAGATTTATGTGGACCTTTACCTCGTTCGACAAAGGGTAATTGCTGGATTCTCGTCGTTACGGACTATTTGAGTAAGTTTTCCTTAGTTTTTCCAATGCGAACAGCTCCTACTCAAGCAGTTGTCAAGCATCTTGAGGAGCAAGTATTTATGGTCTTCGGAGTACCCCGTTTGATACTTTGTGATAATGGACCTCAGTACAAAAGTAATGAGTTTAAACGTTTCGTTGAGAGTTATCAGGTTAAAATTCAGTATAATCCGTATTATCACCCCAGAGCGAATCCAATAGAAAGGACGAGTCGTACGTTAAAAACCATGTTATGTTGTTATGTGAAAGACAACCACAGGAAGTGGGACGAACAAATACCTAAACTTGCCTGCGCGATTCGTACTGCAACCCATGAGACCACCAGGATGTCTCCTTTCTTTGTTAATTTTGGTAGGAATATGTGTCTGTCAGGAAAAGATTACTCCAACTCAGTTTTGTTATCTGAAGAGAATGGTGTACAAACTGCAGCTTAAAGTAGGAACGAAGGTTTCCGGAAGCTCTATGCGGATGTTAAGAGAAGGTTAGAGGTGGCGGGAGAGAAAAACGTAGTTCAGTATAATTTGCGTATAAGGGTACCCAACTTTGTTGTGGGTCAGCGTGTTTGGAAGAAGAATTATGTGTTGTCAGATACTGCGTAGTTTTTCTCGAAGAAGTTAGCACCGAAATTCGTTGGTCTTTATGTGATTAGGAATAAAATTTCTCCATGGATATTTGAGCTTCAGGAACCATCGGGTAAAGTACTACCAGGGAGCTGGCATGCCAAAGACCTTAAGTCGGCAGCGGACCTCTCCGATTAACCTTTTTAGGTTAATCGTCTTGAAGTTGTCTTTGATTATGTAACGTGTCATTTTTACGTTTAAGGCAACGTTACATATTTGTTTATTTAGGTAAATAATCAAGGCTCTTCGACTCGTCTTTCTGTACACAAATTAAGGGCTAGGTTTGGAGGTTATATAGTGTCCAGAAAGTTACCTGAAAGTTAAAGGAGGCATTCCATCGAATTACTGTGGACACTGCGCACATCGTATTATCTGGACATCGTAATTGGAACTTGAGATCACAGGTTTCGGGAAAAATCACATAAAAACTTTTGATTGTTTTGTTTATCTGTGAAATTTCGGAATTTTCTTTAACGTTCATGAAAATAAACAGCTGTTCTGCTGGGGAATGGCGGCGTTGCCGCATCACAAATGGTTTCAGTAACAGGAAGAGGGCATTTAGATGAACATTTCATTCGCTTATGTTTATTTTCGAGGATAGTGGGACAATAATTTCTCTTACGAACCTCATATCCTTCACGGATTAGCTAGTTTTTATAGCACGAAAACATATTGAGGTCGACGGTTTGACCAGGAACAACCGAGGCTCCGCCCCCTTTGATATCTTTATTAATTTGATAAGGAGAAGATAAAATAAATACGAGTTATGCACTTTTGTAAATGGGAGATAAACAAGGAATAAAAACCAGCACTAAAAGAATAAACAAAATCGTATTTTTATATTATATCATAGTTAAATAAAGTTAATAGCTAACTTAGTCGGATTGGAAGGTTGTGTAGGGCTAGCTAGTGGTGAGCAAACTTAACATCTGAACATTCTTAGGCCGGGTTTAAGCAGTGGTTCAATGTGTATTTTTAGGTTCAAGTTCAGAAACAACTTTATTAATGTGGAAATGTTTTACAAAAATGGCGCCAAACCATATGAATCTTAGAGAAAACATATCTAAAGAGCAAAGGAAACTTTTGACTAAAACTGTAACTAAAATACAACTAAATTCTACACTTTGTATAGCTTTACTCATATGGGAATTGGTTGAGTGTTCGAATATTCCTGGGTTTGATGCGTGCTCTGATCTCCAGTAATTGATTTTACAGTTGATGGTTTCAATGCTGAGCTTCTTATAGTCCTGCTGGTTATTTTCCTCCTACTTGCTATGTCGGCGGGGGTCCGGGAGGCAAATGTGTCTCGATATCCTTGTTATAAAAATTTCAAAAGTGGAGATAAATCCGACAACACCTCAATGTGCGTTTTACGTATTTTCGATATCCCCTTGGTCGATGCTGCCCCCTATATACCGGCACGAAAGTGTTAGTTTATTTCATCATTGGTTAGTTTGAAAACCGCGGTTTTTTTTCTCCAGTCTCGCAAACCGGAGTTAGTGATTTTTCGGCGCGAGCGGTTTTTTATAAATAGGTTTGCATCCTTATTTGAATTTAACCGGGAAAATTAGGTTGGTACTGTGTACTGTCCCCACCAGATCTACGAACGATTTCCGGCAACTTCATTTTTTTGTGTTCTCGACAAAGTGCGTTGTCTCTTTCCTAAAGAATTTTGGCTGGGCTGGTGGCCGTCGCCATTGTTTTTGTGGTTATTGGCACTTATTGGCACTGCAGTAGTTGCGGATTATACCAAAGACGGTTTACTGTGAGCCGTCGTTGTTTAGGCGAATCTTAGTGACGCTCACACCCTCTGAGAGGGATTTAAGGCGGCCTACGCCATTTCTACGGGAAATAAGAGCGGTAAGTTCGATTTTTTTGATTATTTTTTTGAATTCTTCAAGACAATATTTGCCTCCCAAATTGTAATTGTTTTTCGTCTGAAATGTAATTTAACTACAGCAGACGTGTGGAATTTTTGGAGTTTTTTTTATATTTTTTTAACCACGTTTTGGATAAAAACTATATATTGTTTTTTCCTTTGGTTACAGCCCGTCCATTCCAACGACGGGACAGTTTTGCTGGTGGAACGAGGTTCGAGCCAGTTGTAACCCTGGGAAAGGTACGTTAGGATTATTTTAGTTCATCTGTTTAAATCTACTTTATTTTTTTGAGTCGACATGGGGTTCGTGATTTAAGATTCTCGGTGTAGGGGAACTTCGTGCAAAATAGACGAATTCCAGGAAACTGAAACATTTCATTTTCCACAGGGTTTTTATGCTCGGGGCAAGTATCCATCAACACTCGAGACCATGTGCTGCCCTAGCGTGATGTGCTAAGCAGGCACTAGGGGAGGCGCGGGCAAACCAGGACCGGAGTAACAAGAGGAATGTCAGAAAACACCACTTCCAGGAAAACACCAAACTAACAATTAAATAATTGCAGGACCAAGGTAGGAGCAAGCCTTTAGACATAATCATTTTATATAATTTTTCAATATAATTTAGACAATCTTTTCATATAAATTTTCAGTATAATTTAGACATTATCTTTCCATATAACTTCTCAATATAATTCTAACACTTCTTGTGAACGCAAGATAAAGGTATGACGTCATGACCACAATTTTGCGGCTTAATTAACTTAAATTCTACTGTCAAATTGCTATTGAGTGTTATTCTGCCCCTAACTTGTTTACATCCATTTCATTTATTTATTTATTTTTATGTTTTTGGTATTTTATCCAACTTTGTCATTAAAATGAACAAGATGAACTAAATCTTTGTGTTATTTGTACGAACCAACTTTGCAGAGACAAAAGAGAGATGAGGTTATATTTTTTAGCGGTTTCCTTACATTGTTTTACCTCATGGAGTAGATCTCGGACTGGGTTGCTGTCTGTCTCATTCTACCCAACGTAGAATGATGACAGCGGTCCAGATCTCAACCATGATGGAATGATTTTGTAAGCGTATATTTTTTTTTACAATCATTTAGATAATGGAGTATCACACTACTGACTCAAATGTAGGTACACTGTGACCTGTTTGTGTCATTTTGATTCATTTAGGAATCTTTCAGAATTTTATTTTGTTTATTAGCCAATTTTTTTGGTTTTTTTAATTACACAAATACTCTGGAAGCCTCGGAAGTAGGTAGAGTTTCATTGTTTGGCTACAACGTTTTGAGTTGAACTGTATTTTATTTAAGATCTTCTTTGTAAAACATTGGTATTAAAACACTGTGGCGCACTTAAAATCCTCTTATTTCTGAACCCCCCCCCCTTCTCCACTGTATAAAAGTTACCGGGCATATCAATGTTTTACCTAGCTGAAAAATACAGTTCTGCTTCCAGATATTTGTTTAATTACTCAGTAATTTTTTTTTAGTGTCACAAATTGGCACAGCGTTATTATTCTATTTACAGTGTCACAAAATGGCGGCAACGTATTTAGTTTTCCACAAAATGTCACCCAACGCATTTTAATTGGCCACACTGGCTACGTATATTTTACGACGTATATTTTACGTCGTTACTTCTCAGGATCAATAAGGCACGTACTATTTACGTACAAATATAGTAGCTGGCTATGTACATGGTACGCACACTAGGTATGTAGATAGTAAGTTCAGTTTACGTTTATTTTAGAGATACGCTTCTGAGCATTTAACAACGGATTTTGCTAATAGGCATACACTAGTTAACATTTAACTGCATTGTGTGAGATATATTACTTAAATATAAAATCAAGCAGGACAAACTTTAAACCTATGGAGACTTCGAGCCTCGAGGTAAAACTGGACGATCCAATCAAAAGTAGGAATGTTCAGAAAGCCGGAATAGTTTTAACTTGTACCTAGTCCTAAACCTACACTTTCTTTTTTTTTATTTGATTTCCTATGTACGTACCGTGTACGTCTAGGGTACCTACATTTTAGGTAATATATACGTACCATCTATGGCTGCAGTATGTACATCTTACGTTTATCATCCAAAATACGTCGAATGTACATACATAGTACGTACTTCAGTACGTCCATAGTACGTAGGGAGTGTTCTTAAATTACGTAACGCAAAAGTTTAAACCCATTGAATATAGATATTGTTTTTCCATTGTCTCGTTCTAGCCCACTTGATTCGTTTCCAATAAATAAGTACTGTGTCTTGTTCACGATCACAGTTAACCTCTACTTTTAACCCTCACCTTTACCTATACATTTATAAACTGTATAAAAAGTCATAGAATGGATCATCAACACTGCGGTAAGTGAACTGTACAGCTAGCGCCAGCTGAACCGAAATGGCGGGGAAAGTAATAGAGGCTCGCTAAAACACAATTGCTCACGTTCTACGTACGTCAAAACGCTTTCTGTTAACCGTCCGTGAGTTTGCGACGTTCCACGGAAACCATTAACTAAGGGTCGGTTTATCAATAGAGGGTTAGCCTTTACCCGTGGGTTATCTTTGATAGCTGTCTTTCTTTGGCATGTGGTAAATATGTCAGTCATCTCTTTTTTTAACCCACGGGTCAGGGCTAACCCTTTATTGATAAACCGGTCCTAAATGTGACGTTTTCGCCACGACCAAAAACTTTCTATTATATACCCACCAAATTTCAATTCTGTTTTTGTTTGATTACTACCAATTCTTTTTTGAGCGCGGACGATTAATTATGCTCATATCTTGTTTTGATGTTTTTGATAATGTCGGGTTATTAGGAAATCCGTTTTTGAAATTGGACTGTTGTGCCATTTTCCTTAAAGATCTTGGACGTTTTTTTGTTCTTTATGACGATGGATAGGGATTAGTTTTAGAACACTACCCTATAGAACCGTTTTAACAGAGTAACTATCGTATTCGTGTACTATTATCAGCTCGTGAAAATGCCGGCAAAATTAGGACGCTAAATTCTAATAATAATCAGCAGCAGATAGGCGAGTGCATGAGTCCGTTTAATGAAATAATTCAATTTTGAATTGTTCCGCCAACATTGGAACCAATAAGCACGAAAACTAATAATCTAACAGATTGTATGGAGTCGTATTGTTAGTTGTTTGGGCCGCTGCAAACTATGGAATTAGATAATATTGCTGTAGATATCCGTAATTGTTAAATAAACAAAGTGTTTTTAAAAAAAGTCGATCTTAATGGATTACTAAGCACAAAATCGTAAAAAAGGTTAAGTAGCTCGGGGACACGTTTCGGCCTCATTAGGCCTCATTCAGCCCGAGCATAACCATAAAATGGGAGGAAATTAAATGATGATATTGGTATCTGAAAAAGAAATATTAAATATGGTGTTTACGCAGGAGAGACCAACTCTCAATTTGCATCTTTGGTCAGGGTTGCGTCGGTTTTGAGGCTAATTTTGACATTGCGACGGAGATAAATATAATCTGCTCTCAATAAACATCCTGAGCTCTGGATTTTCTTAAAATTTGAAGGAAGTTCACGAGGTAACAATTTTTAACGAAAAAGTTTCACGGGCAAGTCCTATCTGAAAAAGAAATATGAAATATGGTGTTTACGAAGGAGAGACCAACTGTCAATTTGCAGCTTTGGTCAGGGTTGCCTCGGTTTTGAGGCTAATTTTGACGTTGCGACGGAGAGCTATCTTTACCTCTGAGGACTTGCCCGTGAAACTTTTTCGTTAAGAATTGTTACCTCGTGAACTTTCTTCAATTGTTAAATAAATATTGAAAACAAAACTTTTCTTCAAAACACAAATTTGTGTTCAAACTAAGTCAACTTTTGACACTAAAAAAACAATCCTAACTAAAATTTCATGTAAAAATATTACCAAGTTATTTTTATATTTTTCCTAGAAATTATTTCTGATGTTGAATTGCAGATATATGAAGCCAATAAATGTTTTGTTTTTTCTTTTAACATTCACAAAGAATAAATAAAATTATAGAAGAATAAAACTATAGAGGGCCCTGCTCAAGTTCCACTTTCAGTGCCGGCCATTTTTAGTTACGTTTCGCTGCGAATTGGTACGAATCGGTAATAAAGACGCTCTGTTTTATTTAGGCTAAAATATTTGCCTTTTGTAAAAACAAACGTGGCAAATTAAAAACACAAATACTATCTAATAATAAAAGGGAATACATGTTTGGGTCGGCCAAATACGTTATAGCATAAATAAATGTTCAAAGAATCGAAAAGTGAAGCCCTCATAGCTGGCTTTGGAAACAATGGCAAATTCAAATTCGCGGACGCGAATTTTTAGGTGCGCAGGCATGTGTCTTGACATGAAGACACACAGCTGCCGTGTGGGTGGAGGCCATCTTTGTTGCTTATTTACATTTTGCGGTGTTTTGCGTTTGTCGTGTAAAATTATGTTTTTTTCTGTAAAAAATGGGAAATAAGTCACGTAAAACATGTGCGGTTTGTGGAAAAATGTCCGGGAGAAGTAAGGGAGTGCCATTCCATAGATAACTACTTGTATTTTTCTTCATAATTTGTTAATAAAGTTGAGAGTGGTTTATAAACGCCATTTAACACTCTTCATGTTGTCCACAATAAATCTGCACAAATAGTTTTAGAAAAACTACAATTTTAATCTACAATTTGACAAATTTCTACCCAATCAACCAGTCTTTAGAAAAAAATAATAGACATAACCCTAAACTTTTGACAGTTGTCAAATAATGTAGTGACGTATCGGAGTATGTTTCAAAACCATCAAAATTAACGCATCCGCTGTAACCGAAATCCTGTCTACGCGAAAAAGGAACATTAAGAATTAAATATGGGTCCTGGCTTCTGGCTTTAATGCATTTGGGGTCGGTATATAGTCCAGTTCTGTGGGGTTAAAGAACAACAAATAGGTATGCAGTGATTTAAATGAAGCACTACAAAATAAGGTAAGAAAAATAAACTAAAGTAAAAAAAAATGGTTTTGTGTGATAATTCGCCGCGGCCGATTAGCCGCCGGACCATAACTCGCCACCAATTCATGCCGCCGCCGGACCAACTTGCAGCCACTCAAAGCAGGCGCGGATTTGAAGGGGGTAACGTGGTAATTACCCCCACTAAAACAAAAAATATGCACTTTTTGTTATTGATTAAAGAGAAAATGGCGAATTACCTTCACCTAGAAAAAAAAATTATATTACAAATAATTTTTTCGTCGACTATTACCCCCCCCCCCCCCTAGATTTTCACCCAGATCCGCGCTTGACGCCGAGACAATACTCCTTCGGCGGTGCGTAAGGTCGGATGCGACGAATCAGCGGCGAAGAATTGTCTTAGACGGCATTCTTTAAACACTTACTACAAAATGAATGTTTGCATAGATTTTTTTTTTAATTTTTAGAAGCTACGAGAGCCGAACATCCTTTAGTGACTGTCGGCCTCTTGCTGCTCTGCGTTTCCAAAGTAAAAGAATGTATTATTTAAGTTACCTTATATTTGGAGATAATTGAAAAAAAAATATTTTTTTGTGTTAAAAAACATTTATTTTTCAATGTTAGGAACATTTCTTTTTCACTGTTATAAAAAACAGTATTTTTTAGCGTTGCAAAGAAATTAAAAAAAAACGGAAAAATATTTTGTTTCCAATTTTAGAAAGGTTATTTATAAGGTTTCCAACCAACCTAACGTTATGTTTTAAACATACCTATCTTTCAAGTAGAGACGTAAAGAGCACACAAATTCTTGATAAATAATACATTGATGTTCTTCGGGATAGCACGCTAGCCTAGTTCCTAAATTAGTTGTAATTATATAGTAGTCACCTATTTGTTTTTTTTTAACTAGAAAATTTTTGTTCCAAACTCTGACGTTGCTTAGCCAAGAATATAGTCTAATTTAGGTCCTCTACCGCCTTCTATTTTCCCCTGAAATTGGCCCTTGTAATATAGGTATAATCCTAACTTCATTTAAATGATCATTCATGCACTAAAATTTAATTAACATCTTCCTGGCGAAAGCCTTACACCGATTTTGGCACCCTTTCCTGTTTCCTACGGACCAAGAAGTGCGGAGCTAAGGATTCGCGATGCTCAGAGATCCATACATTTCCGGATAAGTTGAAACACTGAACTCAGTTAACAAGAGAGACTAATCGAATAAAATAAATTATACCCATTTCTTATTCCCGAGAAGTCAAATGTAACATAAAGATGAATCTGCAGAGATGCCAGAATTACAAACAATATATTAGAAACATAGAGCAATACAAAAGGTTTTATGTCTCATGGCATACGTCATTTCAATAAATTAAAAAAAAATAAGTTAAGTCAGATAAAATTTTACAATTACAATTAAATTTTGATGACTATGTATTTCGCTTCCTCTATATAGTTACCTGATTATCTGTAGATTTTTATAATTAAAAAGTAAATTCCTTCAATTGTTGCCAAAATAAGTAACTAAGGTTTTAAGTTGGTAGGTTTTTGTACTTATTTAATCTATAATAATTTTGATGGGTTATATACACGGTCTTTTAGCTCTATCCTTCTTAAACAGTTGCTAGCTTTTCTTGATCAACACCATAACGGTCTTCCGATGCTCCAAATATCCCCTTTGTCTTTGCCCTTAAGGCCGTTCTTTTAAACCTCCTACTGTGAACTAATAAAAACCCACTTTATATTTAATGAACTGAATAAATGGAAAGTGCATCAGTGGGTGAAAGATAAACTTTAGTATAAATAAAATCTAAATGGTTTTTAACCATACCAGCAAACTAATCCATGAAACTTTCAGAAGCAAACAAAAATGAAGACTAGTGGTAGAATAGCTTACCGGACGAATTTCTTCGTTTCCTATTCAGCCAGCCAATACGGGTAGAACTCATAAGATGTCTGTTAAAGAAAACGAATCGATCTTTGTCTTCCGTAGATCCCAGGTACTCTCTGAACCGGAGGGTTGCCCCCGTGTAGGGTTCTTCCCCCTCCAGGTATATGGGAGAAGAGCACACCGGTATGAAAGGCGGAGAGGAATGACCTCAGTAAGGCGAACATAGCGCAGATTGCAACACTTCTTTTAAGAAAAATATAAAAGGTTAAAAATACAGCATCGTCTGACTCAGAATGAGCGACTGCAAACAGCGTCTATCTCAGAATGGGCGGCTGAATAAAACCCCACCAACACGCCTGGCAAGCGTAATGTTTTAATGTCACTATCCTCCAATGAAGGAGTCATGGCGAATTTGAAAATGAAAGGAATATGTCTACTGGTAGGAAGGAGACACTCGAAATCTCATAACTCTACAGTCTGCCTCACGGGATTTTGTGGAGGCAAAAATTGGCCTATAGAACACTCAAAAACAAGACAAAAACAAGTAAGGCTAACAATAGGAACATATAATATTAGGTCAATGAACACCGACAAAAAAATTAATGAACCGGAGGAAGAGCTGACGACAATAAAATGGGACATTATAGGCTTGTCAGAAACCCGTCGAAAGTAGGATAAAAATGAAAAGCACATCACGTAAAGTTATTCAAGTATAAGCCCCCACTTTTACCTACAATGACGAGCACATCAAAATATTCTATGAAGACACTCCGAAAGCTATGGAAGAACACAAAACCCATTTTAAAATAGTAATGGAAGATTTCACTGCCACATTAGGGAAGAAAATAAACATAGAATAAAATAAAATTGGGGATTTTGGATGTGGCGAAAGGAATAACAGGGGCACAACTTTGATAAATTATCTAAAGGAAAGACACCTCTCTGCAATAAATTTGTTCGATAGGAAGAAACCGCAACGAAAATGGACATGGCTCAGCCCTAATAAAATAACAAGAAACGAAATTGATTACATATTGACTACTGTGAAAAACATCGTTAGAGATGTTACAGTCCTAAACAGCTTTAAAATTGGCAGTGATTACGGGATGGGCAGAACAGAAATCTGCATTTATGGAAATTTTGAAATCAAAAGAAAAAATAATAACAATAAACAACTTGACATCAATAAACTTACACAAAATAAAGCTATATACAAACAAATGCTAAAGGAACAGCTAACCCAAAACTTAAGATGCAAAAATGAAGGTAGATATCAAATAATTAAAATAAAGGATATGAACGGCATAGAAACTAACGTTAAAGAGGATATTATAAGTATCACACAGCTATTAGAATTATATCAAACAAAAAGGGAACTATCGCGAGAGACCATAAAGAAACTGAATGAAAATTTGTATTAAAACTTGTATAAAACTTTACCTTTTTAGATTCTAAAGCAATTACAAAAACGTCTTTACTCTCAATAAAAGAGGTCTTTGCCATACAATATAATGCGTGTTTGTTTACGTTTTGCCCGGAATTTGACTCTGGAATCAATTTTAGAGCATGAGGCTTAGTCCATTCGCATTTTAGGCTCTATGGATTCAGTTCCCAAAATAACTTCTTGTGCAATGTAAAATCTCGTGCAATTTATAATTTTCTACTTCATCAACGTCCTATTTGAGTTCGGTGACATTCTTGGCACTTCCTGAATCCTGACTCTCCTTAGACTGGTTGTGCTGGTCAAGCCGGAAACTCTTGATTGCATTCAGCACTCTCGCGTTCATAACAATTAAATTTGATTAAATTGAGATGGCGTATAATAATAGTCTTCTTGCTAACTGCTCGTTAAAGTTACACGCTGTTAGTTTCTATGGCTGAAGTGGGAATGTTTTAAAATAGTTTAATTATAACAAAATCATTTCATGCAAAAAAAGCCAAGTACACGAAAATGATTTTCCGTAAAAAGAATTAAGATAAAAATAAAGCGAAGTTCTCCAATACAAATTTCAAAATAAAAGGTTTTTATTAGTTTGGAAATAAATGTTTTTTAAACTTTGCTATTACAACCAAACTTCTTCATGTTCAATTTAGAATTGTGCTTAAGTCATTTTCAGCCGTAATATCCAAGTTTAGAAAAATATTTCCAAAATATTAAGAATCTTTCATTTTAAAATTTGTATTGGAGAACTTGGCTTTACTGTTATCTCAATTCATTTTACGGAATATAATTTTCGCGCATTTGGCTTTTTTCACATAAAATGTTTTTGTTATGATTACTCCTTTTTTAAAGAATTTGGATAATATTAAATTTTTTGATGTAGTAAAATATGCGGAATATTGTTTAAAACTTGCAATGCCTCATTAAGTGACGCACCCAGGAATATGTCTTGGGGGGGCCCGAGGCCTCTTGGGGGTGGGGGGTTTGCAAAGCCTCATGATGTCGAATTTTAAGCTATGTTTTGTGTTTTTTTCTGAAATATGTCGAAAATATGTATTGTATGCCCCCCCTGGATGCGCTCATGCCTTATTTAAAATTTTAAGGTTTTTTATTATTTCCCATGGTTTTATCATAGTGCCTATCAGCCTTCCAAAGCTCAGCTCTCTAGCGTTTCTGGAAGTGACGTTACGTTGAATGTTACTTTTATATAAGTTTACATTTATAGGGGAGGGATGTAAATTTCCTATAGTAACTATGTAAGTTTTTCCTATAGTTTTATCATAGTTCCTATAGGCCTTTCAGAGCTTAGCTGTCTAGCGTTTCTGGAAGTGCGCCCATGCCTTATTTAAAATTTTAAGGTTTTTTATTTTTTCCCATGGTTTTATCATAGTGCCTATCAGCCTTCCAAAGCTCAGCTCTCTAGCGTTTCTGGAAGTGACGTTACGTTGAATGTTACTTTTATATAAGTTTAGATTTATAGGGGAGGGATGTAAATTTCCGATAGTAACTATGTAAGTTTTTCCTATAGTTTTATCATAGTTCCTATATGCCTTTCAGAGCTTAGCTGTCTAGCGTTTCTGGAAGTGAGCAATCAATGTTACTTTTACATAACTTTACATTTATAAGGGAGGGAAGTAAATAAAAATTTTGTTGTAAATTTTTTTTTTTTTATAGTTTTATCATAGTTCCTATCGGCCTTCCAGAGCTCAGCTGTCTAGCGTTTCTGGAAGTTAGCAATGTTATTTTACATAACATTGCATTTATAGGGGAGTAAAGTAAATGAAATTTTTGTGTTTTTAATTTTTTTTATTGTTTTATCATAGTTCCTATCGGCCTTCCAGAGCTCAGCTGTCTAGCGTTTCTGAAAGTGAGCAATGTTACTTTTACATAATTTTACATTTATAGGGAATTCAAGTAATTTAAAATTTTGGTATTTTTTGATTTTATCCAAGGGTTTGTTAATAATTTCTATCAGTCTACCAAATTTCAGCTTTGTAGCATGTCTGGAAGTACAGTAGAATTTTGATGATCGATACATGAGTGAGTGAGTGGCAATTTCGACGTTTTTTGAAATTTCGAAAACTACTTTACTACTTTATGAAAGTTCATGAAACTTGGGTTCTTAACTTTATGATGATCTACGACTGAGCAAAACTTGAGTTTCGTAGCTCATTCTTAAGTAGATTTTTAGATAGGTCAAATATGGACTGAAATGTTTCAAGAAAAGATGGTACAGCAGTTGCGCAAACTTGGCCGAGCACGACCGTGCCCTCAGATTATAGAACATTTAAAATTACTTAAAACAATAAAAAAAGTTTTTAAAAACGCACTTAATCAGCAGCATTTGTGAAAATTTCTCCAGTTCTGGTAACTTTTTGCGTATAACAGGCTCGTTTACATTTTTCAAGTTTACTGAAGTAAAGTAGGCATAGGCGTATATAGGGTCGAGCTTGGAGGGGTTAAGCCACGCCAAGAACCTGGAAATAGATTATATTAAGAATATATATTTTCCTATTTTTAATGTAGGTACGTATATAAGAAAAAGGGAAAAACGGCAAATCGGCAGGGCTGAATTTTGCGTCCGTTGTTTAAGACGTGAAACCGGTACTTTCTGTATGTGAAACCGACGACCGCACCACAGGATTAGCCTGTGGTGTGGTCGTTATCCACCCTAGCCCTAACCTAAATTATTTAATTGATGATTCATATATGAGTGGGCCTTGCAGCCCTTCCACTAGTGGGTCTATTGTGGCTCACTTTTGAGTGGTTTCTCACCACTGTATGTCTAATCCTCCAAAAAGGTTAGCTATCAGTTTGGGTAAATTATTTAATTAGAAAAACTTAAAATCTAGTACCCGTAAATTAAAAATTAAAGAAGTTTTCGTCGCTAAGCGGGTAAAAATAATATTTTACGTTTTCTAGTAGTATTTGGCTGCTATTTTAGTTTCTGTTGTATTTCGTCAGACGGCGCTTCTTGCAGGGTATATGATTTTGTTTTCTCACTAAAAACGTAAAATAAAAAAAACTGTATACTTAAAAGCAAGGGTGTCACCATGACCAAGCAGTGGTCGAAAGAGTTTCATAAGGACAAAACTACTAACCGTCAACACTTTTTAGGTTTCCATTAGATCTTGGACCCCCTCCTTGTGAGGGTAAGCTTTCGAGCTACCCACAGAAAAATACGAAAGGAACAAGCAACCCTTATTTTTACCCGCTTAACTACGAAAATTTGTTTGATTTTTAAATAATTTACTATCTTTTAAAACCAAATACGTTAGATCAAAAATATGGGGCATACCCATGCATTCTCAAACGCGATGCTTGAAGCCAGGACTTCTATTTAATTCTTAATGTTCCTTTTTTGGGTAGACAGGATTTCGGTTACTACGCATGTGTCAGTTTTGGTGGTTTTGGAACATACTCCGTTACGTCACTACATTATTTGACAATCGTCAAATGTTAAAGGTAATGTCTATTATTTTTTCTAAAAACTAGTTAATTGCGTGAAAATTTATCAAATTGTGGATTAAAATTGTAGTCTTTGTAAAACTGATTGTGCAAATTTATTGTGGATACCATGAAGAGTGCTTAATGGCATCTATAAACCACTCTCAACTTTATTAACAAATTATAAAGAAAAATACAAGTTTCCTATGGAATGGCACTCCCTTACTTCTCCCGGACATTTTTACACAAACCGCACATGTTTTACATGAATTATTTCCATTTTGCACAGAAAAAATCATAATTTTACACGACAAACGCAAAACACCGCAAAATGTCAAGATGGCCTCCACGCACACAGCAGCTTTGTACATGACAAAACACACGCAGGCGCACTTGAAAATTCGCGTCCGCGAATTTAAATTGGCCATTGTTTCCAAAGCCAGCTATGAGTGATTCACTTTTCGATTCTTATTGAACATGTATTTATGCTGGAACGTATTTGTTTAAAACTAACCAAAACATTTCTATTTGGTGGCATTTTTCCGAAAATGTTGAGCTTGCAGCGCCTTCTTTTTTTTACATTATTTTATTTTCTCAACATTTTGTACTAAACATTTTCTGTTGCGGCGCCATTTTTTTCGAGCAGTATGTGCTGTATGTGTGTGTATTCTTTAAATCTTTTCCACAAATTTTCACGTTACGATTTTTTCCGAAAAGTACTTACTTACCGCATAACTTATTTTTTTTAGTTTTCTAGCAGTTCTAAGCCTGGGGCAAAGCAAAGGCGTCGCTAATTTTTTTCTTCGGAGGGGTAGATTTTTTCTTGGAATAGATAAAGGGTTTTTAACTAAGGAAATTTTTGTTTTTTTAGGGGGTAATTGCATTCATTACCCGCCTTTTTTGCGCCCTTGGTTAAAAGAGATAGCAACTAAAAATCCAGAACTATGTATATAAAAATTTCACAATATTCATCATAAACATTTCTATTTGTAATTTTTGACCACCTTATGATCCTTTAAGTCATCTACTGCTGCTGTAAAAATGAACTTAAACCGTCATTGCCAGAAAAAATTATCCTTAAACAATTCTCTCAATACACTTACATGGTTTTTAGGTGTGATAAGACATGAGTTGTAAAAAAATAGGATATAAAGCACAGTCCGATTAGTGTGACCTTATTGGCTTAGTGGATTGGTATTCTAATTATGGAGTGATTCTGTAAAAATGAAAACTTTTGAGATAAATACAGAATGGAAACATTGCAAAAAAATATAAAAAACTTTCATGCTCTACGTCTATTACTCCAGTACAGTAGAAAATTTATAGGCGGATGCAAATTTATCTGCGGTCCAAAGTTTATATTTACTAAATGGGAGATGGTTTTAGTATTCATTTATGCAAAAATGTAACTGATATCTGCATACGTAACTACATACATATCTCATATCTACATGTTGTGGCTTATTAAATTTTTATATTTTCTGCTTAAAGCAAGTGTATGAGATAAACGTCAGAAGTTTTTGGCCTGATATTATTCTGTTGGGTATGATTTTGATGATAATCCAATTGTAAGTGTACAGGGTGTCCGACACCGTGGAGACGGTAATAGCATGGTCTGGTTGAACTGAGTCTTTCTTCCTTAGACATTTCCGTCCCGTCATGGACTTAGTTTCCTTGGTTCGCTGTCGTTTCACTCGTAGAATGAAAAATAGGTTTCATCCATTTTTTAATTCTTTTTGATTTACCTTGTATCTTGTAGTCAGTTTGTTCTACTTTGTGTCAGGCAATCCGTGCTGAGGAAAGAAATGTCTTTATCCGAAACACCGGTGTTTGTGGTTGACTATGCCCCTAAGAAGTTCCCTTTTATACTTTGTTAACTCATTGTTTTCGGTTCCGATCCGACACTGTGGAGAGGGTTATAGCATGGTCTGGTTAAACTGTGATGAAATGTCTTTCATCCTTATAGACCGTTGGACGTTTCAGTCCCACCATGGACTTAGTTTCCTTGGATCGCTGTCGTTTCACTCGTAGAATGAAAAATAGGTTTCATCAATTTTTTTATTATTTTTGATTTACCTTATATCTTGTAGTCAGTTTGTTCTACTTTATATCAGGCAAGCCACGCTGAGAAAGGAAATGCATTTTTCCGAAACACCAGTGTCTCTGATTGACTATACCCCTACGAAGTTGCCTTTTATACTTTGTTTTGACTATACCCCTACGAAGTTGCCTTTTATATTTTGTTAACTCATTGCTTTCAGTTTAGAACCGACACCGTGGAGACGGTAATAGCATGGTCTGGTTGAACTGTGACCAAATTTCTTTCTTCCTTATAGACCGGTGGACGTTTCCGTCCCGCCATGGACTTAGTTTCCTTGGTTCGCTGTCGTTTCACTCGTAGAATGAAAAATAAGTCTCACCTATTTTTTCATTCTTTTTGATTTACCTTGTATCTTGTAGTCAGATTGTTCTAATTTGTGTCAGGCAAGCCACGCTGAGGATGGAAATGTGTTTTTCCGAAACACAGGTGTCCGTGTTTGACTATACTCCTACGAAGTTGCCTTTTATACTTTGTTAACTCATTGTTTTTTGTTCCGAACCGATACCGTGGAGACGGTAATAGCATGGTCTGGTTGAACTGTGATGAAATGTCTTTGTTCCATATAGACCGGTGGACGTTTCCGTCCCAAAATGGACTTAGTTTCCTTGATTTGCTGTCATTTCACTTGTAGAATAAAAAATAGACTTCACATATTTTTTCATTCATTCTAATATACTTTGTATCTTGTAGACCGTTTGTTCTACTTTGTGTCAGGCAAGCCACGCTGAGGACGAATATGTCTTTTTCTGAAACACCGGTGTCCGCGGTTGACTATACCAGTACGAAGTTGCCTTTTATACTTTGTTAAGTCATTGTTTTCAGTTCCAAACCGACATCATGGAGACGGTGATAGCATGGTCTGGTTGAACTGTGACGAAATGTCTTTCTTCCTTTCAGACCGGTGGACGTTTCCGTCCCGCCATGGACTTAGTTTCCTTGGTTCGCTGTCATTTCACTCGTAGAATAAAAAATCGTTTTCACCTATTTTTTCATTCTTTTAAATTACCTTGAGAGAGTCAGTTATTATGAAAGGTAGAGGACTGGGGATTTTACATTAACGAAAAAATATGTCAAAATTCTTTTCTAACTGTTGTAGCTTTAAGCTACGAGGGAAAATTCAAAAATTTGAAATCCCAGAAATTCATTATTAGGACAAATATATCTAAAACTGCTCTACAAAAAGTTGATTCTGTCAATAAAATGGCGTTGTCAAATTTTTGGTCCGGTACATACTACTTCTACCGGATCTATCTAAAAATTGACCCCTGTCTCTTTAAAACAAAATGACGGCTATATTTCGAAAAATTAGGTTTTCTTTGATTCTTTCTTTTAATTTTTGTGCAACATTCATTTATATCGCCTCTTATTAAACCTACTAACCAGCTCATTAAACCTACTAAAAAAAATTAGGTTCCCCAGCCTGTCACAAAGATGGCGCTTAATATGTCAAAAATAAAAGAGACCTTCATAACTTATAAACCAAATTTATTTTTTACACAAAAATATCTGGATTTTATCAAGCGTAACCCAACTTTTCTAAGAATATATAAAAAGTTATGATTTGACATTTAACATTCAAGATGGCGGCCAAAGTTTAGATAAAAAAGTTATTTTTCAAGTCTTGTTTGTTATAACTAGTGTTGCCGTGTATCTCAAATTTATACTAAATAATGGGTCCTGATTTTAAATATTTTATCACAGATGACATATGTCTCATATACTCCAAGATGGCGGCATTCAAAATATAAAAACAACTTATTTTTTGGTTTGGCAACATTTTTTTACCAAACGATATTTCCTAAATCATCAGAACCTTATGTCAAACACCTGACATATGGCATATTTTTTTATATTAAACACACTGTATACACTGTTTTTAATCGATAGGACTCTTTTTTATGATTTTAAAAATACATTATATGTTGACATTGACCAGTCCAGCCATATTTATATTCATTAGCAAAATGGCAACATCCTTATTGTTTATTTAGGTTTATGAAAATGCAAATATTTCAAAAACGGCTGGGCTAAATGTCAACATATTATATATTTTTTAAACAGAAAGAGGCCTATCGTTTAAAAAATACATACAATTTCAGCGGCCTTCTAAACGTTAAATGTCATATTGTACAGCGTGTCCCATTTTCGATGGGATTAAATGGGAAACTCGGTTGTTATTAAAAATATCGATTTTTTTGATTGCACCTTTTTTTGGTGTAATCAGATTTTTGCTATACCCCGTGGTTTCGCTAATACAGGAAGGTTTTGAAAAAATTGCATTTTTAATAATCTCCTATATCTCGCTTATTCTGCTAGGTATTTTTCTTGTGTAAAAACTTTTTTATGGAAACTTTTTCACAAGAAAATAATGACGTTGTCAGTTTTTTAAAATATTGTTTAGTTTTTGAAATATGTTATTTATCATAAAAAAATTATATACGAACCTGGATTTTTTTACTACTATTTTGATTGGTTTCATGCTATTATTATCTTAAAATGATAAAACTTTATTATTTTTTTTTGATTTAAAGTTAAACAAAATATTTAATTTTTGAAGTTTTTTCTTATGTTTAGGGAGTAATGAAAGAAAAACCGATTTTTCTTGTGGCAACGTTTTGTTTCTGTATTGAAACTTTTTCAAGCCCTAGGAAAACAGACAAATTAGCTAGGTGTATGTATACCATATCGTCAATTGATTATTTTACAAAAATAAGTACTTAATATCAAATGATTAAATTACTTACTCAGAAGGTCAGTTTATGATTGATGTTGTAGAAAAAGGATTTCAGCATTCCAATTAGATTGTAAAAATAGATTCATTTTTAGTTTTAATTAAGCACTGGCAAAATTAAAAATATTTACTTATGTTTGTTTTTGGTGTTTTGAAACATATATTATAATCTATAATCTTTGTTTGAAACCAGAAAAATTGAGGTTAAACAATCCTATTTATTGTTTGTTCAAAGGCATGCGTTCACAAATTGGCTCTAATTTTAACAATACATTTTCTGAAAATTTATTTTTCTATTTTATTTTTAGATATAAAACTTTTATTTTTATTTTATAGAATGTGAAAAATCTTTTAACCACTAAAATCTATTATGTATTAACATCCAAGTAAAGAAAAAAAACCTTCATTAAAAGTATATTTTAAACAAGTGGTAAAACTAAAGAACGACGATTATAAAAAAGGCTTTGCACGCAAACGCCCTACAAATCGACTTATTTATAATTTTTTACAAAAACGTACGACAAATGCTCGAAAAAGTTTCTGGTACTTAAAAAAAAACACCCTGTGTATAAAATCGGCGGTTTCGTGTGTGTTGAATGAGGTAGGTAAAGCTAGAATCAGACACCAATGATAAATTCAAGGATACAATATTTTTAACAACAAAATGGTGTGGGTCGTGGCACTTCTAGGCCCACCCCTATTCAGTTCCACACGAAAGGTAGAAAATAAAATCTTAAATGACCATGAAACTATAAAAACTAAGGGTCAACTAAAATATACGCGACGATAGTTCTTGCTAATCCAATGGATCGTATTTTACCCGTCTTACGAAGATAGGAGCGTTCTGGATAGAAAATATGGTTCTTTCCGAATTCCAGCATGGACTTTACATAAATCAGAATAAAACGCGAAGGAAGGTCTGAATTATTGTTATTGGCTGGATTTTATAGATGCATACAAATTTAGATGTGGTTTAGCTACAATAGGTACTGAGTATACTTTTTTAGATGTACAGAAAACGCCATATAAAATGCATAAAGCAGAAGTTTGCCGCAGATACAGGTTTTTAAAAATTTTCTGTTTGCAGGGCTTATTGTAACTTAAAAAGGTTAATTTTCTTGACAAAGAAATAAACTAATAGGTAGACTTTTCCTTTAGTTATCTGAGTGCCTAACGGCTCTATAAGGCTACTATTTAATGTTAAGTACTAATAAAAAAATAATATTTTAAATACAGAAAACAAATTAATAACGTGTCATTGCACCATACCGGCCTGGCTAATAATTGCTAGGCTTGAAACAAATTTGGGTTTGCCTGAATGAAATCTTTGTATGCTTGTATAATAAGTTGCGTAAGGTGGTTCGAGTTTCTAGAAGTAATATTCATTTTTATTAATTTTCCTGAAATAACTCCCCTTATGTTTTCGATTGAATTGGCATCGGGCTGGCTATGGCAAATCCTCGACATTGTTCTCTTGAAACCAGTGTCGCGATATTTGGGCTGTGTGGACAGGACAGTTGTCTTGCTGGTATACAAAACGATCTGAGTAAAGAATCCTGACTTGAGGAAGCATGGCGTCTCTCATGATTGTAACATAAGCGTAAGCATTAAACCTACCAAAGATTCCTGAAAGAGCCCCATGTCCTCTTGCCAAAATCCACTCCAAACATTCACAGAAGATTTTCCGGATAAGTCTTCGTTTTCCGAAATATATTTTTCTTGGAAGCGCGTTTTTGGTGACAGATAAATTAAAATTTGTTTTCGATCAAACACGACATCTTAATCTAGAACGCTTTATTCGCCTTCGAGTCGTTGTAGGTGAACCAGGAAAATTAGAGGCATTCTTGCTTCACAGGCGTTGGAAAAAGAATTTTCTTCTAAATATTCTATTAGTTGGTGATCTTTTTGGAGCGTTCTGATTTTAGTCAAGCTAGTACCTTGCTTTCGTCGAACATTTCCCTCTTCTTCATATTTTCTTTTATTTCACATAATCGTCGACGTGTTTCGTCCATAAGGATCGGCTACTTGACGCACCCACCAACCGGCATCTAATTTGGCCAAAATTTGAGCTTTATTAAATTCAGAAATTTGTGGACGCATTTTGGAAAACTTGGACCAAACTTGGACGCTCAACATGAACCGACAATATCATCTTTTTGGCAAATAATAAAATCTTTGATTCATAAGGGTACTAAAAAAAAGCTAAATTTTACCACGTTAAATCGGCGCGGCACCGCACAGTGGCTCGAAAATTATTTAACCAAAGTTGATAAAATTTGGTAGGATGGTAAAGTTTTGTCAAATAATATTATATTGTCTAGCAAAGATATAACAATTTAAATATTTACAGGGTGTTCAATCATCGCAATTTATTAGATAATAAATGTAATGAGCGTAATATATCGTATACACTATTAAGTTTATTTATTAAAATGTTTAAGAATAAAACCGAGCCATAATTATTAAATATCTATCAGAATAAATACAGGGGAGTCTAAAAAATAATCCATTTATGTAATGCTATGGTAAGTATAAGTGATTTTTTTGCCACTTTTTATAATAAACGTGTATTTAATTAAAATTAAAATAAGGCTAACTCGTCAATATAAACTTAAATTAGATATCTAAATGTCGGACAAGTCTAATAAGTCTAAAACATCTGGTGGTAATTCGTGTGAATTAGGAGAAATTTTATTCCGATATTTAGTAACTATTGGGTCAGAAACAAGAAGCATACGATGAAACACATCTTCATTATTTGAGATTCTCGATGTTTTCCTAGCATGGTTTAAGCGATAGGACCTAAACAGTTTACAATTTGCTGCTTGAGCTTTCTCACTTAACTGCCCAATCGGTACCAATGCGTTATTAATAATATCTCCTCCATGAACGAGAATTTTAAGAACTGATGCAGGCATATAAAACCACTCATACAGCTGTACATACAGATTAGCTGTTTCTGTACAGGGTGATTTTTTATAATTGCAAGATCGCTATAACTCGGTTATTATTGGGAGTAGAAAGTTCAAACAAAAACTGTTCGGTTTGGTAAATTATGGCCACTTTAGACTTAACATTAGTATTTTTTTATAGGTTATAATATACAGGGGGCGACAATCAGATCAATTTTTTTAAAAGGAACACCCTATATAAATTAGCTTTAGAGATATATGTAACACTATGGCTCTATCTTTGTTAGTTTTCGAGATATTGACGATTGAAATTCCGAAAATTTTAAATAGGTATACGGCGCAGAGTATTTAACGTATAGACTGTAAATAACAAACTGAAACAATATTGACTGACAGTTTGATAAATATAAATAATCATCTTTGTCAATTTTCATAGAAATTTAAAATCAAAAAACGACAATTTTTTAAATAAACAGAAAAATATACCCAAAATAGGATATAAATCCACAACGCGACGGAGCCTCATAAACCGAACCACTAGGGCCTATACTATACTATACCGTTAGTAATATTGTAAAAAATTTAAATAAATTTGTCCCGTTAAAGAGTGCTCAAAAAAAAATGGCCCAACAACACGGTCGTTCAGTATGCCACACCAGACATTCACGGATTGTCTTCCCTGTCTTTTAATTTCTTTTACAAAATTAAGGTTAGTCGTGGACCATAGTCTGCTATTCTGTCAATTTGGTAGACCACAAGTTGTAAACGTCGACTCATCCGACCACAAAATGTGATTTAAAAAACGGGGTTCTGCGTTTAGTCTTTCATGCATAAAGTGACAAAACTCTACCGTTTTTCTTTTCTGATCGGGTGTTAGGCCTTGAAGTTCTTGTTGTTTATATGCCCAATAATAATTTGATCTTAGGATACTTTTTGGTAAAAGACGTCAAGCGTTCCTGTCCTTCTTGCACTAATGCGGAAGATACTTTTCTTATAGAAATTTGTGGGCTTTCTTGAAAATGTATTAAAATATTTAAACTAGCCTCTTCGTTTGGACGAACAACTCGTTTTTTTCGTTCCACAGACGATGTTTTACGAAATTTTCTATATATATCCTAAGAATTGTATATATGAAGTAATCCGGCCAAGCAACACGTTAACTCTCTGCTCCTGCAATGTTGTTATTTTTAGTAGTTTTAGTGCACAGTTATTAATGATTTTTGAAACATGGGATCTACTCAAGACGGAGATTCTCGGTGAGTGTGTGGTTTTTCTCTAGATCGCCACTGTTACACTGAATTCTAGCCACAAAAAAATGTCAACATGTGGTGTATGCCATACGTCAGCTAGAAGCAAGGCATCTCTCTTGTGCAGCGGGATTTGCAACAAGCGCTTTCACTCTGATTGTATTAAACTTTCTGCCGAGGCTACGAGTATTATACAGACTGTCCCTGGTATCTCATGGAGATGCCCAAAAAGCTTTACGGTAGACACAGTTGATCTGAGAACTACAATTAACGAATGCTTTGAAGGTAAACTTGCCGAAATTAAAGAAGATATTATTAAGACAATTAACTCTAAGCTGGAAAATAATATGGAGGAACTGCAGAGTTTTAAGCTGGCCATATCACCACCTTAGGAACCGTCCTTTGCTGCAGCTGTCATCTGAAAGCCACACACGAGGATAGTAATTAAACCAATTGATGAAAATCAATCAAGCGAACAAACAAAAACCGACATTCTGGAACACATCAAACCTATCGACTAAAATATTCAACTTGATCAAGTCAAGTCGATCTCCCACTCTTACTATCTGCGGAGTCTAGCAGCGCAGCGAGGTTGCAAGTGTTTGCAACTGAAAAAATGGCAGCCAAGTATGAGATAAGAGAGGTCAAAAATCGCTCTCCAGTCGCAAGAATCGTCGGTATCAGTCAATTAACGCCAATAGACATCTTGGATCAGAACCTGAGATCGCAAAACGAACACATATTTCGTGAAGACTCTAAAATTGTAATACAACAGTTTTGGCCTACTAAAAAAAATAACAGTATTTTTCAATTCGAACTGCGGTTGGATGTATCTACCTACAGGCGCCTTATGCATCAAAAGAGGATTGTGATAGGGCTGGACAATTGTAACGTCTATGAAGCTCCTTCCATTCTTCGTTGTTATAAATGTAACTCATTCAATCATGATCTTAACCACTGTCATGATAATTTAACTTGCCCGTTATGTGCTGAGTCTCATGAGCTTAGGGACTGCAACTGTCCGGAGAACCGATACAAGTGCATCAACTGTCACAGCCTAAACTTGAAAAATCCCAATCTAAACCTTGACACCAAACACGCAGTCTGGAATTTTAATAAATGTTATGTTTATAAGCAGTTGAACGAAAAATTTAAATCATCTATTTTTGATCCCGTCCTGTAGCAACAACAGCAAGTACAGTGCGCGCATACACTTCTTTCCCCTGACCCCTCTGATGTTGATACTTTTGTCTCACCCACGATAGCGGATCCCCCTACGAATGGCGCGCTCAGTACCGCTCGCATGCATTGTCAAGTGAACAGCGATCAACACCTTTCCATCTATTATCAAAATACGCGCGGACTAAGAACGAAAACTACCGAATTTTACAACGCTCTTTTAAGTAGGGATTATGATATTATAGCGCTCACTGAAACTTGGCTCTGCGACAGTATTCTCACTCCTGAACTTTTTCATTCTGATTACTCAGTTTTTAGACAAGATCGTAACTATGCTGAAGTTGCTGCTGATAGGGGTGGTGGTGTCTTGCTGGCTGTAAGGCAGGATTTCCAGGTCTCAAATGTTAATCTGAATCTTCCATTATTTTTAAGAAATAAAATTGAATTTACCGCTTTAAAAATTATCTTTTCTAACGCGCAATCCTTAGTTCTTATGATAGTTTATATTTCGCCTGATCTGAGCCCGGATATATATGAGCAGCTTTTTAATTACATATCATCTAAACCGATTCTTCTTAATTCAAACGTTATTTTTCTTGGCGACTTTAACTTACCTGAGTACATATTATATCTAAACGGATCTGGACCTACTGCCCGACTAAACGAGTACTTATACTTCGAAAGCTGCACAAATTTTTCACTGATAAACAATATTTTAAACTCAAGGGGCAGTATTTTGAATTTTGTGCTCGTTCCAAGGGCGGAATTGTGTGTGTTGGAACGTTGCCAGGATGCTCTTATCAAGGAGGATAATCTTCATCCTTCACTTATCATCAAGTATAATATAGGTAAATTTTCTCATCAAGGATCTACCTTAAAAATTGAAAGTATATTTTACAACTTTAAACGAGCCGATCTTAGACTCCTATACGATGCATTAATAGGGATTAATTGGGACTTTTTACTTAACATTAACAATGCCGATACAGCTGTCAAAAATGTTTATGAAATATATCACCATTTAGATCTAAATGTACCCAAAACAAGCAAACGTAGAAAAAGATGTCCTCCTTGGTTCACCAGCGACGTCATTAAGCTTATTAAACGTAAACATAAATACTGGAAAAAGTATAAGGGGGGCGATCAGGAGGCATTGGCAACGTTTGGGAACTTACGTACTCGGCTTAAAATAACCATTGATTCTTCATTTAAAGAATACTGCGCCAATCTGGTAACCTAAAGAGCCAGCCACAAAATTTTTGGAAATTAATTCAAAGCAAGCAAGGAAATAGCATACTACCTCAAACAATGATTAATAATGCGGGCACAATCATTACCAATCATCAAGAAATTGCTAATGTGTTTGCAAAATATTATCAAAGTTCTTATACAACTCCTAGTGCTTCCAAGCAATCAGCATCTACTTCAGATAAAGCTAATTCATATACTGCAAATGTCATTGCTGTTCCCTATATCACGGAATTTGATGTACTTCAAACACTAAAAAGTATGAAACCCAAAGCAACGGTGGGGACAGACCGAATACCCTCATTTTTCTTAAAAGATTGCGCTATCTTGCTTGCAAAATCTTTGACCATAATTTTTAATATAATCTTAAGTACAAGCGTCTTTCCTAGTATATGGAAGCAGTCGAATAATATAACACTAATTAACAACTTTGCTAAGTGCTTTGAAAGGGTACTTCATAATGTAATGTACTCTCCCATGAAGCTCTTAATAAATCCTAATCAACACGGTTTTATGAAACAGAGATCTACAACAACAAATCTTATGTCAGTTACTCAATTCATTGCTGAGTGTCTCGATAATAGTACCCAGGTTGATGTTATATATACTGATTTTTCGAAAGCCTTCGATAGACTCGACCATGATATTCTGCTTAACAAGCTTGAAAATTCATTTAACTTAACAAAGAATTTATCAGATCTGTTTCGTTCCATGCTTACTAATAGAAAACAATATGTGGAGTGCTATGTTCGAGCCTCATCGGAGGTTTCAGCTTATTCTGGTGTCCATCAGGGTTCGATTTTGGGACCACTTCTGTTCAACTGCTTTATAAACGACATCTCTTCTAACTTGGATGCCGACATCTTGGGACTTTTGTACGCGGACGATAAAAACTTTACTGTCAAGTTACGAACAAAGATGACTGTATCAAGCTTCAAAATGCATTAAATGAAGTAAATAACTGGTGCGTTGCAAATCGTTTGCCCCTAAACCCTTTAAAATGTAACGTTGTTTCCTACTCTCTTAAACGTAACATCATTGATATTGATTACCATATTGACAACACACTTGTGCCGCGGTCAACAAAGTTCAAGGACTTGGGCGTGACATTCGATCAGAGACTTTCATTTGTGCCACATATCGAAGATATTTTAAGTAGAAGCTATCGAATGCTAGGTTTTCTGTTTAGAAACTTTCGAGATTTTAACTCTACACATAGCATAAAAATATTGTACTTTGCCTATGTTAGATCTAATTTAGAATACGCTTCGGTAGTTTGGTCTCCATACTACCAAAGTCATATTGAGGAGATTGAAAAATTCAAAGAAGATTTTTAAAGTATATGTGGTACAGGTGTGAGGGCGCTTATCCTGAAATCGGTTTTCCTAACGAAATACTTACTCAGAGGTTTTCGATGCAGTCTTTAGAGGCCGATCGAAAACTATCTGAGGTTCAGTTTCTCTACAATCTTATATACGGTAGGATTGACTCATCTAATCTTCTGAGCCAAATAAAATTTTATATTCCCAGACTTTCAGCTCGCGAACGACCTACCTTTTATCTTCAGGTTTCTAGAACAAATATTGGCAATATTTCCCCAATCAATAGATTGTGCAGTAGTTATAATAGTATACAGGGCCAGTGTGATATATTCAACTGCAGTGCGAATTCACTTAAAAATATCGAAATTTAATTGTTGCGTTACAAAATAGTAATATTTTGTTTTTTCTTTTAAGACTTATTAAATTATGCTAAGTGATAGTACTTGTCAGTACAAGTGTGTAGTATTTTGTGTGTATGTGTGTGTGTACTATAGTTATATATACATTTTTTTTGTAGTTAGTTAATTGTTTTTAGTTGTTTTCTTAATTATTTTAACTAATTATTGTAACTTTTTAAAATTTCTGATTCCCACTTTGTAATTGGATTTTAAATGTGTTAAATGGGTAAATAAATAAATAAATAAATAAATAAATAAATAAATAAATAAATAAATAAATAAATAAATAAATAAATAAATAAATAAATAAATAAATAAATAAATAAATAAATAAATAAATAAATAAATAAATAAATAAATAAATAAATAAATAAATAAATAAATAAATAAATAAATAAATAAATAAATAAATAAATAAATAAATAAATAAATAAATAAATAAATAAATAAATAAATAAATAAATAAATAAATAAATAAATAAATAAATAAATAAATAAATAAATAAATAAATAAATAAATAAATAAATAAATAAATAAATAAATAAATAAATAAATAAATAAATAAATAAATAAATAAATAAATAAATAAATAAATAAATAAATAAATAAATAAATAAATAAATAAATAAATAAATAAATAAATAAATAAATAAATAAATAAATAAATAAATAAATAAATAAATAAATAAATAAATAAATAAATAAATAAATAAATAAATAAATAAATAAATAAATAAATAAATAAATAAATAAATAAATAAATAAATAAATAAATAAATAAATAAATAAATAAATAAATAAATAAATAAATAAATAAATAAATAAATAAATAAATAAATAAATAAATAAATAAATAAATAAATAAATAAATAAATAAATAAATAAATAAATAAATAAATAAATAAATAAATAAATAAATAAATAAATAAATAAATAAATAAATAAATAAATAAATAAATAAATAAATAAATAAATAAATAAATAAATAAATAAATAAATAAATAAATAAATATATAAATAAATAAATAAAGTTGTGGATCTATTAGGACATTGTCGTGCTGGATACAGTTCTCGATATTCTCTCGCAGTAGCAGTGGCATTTTTATTATTTTTCGCATATAATAAAAGTATCTCTTGCTTTTCTGCATTGGAATAAAGCAAAATTGTTAATAAATATTTAAAATTTGGCACTGACAATGTCATTAGGTATCCACACATCTTAATATTGTTTGTGACTTGTCACAGGAAATACTCCGCACCGTATTTAAAATTTGCTAATTTTAGGAATTTTAATCGTCAATATCTCTAAAACTAACAATAATAGAGCCATAGTGTTACATATATCTGTAAAGCAAATTTTTTGCGAAACTTAAAAATACAAAAATATATAGTTTTTGCTTGAACTTTCTACACCCAATAATAACCGAGTTATAGCGATCTTGCAATTATAAAAAATCACCCTGTACAATATTTTGAAAAGTTATTACCGTCAATTTTGTTCCCTGAGGCAATCGTTTTTAGTACAACCGAAAAACGGAAAACAAGATTTTCATCAAGTCCTGTTATTTCAGAAGTCAGTACCGCAGATCGCTGAAATATTTTTGAGTATGTCCTGTATTGGTTGTTCCTTTGCCCTGTTTGACTAGTCGTTTGTGCTCCACTGGCCTACCAGACCAAAAAATTTTTTTTCCATGTTTATTATAAAAACACAATATATATTTTTTTGGCTCTGGAACGAAATAGCGATGTACAAAATAGCGAGTATTAAAATAGCGGTATCGAAATAGCGACAATCAAAATAGCGATGTAATGAAAGGGCGACTATCAAAATAGCGATGTAACAAAATGGCGATGTAACAAAATAGCGATTGTAACAAAATAGCGATGTAACAAAATAGCGATGTAACAAAATAGCGACTATCAAAATAGCGATGTAACAAAATAGCGACTATCAAAATAGCGATGTAACAAAATAGCGATATTTTGGTTCGGTTTTGGCATATAGTTCGACAAAGGGGTTTCTTTCTAACAAATTAAAAAAAAAACTTCCCTGACTTCTATCTCGGGATCCTAGAGGGTGTGAATCTAAACCGAACCGAACCGAACCGAACCAGCATATTTAAAAAAAAAAACTCTCCAGCCCGGATCCTAGAAAGTGTGAATCCGAGCCGAACCAAATTGAACCGAATTCGGTTCAGTTTGGTTCGGTTCGGTTTGGTTCGGTGCGGTTCGGTTCGGTGCGGTGCGGTTCGGTTCGGATTCACACCCTCTAGGATCCTGGAAAAGAAGTCAGGGAAGTTTTTTTTTTGAAAAAATTTGTTAGAAAGAAAAGGTGGTATAGTCAAAATACCGCTAGGATATAATAGCGCATTTCGATTCGGTTCGGTTTGGATTGGTTTAGATCGATTCGGTTTGGTTTGATTCGGTATTTTGACACATCGCTTTTTTGATACATCGCTATTTTGATACATCGCTATTTTGATTGTCGCTATTTTGATTGTCGCTATTTTGATACATCGCTATTTTGATTGTCGCTATTTTGATACATCGCTATTTTGATATGTCGCTGTTTTGTTACAAACGCTATTTTGATACATCGCTATTTTAATAGTCGCTGTTTCATTACATCGATATTTTGATAGTCGCTATTTCATAACTCGCTATTTCGTACGTCGCTATTTTGTACATCGCTATTTCGTTCCAGAGCCATATTTTTTATGTCTATCAAAATTTGACAATATGTCAAACTTGTCGAAATGAAGAGGTAAATACCGAGGGTGCCTGTTAATTTTTTTGAACTATCAAACACGAAAGTATGACAAACGGCATTCAGAATTTACCCTGTGTTTTTTCCGATCAAAAAACGCGATACGCTAAAATATTTCAGACTTTTTCTTTACTTTCGGGCAAATTGGGGCAACTAATTTTTCTGATTATATAATAATGAATTATTACTCTACATGAAAATAATATACAGATACTGAAACATTGCTAAACTTTTTTTTCTGGTCTAACACATTCAAAAAAACAAAAATATATTACTTTATCCTCGTTAAACGTAAACACATTTACTCCAACAATATTTAAGTAACTTCATTTGTAAGTAAATAAAAGTCTAGAGGCTAATAAAAATATAAAATAAATTAATATTTTTTATTATTTTGCTTATAAAAAAGAATCTAATTTTTTAAAATTTTTGGTAATTTTGCTATGTTTTTTCAGAACCTTGACTTTGAACTTCTCTAAAAAAAATAGACTACAATTTAAAAAAAAAACTCAAAACATTTAATAAATAAACAGATATTTCTTTACTAGAATCTGTATACATATTTTGTAATATCTCAAGTTGGTTTGGGTGACAATGTCCAACACTTCTTATGGACTTATTTCACTGTGCGCGGGCGCCGTCGTAAGCATTTTATGTGGCGCCTTGTGTACGCATTTTTATCTTCCTAGTCCGCGCAGCAATGGCTAAAGAAGGAATTATTTTCGACAAAAAATTTTTTGTTGAGATAATGCCGAAAATGTTTTATTTGAGTGTATTTTGACATATCTTAGCAATATCGTCATGATGTCTATATGTCTGTGTGTGTGTGTGTGTTGTTAGTGTGTGTGTGTAGGTGTGTATGTATGTGTTTTTCTGTCCGTAACACGCTTAACCGTTTTTCATAAAATTATCAGATAAAATAGCGCTTGACACTCTTACGAGCTGTTAGATTTTGGTCAAAATACATTTTTGCTAATGACAGTTTTTTGACAATAAAAAATTAAACAAATACTAAGTGTTTAACGGAATATCGAATTAATATGCGTGTTATAACCAAAAACTTCGTAAAAGCTACAGTTTCTGAGATATTTGCAAAAAACTGTTTTCAATGTGATATATCATGGCTTCACTTGAAATTGGCTAGCTAGGAAAGCGTCAGATTCGTCATGGATCCATTTATTTAATTTTCATTTGCAGACCTGCGTAAAATATTTTCATACTACGAGCTTCAATCTGAAAATTTTTAAAAATAAATCTACCCTTGCTGCTTTTTGTATATGTATTGTTTATGTTTAAGGGATTTTAAAAAACATAAGACGAATAGCCAAACACTATAATATTAAAACAGTATTTTTATCGGTAAATAACTACGATAAGGAATTTTGTAACTAAAACAAAACCAGATATTTTCTCAAATAATTAGGGAATGAATTTACCAAATCCCGTGTGAGTGTGGTAAATTATATGTAGGTGAAACGAAGCGCCCTCTTCAGATAAGAGTAAAATAAACATAAATAAATTTAGAAAAAAAAAGTTTTTGAAAACAAGCTTTTATAAAACGGACTAAAAAGCATAAAATAATTTTTTGAGTGTTTTGACATCATAATAATAAAAGCGATGGGCGTATTAAAGGAAATTTACCCGCTTTTGTTTTAGGCTTGTTAACTCGAAGTTTAGTGAAAATCCAAATTCATTATATTATAGCAGAGAAATGTAACCCAACCCAACCCAACCCTACTCAAGCTACCCTTAATTTTTTTTTCTGATATGGATGAACATTATTACGCCTGCTTCATATTAGGCAGATCATCCGCGACCGGCAGTGTGTCGATTTATTTTGTCACATTGAAAAAGAAGAGTCGGTCCATCATCGGTTGTGGACGATCCACCAAATGCGCATGGAAAGGCATTTACCTAATATTAAATACGCCCATCGCTTTTATTATTATGATATCAGAACACTCAGCTTGTTTTCAAAAACATTTTTTTCCAAATTTATTTTTTAATTTTTAGATTTGTCTAAGTCTATGCATTTCAACTAGCGAATCGATATTACAGGGAGTCTTTCCTGTCAATTTTGAAATATCTAAGTCTTCGATGTCGAAATTCGACAAACTAAAATTTTACCCCCTCTCCGCCCTCCAGGTTAGGGGTGAGGTAGGCAGTCAGTGATACCACATTATTGGATTGTCATCGGAACTATAACGGTATGCGAAATTTGAAGTCAATCGGATACGTGGAAGTCAGTTGAAAGTAATCAGAAAAAGTTGACATTAAATCGTCCATTTGGAATCCGCCATAATGAATTTTTGTAATCTGATCAAAAATTCGTAATTCTCATCCTGAAAAACCCCAAGATACCAATTTTGGTTGAAATCGGACAAACTAAAATTTTACCCCCTCTCCACCCCTCACGTTAGGGGGGAAGTAGGTACCCGATGAAACCATATTATTGTATTGTCATCGGAACTATGACGCTGTGCGAAATTTGAAGTCAATCGGATGTCTGGAAGTTCTTCAAAAATGAGTTGCAAGATTTGATTACATACATACATACCCACATACATACATACATACATACAGGTGAAGTTAAATAAAAGCTTGTAAAAAGTACCCAATCTGGTTTAGCGGATCATACGTGGTCAAATGATCACAGGATTCAATAGTCTGAAGCTAAAGTTTTGCATAGGGAGTCGCATAGGCGAAAAACAAAGTGTATTAAAATTGAATTTATATTGCAAAACAAAGGAGTTTTCAGTCAACAAAGCACGGACATACCAAACATATGGAAACCACCCCTTATGGAAAACAAGTGTCTTAGGATTAAAAAAGGGGGCGAGCCGTCACACTGACTACATACTAAGTGGTAGCCTGTATACAGGATTGTTTGCTTTACACTTGAAAAGGGTTAGAGATACTAACTAAACATATAAGTATATTGTAATCCGATTATTGATAATTTTCAAGTTATATAATGTTTTCCATATTTTCAATACGTTAAAAAAACTATGTAAAAAAAATCAAGTCAAAACAACATACTTTTATATCACTTTTTTACGTGACCATCACTACTTTGATTGCCGCGTTATGGTAAATTGCCGCCTTAGGCACATTTTCTTTTGCCGCCCCTACTTACTAATAAAATATATAGTTAACATTTGTATAACATATTTTTATTTTACAAAAACTTCAAATTTAAACTTTTTACGACTGATTAGAGATAATAAAAAATATACAAATACAAAAACAAATTATTATAAATTAAAATTAATAACTTTAACTAGCGTGGTGGCAAAACCGTCAAGTAAAAATTGTGCAGTTAATTTTTTTTTTACTATAGTATATTTAGACACTTTTGGCGTCGCAGGGAAAAAGTTTTACAGTTTTACTCTACAAATTGAAGTTAGCTTCATTTTGAATCAATGATACTAAAAATTTTAAAAATAAACTTTTAGGCGCCGCAGGCCAAAATTTTGCACTTTTAGTAAACAAACCTCCCTCACTTTTGACCTTGCTTTTTACCAAACACCACACAACACAACTATACACAATAAAGTTGTCAACTGTCATTAATTAACTAAATTCATTGACTTCTATACCCTACGGGTAGACCCGGCATGGGCCAAAATTGCCATTATATCAAGCTTTTATCGCAATTGACCAAATACAAGTAAGAATTTAATGAGCAAAATAGGGATGAAAATAGAATTTCGGTTTGGTGAGTCCGGAAACATGCAACATCGCAAAAATATTCTATTTGCTTGTCTTGGATAAAAAAGGGCAGTGGCGGCGCAAAATAAAAATTTTGAATTCCACTAGAATTTTTTTATCAACAATTTTCTGTTTGAATAATAAATAATTCATGAATACTTACTTGTGTGTGTTTACAAAATTCTCTTCAGAAAAAAAAAGAGTAAAAAGAATTTCTAAGCATGCTAAGTGCAGTGGATGTATTAAAATTATTGTTTTCATCTTAGAACTTTACAAATGTTGTACCTTCCAGGTAAAATATTTTCTTTCTTTGAACAAGGGTCTTCTTCAACTCTTCTTTTCTTGGGTGGACTACAAGTTATGCTCGAGTCAGATGAAATTTCGGAACTAAAAATTTCAATTCGAAATGGGACAACCGGGCGCCGGGCCAACTCGGCGCCGCCAACAGGGCGCCACGCCGGGCCTAATGGGCGCCGGGCCAACTCAGCGCCGGACTATTTTTTTTTCGATAAAATGTGCAGATAATAACAAAATAAATATGTTATTTATACAAAACTTTCAACATCTATTAAGTCGAGTGTTGAAATTTGGTAGGTTTAGTGTTCTGCGACTTGAAACACCGCCAAGTTCCATATTCGATACATATCGATGCATAAATAAGAAAGTCCGCCATTTTGGATCCGCCACTTTAATTTTTTTAAGGTTGTCTTTCATCTGCACATTTTATCAAGAAAAAATATTTTAGTCCGGCGCCCAGTTGGCTCGGCGTCAAGTTGGCCCGGCGCCCAGTTGGCCTGCCGCCCAGTTGGTGGCGCCGAGTTGGCGGCGCCCAGTTGTCCTAGACTGCAACACATTTCAGGGGTCTGGTACGTCTTACCACCTTTCTTAAAACTACGAAGTTTTTTGAAAAATGATAATTTTAGACCATTTTATAGTGATTTCTAAAAAAAAAATTGCGGACTATCGTTGATTTTGTTAAAAAAATTGAAATTGAAACATTCTTAAAACCTCAATAAAACCCATACAAATTGCTACAAAAGAAGCATTTTCTCATTTCAAACTGAAACAAAACGGTCCCTGACGTCTATCAGCTGTCAACAAAAACTTGAAATAACTAAGGTCACTGATCCAAATCGGGTCAGTTTTTTTGGTCCTTTTATGAAAATGCACAATTTTTAAAAAAGCATGAAATTCAAAACAAAATCAAGAAAATTATGATTCCTACATTTTTACAAATAAAAATTAGTTTAATTGAACATTATATCAATTTTTATTCCTTAAAACACTAAAAATTAATAATTATTTACTTTTTTAAAATTTATCGAACTAACAAAAGCAAACTGAACCCATCCGTATCGAAATGAACCAAATCAAACCGAATCTAACGGTTCGGTTTGGTTCGGTTCGATTTGCTTAAACTGAACCGAACCTAACCGAATATAGCTAAACCTAACCTAAACAATCCTAGCGGAACCTAACCGAACATACTCAAACTGAACCAACCTAACCCAACCTAACCCAACCTAACCCAACCTAACCCAACCTAACCCAACCTAACCCAACCTAACCCAACCTAACCCAACCTAACCCAACCTAACCCAACCTAACCCAACCTAACCCAACCTAACCCAACCTAACCCAACCTAACCCAACCTAACCCAACCTAACCCAACCTAACCCAACCTAACCCAACCTAACCCAACCTAACCCAACTTAACCCAACCTAACCCAACCTAACCCAACCTAACCCAACCTAACCCAACCTAACCCAACCTAACCCAACCTAACCCAACCTAACCCAACCTAACCCAACCTAACCCAACCTAACATAACCTAACCCAACCTAACCCAACCTAACCCAACCTAACCCAACCTAACCCAACCTAACCCAACCTAACCCAACCTAACCCAACCTAACCCAACCTAACCCAACCTAACCCAACCTAACCCAACCTAACCCAACCTAACCCAACCTAACCCAACCTAACCCAACCTAACCCAACCTAACCCAACCTAACCCAACCTAACCCAACCTAACCCAACCTAACCCAACCTAACCCAACCTAACCCAACCTAACCCAACCTAACCCAACCTAACTCAACCTAACCCAACCTAACCCAACCTAACCCAACCTAACCCAACCTAACCCAACCTAACCCAACCTAACCCAACCTAACCCAACCTAACCCAACCTAACCCAACCTAACCCAACCTAACCCAACCTAACCCAACCTAACCCAACCTAACCCAACCTAACCCAACCTAACCCAACCTAACCCAACCTAACCCAACCTAACCCAACCTAACCCAACCTAACCCAACCTAACCCAACCTAACCCAACCTAACCCAACCTAACATAACCTAACCCAACCTAACCCAACCTAACCCAACCTAACCCAACCTAACCCAACCTAACCCAACCTAACCCAACCTAACCCAACCTAACCCAACCTAACCCAACCTAACCCAACCTAACCCAACCTAACCCAACCTAACCCAACCTAACCCAACCTAACCCAACCTAACCCAACCCAGCCCAACCTAACCCAACCTAACCCAACCTAACCCAACCTAACCCAACCTAACCCAACCTAACCCAACCTAACCCAACCTAACCCAACCTAACCCAACCTAACCCAACCTAACCCAACCTAACCCAACCTAACCCAACCTAACCCAACCTAACCCAACCTAACCCAACCTAACCCAACCTAACCCAACCTAACCCAACCTAACCCAACCTAATCCAACCTAACCCAACCTAACCCAACCTAACCCAACCTAACCCAACCTAACCCAACCTAACCCAACCTAACCCAACCTAACCCAACCTAACCCAACCTAACCCAACCTAACCCAACCTAACCCAACCTAACCCAACCTAACCCAACCTAACCCAACCTAACCCAACCTAACCCAACCTAACCCAACCTAACCCAACCTAACCCAACCTAACCCAACCTAACCCAACCTAACCCAACCTAACCCAACCTAACCCAACCTAACCCAACCTAACCCAACCTAACCCAACCTAACCCAACCTAACCCAACCTAACCCAACCTAACCCAACCTAACCCAACCTAACCCAACCTAACCCAACCTAACCAAACCTAACCTACCTATTGTTAATAAATATAGTAAAAGTTGTTAGGTTTATGTCCAGGGGGTAACCATTGTCCATAATCGTCGGAAATCGAGTTAGGATTAGTGTATGCGACCATAAACATTGAGTGGCGAGTGAGTGTTTGGTCTTCAATTTTTTTAGGGAAATTTTTCAAAATCTTTTTTTGCGCACTCTGGGCACCCTAATAAACCGTAATCTGGTCACCCTAATCCATCGCAATCAAAGAAAATGGGTAATCGAAGTGTCACAAATTTTTTGTTGGTTTCTATTCTTCTTTTATATTATGTAGGACAAAATTATTAATTAAACTAAGTGACCTTATTAAGTAAGACAGCATGATTGTCAAATGACATTAGAAGGACATAAACATATGATACCGGCCTGTAGACCGGTCGCGGTGGTCATATAATAATAAATATATACTTTCGCGATGAAAGACCAAAATTTAACTTAAAATTACTGTAAAGTCCGCAAAAAACATTAAATTTATCGAAATTTATAAAAACATAGATCAGTGTGTGTAACAATTCATCAAGATGTATGAAACTCGACCGTGACATGTCAAAAGTTTGGTTCGAAAAAACAAAAACAACTGGATAAAAATCGGTATGTAAGAATTTAAAAAGAAATCATTTTTAAGAAAATCAAATACTTTTTGTTAATTTTCATGCAATGCAAAAAAAAGTGCGGGGAAGTGACACTTTCTGAATCAAAATGTGTGAGGGTAAAATCGCACGGTCGCAGAAAAAACTATCTATCGTGACGCTACTGAACTTTCTCGTGTTTTAGGAAAAACTATCTGTCAAGACGACTTACCCATGAAATGTTGTTTTTTTATGGATTTTTTTTCTTCTTTTGCACAAAAAACAATTTTGGACCATGTTTAAACTCAAATAGTTACTTCTAAACTTGTTTTTAAACGTTTTAAGATTTCTTTTTGTAATATTCCCGCACAAAATTCAAAAAAAATCATTTCCGTACTTAGACAACATTGTCTATCAGTTTTCCCTGTATACACGGACTAACAGGTAGAATGACTCAAAATACGGCAGGCGATTAAAGGTAGCCAGCTGCTTTTCTGTCGCACTTATGCCGTCAGTGTGAAAGAGATAAAAGTACCCTTATATTATCTAGGGTATTATTAGCATGCAAAATCACCCTATCTTTGTCCGTTTCACATGTTCAATAATGTCTATTTCTGTTTTTATTGTAAAAGAAATACCCGACCATAGGAACCAAATTGGATAGGGTCAATAAAAAATGCCTTGTCTTTCCGTCTCTAACGCCCTTTTAGGGCGTTATACAACTCAATGACTAAATTCGTAATTTTTGACACAAAGGTTTCTAATTTCAAACAAAACTACAAAATACTCTGTATTTTTATAAATTTTTAGATATGTCGTGCTTTCTCTGACTTTAAAAATATGTGTGTCTGGGATTCTTAAAAATATGTTGATGTAAAAACATAACGACTAATTTTTACCTTCCTAACCCGCGCAGCAATGGCTAGGGAAGGTATTATTTTCGACAATTTTTTTACGCTGAAAATGTTATTTGGGTGTATTTTGACCTATCTTAGCGATATCCTCGTGATATCTGGGTGTGTATATGTAGGTGTGTGTGTATGTGTGTGTGTATATGTCTGTCTGTAACACAATAGCTCCTAAACCGCTGAAAAAATTGTTCGATACTGTAACTGTCAATTGAATTATGGCATTCAAAATTTACCTAGTTTTATAACTTACTATGTATAGGAGAATTAGTTTAGGGAATAAACCTTTCAATCCTGTTTTACAAAAATAATGGTACTCCAAGTTCTTGGAAAATAAAATAAAAAATTTCTAGCCCCTTCAAAAGCGATTTGTTATTCTCTATGAAATAAAAAAGTTCGATTACTAAAGACAAGCTTAATTAAAATTTTATTTATTAGGCAAATTCTTTGCAAAAATACATAGTGTTTATTTATTTATTTATTTACACTGCCCAACAGGTAATACCCAATCACAGGGCAGAAAGTTTACAAAAAAAAATGTTTACTATAACTATAAAGAATATAAGAAAAATAAGTACAAAAAAATACATGTATACAGTAGATCTTAAATAAAAAGTAGGAACTCTAACGTCTAAAGACTTGTTTGAATGCAGATATACTGAGCCTCGCAAATTTTATAGATTGGCGAGAATTGCATTGCATTGACTCGAGGAGTAGGAAGATTAAAAAATGGTTATCATAACAAAAACATTTCATGTAAAAAAAGGCCAAGTACGCGAAAATGGCATTCCGTAAAAAGAATTGAGATAAAATTAAAGCCAAGTTCTCCAATACAAATTTACAAATGAAAGGTTCTTACCAGTTTCGAAATATTTTTCTAAACTTTGCTATTACAGCCAAACTTCTTTATCTTCAATTTAGCACTGTGCCTAAGAGTCATTTACAGCCGTAATAGCCAAGTTTAGAAAAATATTTCCAAACTGGTAAGAACCTTTCATTTTGAAATTTGTATTGGAGAACTTGGCTTTAATTTTATCTAAATTCTTTTTACGGAATGCCATTTTCGCGTACTTGGCCTTTTTTTACATGAATAATGTTTTTGTTATGATTTCACTTCTTTTTTAAAGGAATTGGATAATACTTAATTTTTAAAGTAGTAAAATATGCGGAATATTGTTCAAAACTTTTGCAATGCCTTACTTAAATTTTTGAGGTTTTTTAATTTTTTTCCATGGTTTTATCGTAGTTCCTATTAGCCTTCCAAATCTCAGCTCTCTAGCGTTTCTGAAAGTGCCCAATGTTACTTTTACATAACTTTACATGTATAGGGAGGACAGTAAATGAAAATATTGGACTTTTTAAATTTTTTCCCATGGTTTTATCATAATTTCTATAAGCATTCCAATGCTCAGCTCTCTAGCGTTTCTGGAAGTAGGCAATTTTAGTTCTATATAAATTTACATTTTTAGGAGAGGGAAATAAATTAAAATTTTCGTGTTTTTAAATTTTGTCCCATTGTTTTATTATAGTTCCTATCAGTTTTCCAATGCTCAGCTCTCTAGCGTTTCTGGAAGTGGGTCATGTTCCTTTTACATAACTTTACATTTATTGGGGTGGAGAGTAAATGAAAATATTGGAATTTTTAATTTTTTTCCCATAGCTTTATCATAATTTCTATCAGCATTCCAATGCTCAGCTCTCTAGCGTTTCTAGAAGTGTGCAATGTTAGTTTTATATAAATTTACATTTATAGGAGAAATTTACATTTATAGGAGAGGGAAGTAAATTAAAATGTTGTTGTTTTTAAATTTTTTCATATAGTTTTATCATATTGTCTTTCAGTCTTAAAAAGTTCAGCTCTCTAGCGTTTCTGGAAGTGGGCAGTGTTACTTTTACATAACTTTACATTTATAGGGGAAGGAAGTAAATTAGAATTTTGGGGTGTTTTAATAAATAATTTGTTGCTATAACTTTATCATAGTTACCATCGGTCTTCCAAAGCTCAGCTCTCTAGCATGTCTGGAAGTAGGCAATGTTACTTTTACTTAACTTTACATTTATAGGGGAGGGAAGTAAATTAGAATTTTGGGGTGTTTTAATTTTTTCCTATAGTTTTATCATAGTTCCTATCAGTCTACCAAAGCTCAACTCTCTAGCATTTCTGGAAGTGGGCAATGCTACATTAACATAACTTTAAATGTATAGGGAAGGGGAGTAAATTAAAACTTTGGGGTTTTTTTATTTTTTCCTATAGTTTTATCATAGTTCCTATCATTCTGCCAAAGCTCAACTCTCTAGCATTTCTGGAAGTGGGCGATGCTACTTTTATATAACTTTAAATGTATAGGGAAGGGGAGTAAATTAAAATTTTGGGGTTTTTTTATTTTTCCCAGGGGTTTGGTCATAATTTCTATCAGTCTGCCAAATTTCAGCTTTGTAGCATGTCTGGAAGTTCAGTAGAATATTGATGATCTATACATGAGTGAGTGAGTGAGTCAGTGAGTGAGTGGCAATTTCGACGTTTTTTGAAATTTCGTAACTACTTTCTACACTATTGGAGGGGTTGTTAACTCCATGGAGATCTACGACTGTGCAAAGTTTGAAATTCGAAGCTTATTCCGAAGTAGAGTTTTAGGTAGGTCAAATATCGGCTAAAATGTTTCCAGAAAAGATGGTTACGGCGCGCGAACTTGGCGAGGCACTGTCGTGCCCTCAGATTGTCTTGAATTTAGCCGTGGAATAGAAAAGTTTATTCTCTCTAAAATATTTATGCTATCAATGTGGTTATGGAGAATGTTATATAAAAATGTTTGAGAGGCCGATTGCCTACTTATGCCGAGTAGCAGAATATTAGACAGTTGCATAAGGTCAGTGTGAGGGTGACCTTGAGGAGGATAATTACCAGTTGATTTAAAGTACAAAAGCTTAAGTACACGTCTTTGGATCTTTTCTAGCGACTCCTGAGTAAGTAGTTGTGGTGACCATACTACGGAGGCGTATTCTAACCTTGATCTAATAAAAGTATAATATAAAAGTTTCATGTGTAATGAAACCATGCTGATCAGAGGATATTCGATATTTAAGACTAAGATAAATTGTACTGTGAATAAGAGTTTCAAAGCATTTTAAAAAATGATTCATTAACGTAATTGGTCGGTAGTTACCTACCTCAGTTCTACTACCTTTTTTGTGAATTGGGCTAATTTTAGAGAGTTTCCAGATGTTGGATATTTTTTTATTGGCCAAGCAAAGGTTATACAAATACGTCAGAGGTGTGCATAAGACAAAGGCATAGTCTTTTATAATATAGGAGGGTATCAGATCTGGTCCAGCTGTTGATTTTGGCTTCAGTTTACGTAGGATAGAGCATACCTCTTCTTCGTTGAATGACGTAATGGAAATGGGCTGAAACAGCGAGTTTTGGTCAGTGATTGATGATTGCAAAGGACTTTTGTTGATTGGGTTAAAGGAAGTTTGAAAGAAGTCAGCAAATGAGTTTGCTATTTGAGTATCCGAAGTCAAAGGTAAATTATTAAAAGACATAGATTCGGGAACGCTGCCGGTGAAAGAATTTGTACGAAGAAGGGACCAGAATGTACTAGGATTTTGCTTTATTGTGTTTTCAGCTATCCGTGCATGCTGCTTATATGCAAGATCAATATCTTCTTTAATTTTTTGTCGTAGATTGCTAAACTCTTGGTATGTTTCGACATTATTATTATTCTTAAGCTGGCGATGAAGAATAGACTTTTTCCGAATATCTTGTATTATGGTAGCTGAATACCAACAAGGATACTTTTTAGAAAAGGTTTTAGGACGTTTTGGGACACAAGAATCAAGAATGGAATAAATACAGTTGTATAATGCCTCAGTGGCATCCTCGATATTAGAGAGTTTTTGTAGGAAGGACCAGCCACAAGTTAGAATTTTGCTGTATAACTTTTGAAAGTCTGCTTTGCGAAAATTATAGGTTAGTGAAGAATTTAGTCCGGTATTTTTATCAAGATTTCTAGTTTTTTTAATGGAAAATATAGATATCTCAAGGGCTGGATGATGTGGGACTTCTCTCATAATAGGATCTCTAGCTCTTTCTACTTTACAAAGGTTGGATTTAAATAAGACTAGATCTAGCAGTATGTTGTTCTCATTTTTTACAAAGTTGTGCTTTTGCAAGTCTAGGATTTCCAAGATATTATTAAGAGAGGTCACCAATGTTAGATTATTCGAGGGATTTTTTTCAAGAAAGCCTGCATAGTCTTTTACGTTAAAGTCTCTCAAAATAAGTATGTCCTTATTGTAGGTATATTTTTGACAAAGAAAGAACTCTAAAACACTGTCAAGATCGTCAGCGGTGATGGGTGATGATAAACGACAAAGATAAATAATGGTTTATGCTGAAGGGTTATTTTTGCTCCAGTGATGTCAATGTGGGGAGGAACTTGGGGCCTGAAGCTAGTTAGTTCTAGTGGAAAAGGAGACAGCTGTTTGTTTACCGCGATCAGAACACCTTCACCCTCGTTTAAGTTAGTAGCAGTGCGATCTCTATCGCAATAAAAAGTCTCAAAATCATTGTGCATAAACTCCCTATTATTTATAGCAGGAACCAGCCAGGTTTCGGTGATCGCTATTACGCTGTAACTGGAGTGGGTACTCGAGTGAAAACAGTCGTTCAGTTTCGAGCGCATACCGCCTACGTTTTGATAACTTATATCTAAGATACTTTCAGTGGCGGAAGAGACGCGCGATGTCTTTATGAATCTTGTTCTCGGTATAGCTATAGATTGCTGCTGCCAAAGTGACCCTGCTAAGATGCGTTCTAATTGCTATTCACACAGAACATCGGACTTTCGTTTGATAAGAGCATTTTTGTATGCAGTATAGTTCTCTTTTTCCCACGCAGCATGGTTTGTTGCCAAATTTATACCTTTTCGGACTTTCGGAGTTTAATACAATTTGGACAGGATAGAAAAGTTGCCTTGCAGTCTCTTGCCTCATGCTCACCCCCACAACGAGGGCAACAGAGGGTCTTTGAACAGAATTTTGACGAGTGATGAAACTCACTACATCTAAAACAGCGATATATTTCCTTCATAGACCGAACAGCTGTCGAAACCAATAAAGACGTTACTCGCAAGCATAGCATTATCATATGTTTCCCTATCAACTTTGAGAACTGCCTGATAGATGTTAGAGTTGCTTTTCGTTTGACCAATTTTTATGACTATAAGAAAATGAAGAGTTAAAAATATCTGAATCAACTTTTTTAAGAATAGAAATAAGGATGTCTTCATCATACATCTCTCTAATTTCATAATTTTCTGCCAATTTTTCCTGGGCAAGATGGGTTTTTGCAGACCACGCCGCCTTCTTTAACGTGCTTAACTTTTGAAATTTAAAGACTACATTCAAACGGATCAATGTTTTCGCTTAGGGCTTTTTTAATATCAGAGTTCGTCTGAGTGGTATCTTTCGGTTTAATAAGAATAGCCTGTTTCGTATTATTTTTCAGAGTATCGGAATATCTTTTAGGAGGAGCCGAAGTCGATGGTTTTTCAGTAATAACAGCGTTAAGTTTTTCTTCCCTAAGTTTAATAAAGTCATTTTTCAGCGAATTAAATGTTTCCGACAGTTTTTCCAGAGATTCCTGAACTTGTTTTTCTATGGTAGCTTTTAAGGACGACTTGTCTACAGTTATACAGGTTTTAAGACACTCAGAGCATGTCCAACTTTGGCCTTCGATTTCACTAAGCAGAGATGATAAGTCGGCAGATTTGTGTAGACAGGCAACGTGGCAATGTTGTTCGCAAGACGCATATTGTATGCTTTTCTTTCTATGATTAACGGATTCGGCGCAGATAATACAAACAGCCATTTTAGCTCACACTACTACTATACTATACTATAGTAGTGTGAGCTATGGTGATAGTGAATGTTGATCGACCAATTTTTTCGAGAAAAAAAAAGTTGCTCCGATTTCAAAAATTTTTATATATCTTTGCGTTTCAGATGATTTTGAAACTTTTTTGTTGCGCTGTCTGTCTGTGTGTCTGTATGTCTGTCTGTATGTCTGTCTGTCTGTCTGTAACGACCAACGCGCATAACTCAAAAACCGCTTGCCCGATTTTAATGAAATTTGGTACCTAGATTGGGTCTTGGGTCGAGATGGTCCCGTTTAAAAATGAACAAAATCCACTGAACACAAGCCAAATAAAAGGGTGGGGGTAGATTTCCAAAATAAGCGTTTATGTGAAAATATGGCGTGTGTGATATCAAACGAAAGGCAATTGAGTCTGGAGTTAAATAAAATAAATTTTAGTTTAAAAAAAGGGGTGGGGGTAGATATTAAAAATTAGAGTTTAATGAAAATATGGCGTGTGTGATATTAAACGGAAGGTAATTGAGTCTGGAGTTTACAAAATATATTTTAGTTTAAAAAAAGGGTGGGGCTAGATTTAAAAAATTAGAGTTTAACTCAAAACATGGCTTGTGTGCTATCAAACAAAAGGTAATTGAGTCTGGATTTGAATAAAATATATTTAAGTTTTTAATTATATTATCTCACACGTACTCTATAACTATTGTACCTAGTGTCAGCTCAGGTATTTTAGTTACTTACAGTAACTATTTGTGATATTCTCCACTTATTTTCTTCGAAGAGCATTCGAATATTAACTGGATCTAGAGTATAATTAAACCTCGTAAGTATCAGGATTCACTTGAACACCATTAGATTTTAATATTACTTAAATATCGGATTTTAGAAGTACTATTTGCAGAGCCTTTTCGAACGATGCCTTTCTCGTGCGTACACCGAATATAACATAATAGTGTTATGTGTTTATAATTTTATATTTAAATTGATTCGATTGCTCGCCGGTAGTCAATGTACCATGCCCTTTTTCCCCAACCAACCCAACCAAGACAAGATACCCTGTATGTATGACATAATTTAAATAAATATTTATGTCTTTCATACAGGGTCTCTAACTAAGACGAGTTGCCATGTCCTGTCGAGGTGGACCAGGAGGCAAATATAGTTGATAGTTGATCTGGTTAGGTTAGGTTATTCTAACCTAACCTGGTAAGGTTAGTAAACTAAATCAAAACTATCCCGATCTGGTCAGGAAATTTTTTTTATACTTACCTTACCAGGTAAAGTTGGGATACGAACCTAAACAGGTCATCTATAAACTATCCTTTGCCCCTGGTGCAGGCGCGCGCCATCAAACCTGAGCGATCGTACATGAGCGCAATTGTACGTGACTGAAAAATTAATCTGCATTTCTCAAAGGGATAAGATGCACAAACAAAAAAAAACGTAATTTTGTCTGCCACAATTTTAATTTTAATATTTGAATTATTTTTTTAAATGGTTTTATTATTTGGATTGACAAAATATGGTCTGATAATGCCAGAAATGATAAAACATAACGTTTAAAGGCTATTTTAATATATTAGCATTTTGTGACTGAAACCGGTGATTTTCTGTCGTTTTTCTTCATATTTTTTTTATGATATTATACACTCCTATCGTGCTGTAGTTTTGTTTTAACAGTAAATTCGTCTAAGCTACCCTAAATGCATAAGCGTATTGGCAAATATATATATATATATATATATATATATATATATATATATATATATATATATATATATATATATATATATATATATATATTTTTTTTTTTATTTTTTTTTATTTTATAATTCACACATACGTGGTTTTGGCTAACAGTGTCCGGGCGCTCATTGTCGCCAAGGACACTGCTAGTGTCAATACGGCGAGACAGTCCGTCGAATAATTCCAACGGTCCCAAGTACAACGGCTTTCTGCATCCATGTGATAGCACTATTTGGCATGCTAAGCTCTGTTATATGTTGCATGGTTTTTCTGTGTACCAAGCCGTTGGCGCTGATGACTATTGGCATTATTGTCACCTTTTGTAAGTTCCAGATGATTTTTACTTCCTGAGCCAATGCTTGATATTTCGTTATTTTTTCTCCATAGGCTTTAGCCAAGTTATAATCTTGCGGAACAGTAAAATCAATTATAATTGCCGTTTTTCCCGCTTTGTTCCACACAACCATATCCGGTCGGTTGTGCTCCACTGCTCTATCTGTTTCTACGGTAACGTCCCAGTACATATGGTGAGGAGTGAATTTCTCCAGCAAACCCTTACTTAGACTGACCATCTGATGAACCACTTTACCCATGTTATTGTGTCTTTCCAGATATTTGGTGTTAGCAATGGCAGAGCAACCCGATACCAAGTGTTGTACGGTTTCCTCAGCTATATTACAAAGTCTGCACTTGGTTGTTTCTACCTCCTGCTTGAGGATATGTCGGGTATATGTTCTCGTTTTAACGACCTGATCTTGGATCGCGAGGAGAGCTCCTTCGGTCTCTGGGAAAAGGTACCCTGTTGTTAGGTAGGAGTTAGATGCGGCAATATCTACTTCAGGTTGATGCAGACTTGTGTAGAACCTCCCGTGCAACACTTTTCTTTGCCAGTTGATTTTAAGCTGCTCAGAAAGATTATCTTCCTCTGGCTCCTCCGGATTTGCCAGGTTCAGTGGAGTGATCTTTTTATCCCAGTTTCGTATACTTCTGTGTACTGGCTGATTGTGTTTATTAAAGTATTTTCTGAGCATTTTCCTTTCTTTGATATTTGAGGCTTGCAGACTGCTCAGTCCACGCCCTCCTTCCCTACGAGATAGGTACAGTCGTTCGATTGCTGAGTTAGGGTGCAGTAATCCGTTCTTAGTGAGGAGTTTTCTGATCCTCTGATCTAATCTTTCCAGGTCAGTCTTTGACCATGAAAGTACCCCGGCGGTGAATGTAAAAGCTGGTACTGCCCAGGTATTTATTGCTGCTATCTTGTTTTTAGCATTTAATTCCGTTTTTAGTATCTTCTGTACCCTCCGGTTCAGTTCGCGCTCTGCCCCTTCCTTGTTTTCCTTTTGTCGTATCTCGTAGGTTTGTTGGATACCCAAATACCTGTAAGTGGCTTCTGTCCCTAGTTCCTTGATCCGACCTCCATCCCTCAGTGTGATATCGCCTTGCTCCACCAGTTTACCTCTCCTTACATGGACGACCGCACACTTGTCAAGTCAAAATTTCATTTGTATGCCTTCACTGAAGCTTCTAACAAGCTCCAGCTCTCCCTCTAACTGTTGTTGTCCTCTTCCGTACAGTTTGAGGTCGTCCATATAAAAGACGTGCGATATTTTTGCATGGTCATCAATTGTGTATGCGTATGAACTTCTGTTAAGCATGTTGCTTAGTGGGTTAAGGGCTAGGCAAAACCACAGTGGGCTAAAGCTGTCGCCTTGGAATATTCCTCGGCGAATAGATATCTCTTCCGTGCTGTATGAGTTGCCCCCCCCCTGACTGTCAGAGTCGTCCTCCATGTCGACATTAAATGCTGTAGTAAACCTATCAGATTTTGGTCAACCTTGTAAATTTTAAGGACTTCTATCAGCCATGAGTGTGGTACCGAGTCATACACCTTTTGGTAATCGATCCATGCCATGGAAACATTTTTTTGGCGTCTTTTTGCCTGTTTGGTTATGACGTTGTCGATCACCAAGAGTTCCTTGCATCCTCTAGCTTTTTGCTAACATCCGTTCTGTTCCCATGCTAGGATTTTGTTCACTTTAAGGTGACCATTAAGCTTGTGCCCTAAGATGGAAGTCAGTATCTTGTGTGTGTGTGAGAATCCCTTCCACCAATAATTGTGTATTCCGTCAACTCCAGGCGCTGTCCAGTTTTTGAGTCGCTTTACTGTCTCCTTAACGTCTGTTTCAGAGACAGTAACCTCTGGCATCTCTGTGTAATTTGCCGCGCTTTCTTTTTCCGCAGCGATCCATTGTGCCTGGAAGTCATGCTCAACCCTCTGTGACCAGATATATATAGATCGTTGTGACATCCAGGCGTAAAAATTTTAGATATCTTGTGACATCCTTCGACGCCGTGACATCCAAATTCGGATGTCACAACGTTTTTCCACGTTTTTGGTACAGTCCTGATGGGGAGGGCCCGGGTGTACCTAAATTAAATGGATGTCATAGCATACCATGAGTCTGATGAAGAATACAGCAACATTTTTAAAAAATTTTGACGCCAAAATTTCCGTGTATATTGGCGCGAGTATATTCAAGAATCGATCCAATTGATATTCATCACTCTGTGACATCCAATGTATATTTTCATCTTAATTGCACGCACTTGTTACATCCGTCAAAGCGACAACCTTGCATTATGCCTATTTTGTTAATTAAATTTGGTTTATTTTTTATTTAAAGGCGGCTGTTGCTATGTGTTCCAACGATTCACTTGACTTGCATCTTTGTAAAAATATTTAAAACTGTTAACATAATAAATAATGTTAGCTAGCTTATTGGGAACATAAATATAAAATATAAATAAATATTTCTTCATGTACCTCAGAGCAAAAGTGAATTAACTAACGGACTTGGATAGGGACTTGATACTATTTGTGAATTGCTATCTCCGTCCTCCTTTTTACCACGTAGTTAAAGTCAGATGAGTAAAAAGAGCGCTAAATTTTAATCTAGCTACGTCAAAACGTACTGATTTATAATAGTATATTTTTAACTCTATTCAGTGATTTTTTTACAAAAACAAAACTGCTGAATTAAATTAGAATTCTTTTAAATCAATCAATACATATATACCGGGTGGGCCAAAAAAAACCGCACAATTTTTTTTCATTATAACTTTTGAACTAAACCATCGATTTTAATGGGACAAACTGCGATTGGCAGAGAATTAATCAAAGTTTTGACGAATTATAATTATTTGTCAACGATCTCAAAATCCAAGATGGCGGACAATATTAAAATGTACCCTTTAAAGATGCTGGTTTATTCTTATGTTGCAAACACGTTTGAATTATTTTTTTATATTAGTAGAAAAGCTGCGTTCTTGCCACGCACAAGGTATGAGTCAGCTCATCTAAGAAAAATATTTTTGTTTCAACCATTGTTTTGAAAATTATACGATTGCCTTGCCAATATTATCTGCATTTATTTCCTTACAAATTTATTACTACTGAACCTTTGACTTTGATGAAATAAAAAACATCCTGGTGAGAATTGACTGTTTTTTAAAGATCATGATCAAAATTTATCGCCATCTTAAAATTTAAGATGGCGGACAGAATCATACTTGCTTCTTAAAAATGGTGGGTTTATTCTTATTTTCTGGAAATATTTTAGATTTTTTTTTAATTTATAGAAAAGCACTACTTTTCCCGCGCACAACAAGGTACAAATTAGCAAAATCGGTGTATTGGTTCTCAGAAAACCTATTTCTGTTTTCGTCATTTTGTTACAGATTATACGATTGCATTGCCAACCCTGTCTGCATTCATTTCCTTATAAATCATTATTACCAAACCGATTTTAGTGAAATAAGAAAAATGATTGTGAGAATTGATTTTTCTTTCAAGGTTATAATCGAAATTTGCCGCCATCCTAAAAGTTAAGATGTTGGACAGAACCATACTTGATCCTTCAAAAAGGCACTTCTATTCTTATTTTTCGAAAATGTTTTAGTTTTTTTTATTAATTTTTTGGAAAGTACTACTTTTCTCCCGCTTAATAAAGTACAATTTAATAAAATCGGCGAAGTGGTTCTCCCAAAATCTGATTTTGTACAATTGTTTTACAAGTTATGCGATTGCATTGGCAATTTCTGTCCGACATCTTAAATTCTAAGATGGCGGCAAATTTCGATTATAATCTTTAAAGAGCAATCAATTCTTACCACGATTTTTTGTGTTTCACTAAAATTGGTAGAATTTATAAGAAAATTAATGCAGACAGGATTGGCAATACAATCGTATAATCTCTAAAACAATGGTTGAAGCAAAAATTGATATTTTGAGAACCACCACACTGATTTTAAAAATTTTTACCTCGTTGTGTGGGGAAAAAGTAGTGCTTTTTCATAGATTAAAAAAAATCTAAAACATTTTCGGAAAATAAGAATAAACAGGCCATTTTAAAGAATTAAGAATAATTCTATCCGCCATCTTAAAATTTAAGATGGCGATAACTTTGATCATGATCTTAAAAAAGCAATCAATTCTCACCAGGATGTTGTTTATTTCCACTAACATCGGTTCAGTAGTAATGAATTTATAAGTAAATAAATGCAGACATGATTGGCAAGCAATCGTATAATATGCAAGACAATGGTTGAACAAAAATATTTTTTTATAGAACCACTGAACCAATTTTGCTGAATCGTACCTTGTCGTGCCTCGCAAGAACGCAGCTTTCTTACTAATTTAAAAAAAATAATTAGAACATATTCGCAATACAAGAATAAACGAGCATCTTTGAAAGGTACATTTAAATTTCGTCCGCCATCTTGGATTTTGAGATGGCAGACCAAAAATGATAAATTAGTCAAAACTCTAATTAATTCTTTGGCAAGTGCAGTTTGTCCCATTAATATCGATTGTATAGTTCAAAAGTTATAATAAAAAAAATGTCCAGGTTTTTTTCGCCCACCCTGTAAAGGAAACGAGTTTAGAAACTGCTTAACCGATTTTATAGAACCCCCCCCCCCTAATTGCGCCTCTAATATATTTATTTATTTATTTCCAAGGAGTAGCACATATAAGAAAAATTCAGAAGAATAATTTAGGTATCTAAAAAAAAGTAACATATGGGTTAGCCGATTTGGAAAAAAAAATAGATATAAAAGAAAAGAAAATGGGAATAAATTGCTAGACTGAATAATGAAAATCTTATATTTTTATATTATATTATTTGCATAATAATTAAGGACCTTAATTCTGCCAAAGTGGCGCCAGCGTCAGTAAATAAAACATGTCCAGCTTTAGGTATAGAGCTACATAATTTATCAAAATTCGCTGAACATAGGTAAGTACCTAGTCCAGATTATCTAGATTTTTTTTTTAAATCTAGTTACTGTAGTCATAGATTTTACTGGAATATCGGCCATTTTTTGTGTACCGAGGAATGCCGATTAGTAATCAGTTTCTATGTGACTATGCTTGGGGGTGCTTCGCACCTCCCTGTTTACGTCATGGAGGTGCCCTAGCTAAGGACACTCATCGTAAAGGCAAGCTTTATAGGAAGCGAAGCTAACGTCAAGCTTTCTATTTTTTGGTTATTATTTTTGACATGTTTTCCTCGGTTTCGCATTGGCGGTTCTCTTTTATTTTAAAGATGATGTTTTACACAGTATGAAGGTACCTAAACTATATATATTTATGTAATTAAAAAGTTATGCTGCAAACTATCTTGAAACTATCATTATTAAATAGATCTTTAGACTGTGTTAAAACCACATTTTTAAAATAACAACGAGCCGCCAATGCGAAACCGAGGAAAACATGTCAAAAATTATAACCAAAAAATATAAAATCAGAGTTAGGCTTCGCTACCTGTAAAGCTTGCTTGACGATGAGTGGGCGCCCCTGTGGGTATTCTATTTTTGCAAACGGCCGGTCCGCAATCGGCCAGCCCTGGGCTGAGTTGAGTATGTATACTTCGATTTAAATTCGTCTCTCTGTGACATCCACACTTACATAATAATGTTTTCGTTTTATTTGTGACCCCGCGTAGAAATCGAGCAAAAGCTGTTCCGGCAAAGTGTTTTTTTATTTTTAATCAAAGTTTATTGAATTTAAAGGTAAGTAGATCTGAGGACACGGCAGTGCCTCGCCAAGTTCGCGCGCCGTAACAATCTTTTGTTAAAACATTTCTGCCGATATTTGACCTACCTAAAACTCTACTTCGGAATGAGCTACGAATCTCAAACTTTGCACATTCGTAGATCTCCATAGAGTTAACAACCCCTCCAAGTTTCATGGAATTCCATAAAGTAGTAACGAAATTTCAAAAAACGTCGAAATTGCCACTAACTCACTCACTCACTCATGTATAGATCATCAATATTCTACTGTACTTCCAGACATGCTACAAAGCTGAAATTTGGCAGACTGATAGAAATTATGACCAAACCCCTGAAAAAAATAATAAAACCTCAAAATTTTAATTTACTCCCCTCCCCTATACATTTAAAGTTATGTAAAAGTAGCATTGCCCACTTCCAGAAATGCTAGAGAGTTGAGCTTTGGCAGACTGATAGGACCTATGATAAAACTATAGGAGAAAATCAAAAAACCCCAAAATTTTAATTTACTCCCCTCCCCTATACATTTAAAGTTATGTAAAAGTAGCATCGCCCACTTCCAGAAATGCTAGAGAGTTGAGCTTTGGCAGACTGATAGGACCTATGATAAAACTATAGGAGAAAATCAAAAAACCCTAAAATTTTAATTTACTCCCCTCCCCTATACATTTAAAGTTATGTAAAAGTAGCATTGCTCACTTCCAGAAATGCTAGAGAGTTGAGCTTTGGCAGACTGATAGGAACTATGACAAAACTATAGGAAAATATTAAAACACCCAAAAATTCTAATTTACTTCCCTCCCCTATAAATGTAAAATTAAGTAAAATTAACATTGCCTACTTCCAGACATGCTAGAGATCAGAGCTTTTGAAGACCGATACTAACTATGATAAAGTTATAGAAAAAAATTAAAACACCCCAAAATTCTAAGTTACTTCCTTCCCCTATAAATGTAAAATTATGTAAAAGTAACACTGCCCACTTCCAGAAACGCTAGAGAGCTGAACTTTTTAAGACTGAAAGACAATATGATAAAACTATATGAAAAAATTTAAAAACTCCAACATTTTAATTTACTTCCCTCTCCTATAAATGTCAATTTATATTAAACTAACATTGCCCACTTTCAGAAACGCTAGAGAGCTGAGCATTGGAATGATGATAGAAATTATGATAAAACCATAGGAAAAAATTTAAAAAGTCCAATATTTTCATTCACTCTCCTCCCCTATAAATGTAAAGTTATGTAAAAGTAAGATTACCCACTTCCAGAAACGCTAGAGAGCTGAGAATTGGAAGACTGATAGGAACTATGATAAAACTATAGGACAAAATTTAAAAACACGACAATTTTAATTTATTTCCCTCCCTTATACATGTAAAAGTAATATTGTGCACTTTCAGAAACGCTAGAGAGCTGAGCTTTTGGAAGGCTGATGGGAACTACGATAAAACCATGGAAAGAAAATGAAAAAACCTCATTGCAAAAATTTTGAACAATATTCCGCATATTTTACTACTTTAAAAATTAAGTATTATCCAATTCCTTTAAAAAAGAAGTGAAATCATAACAAAGACATTTCATGTAAAAAAAGCCAAGTACGCGAAAATGGCATTTCGTAAAAAGAATTGAGATAAAAGTAAAGCCAAGTTCTCCAATACAAATTTCAAAATGAAAGGTCCAGACAGACAGATAGACAGACGGCGCAACAAAAAAGTTTCAAAATCATCTGAAACGCAAAGATATATAAGCTCACACTACTATAGTATAGTAGTCGTGTGAGCTAAAATCGTGGGGCGCTTTGTGCCATATTTTCTTTGTATATCGAGAGCCCGACGTTTTTCACAATAATACTAGTATTTTTCGTTCATTATTGTTTTCAACTAATATTAAGAATTATTTTTAACTGTTTAGTTTGAAGCGTGTTTTTTAGTTTTTTTAACTATATTTATTTTTTACTTTTTAGTTTAATGTGCTGTGAAATCGTGTTTTTTAATTAACTATATTACGTCGTTATACTGCCAAAATACACTCAAAGTAATTTTTTTTAGTTTTTGAGCCATGGTGAAACCTGGCCGTTACAACCAAATTTAAAAAATACATTAAATCACAGACTTCACAAAATCTATAAAATATTACTAAAATTTCAAAAAATAACTTTTTTTACATAGGTACTTACATACGTTCTCCAATATTCAATGCATAAATAATATAAAATTCAGGAGTTTCTCAATGAAATCAAATGTCTCAAATGTTGTTCCTAATTTCAAAACTTCTTAAAATGCGATTTTCTCAAAACTAAATTTTTTACTTAGTGTATGTTGCCAGTATACCGATGATTTATTTTCACAATAATACTAGTAATAGTAAAAATAAATTATCCTGATCAGGATAATGAGAAAAACTTAATAAGGAATATTTCTTGTGGGGAGAGGAGCGAGACCTCATTAAGCCGTATTTTAACCTATTTTATTGTTTTATTCCTGAAATATATGAAAAATGTCTGCGAAATTATTAATATTGGCGTTGTCACCGGTTCTTGATAAGTGTATACAAAGTCTGAATTAAATTTGTTCTTTTTGGCAAAATTCTTAGGCTTGGGGGGGGAGGGGTTGCCGAAGTATCCCCAAGGGTGCGCCTGGAAAATTATTGTATTGTCACCGGTTCTTGATAAGTGAACAAAGTTTAAATTAAATCTGTTCGTTTAAAGTAGGTCAAAATCTAGTCCAAAGGAATCAGTTACAAACATACATACCTACCTACAAACATACAGGTGAAGCTAATAAAAGCGTGTCAAAAATAAGAAATTACAAAATACGAAAACTTTTATTTAAAACTTGTTATTTCCCCACAATTTTTATTCTGGTAACGGAGTTTTCAGAAATTAATTAAATCTGATTTGAAAAAAAAATAAAGCGACCTAAACACCCAGAACGACTGCGTTTTTCAGATGGCTGTACGTAAGTTAAAAAATTTCAAGGTAAAAGGCAGAAAAGCCATTTCGATATACAGGTTTTTCAAAAGTCCGAAGAACCGAACCGAACCGGATAAACATACATATAAACAAACAAATGTCACAAAATATTTCTAAGTTATCTTAAAAAAAAATCCGTCGAACATAATACCTTTCCTAGCTTTTGTTGCACGAACTAGGAAAGTAAACATTGGGACTGATAAAAACTGAAGTCTGAGTCCAAAAAGATAATGGGAGTTACATACAAAAACGGACAACTTTTATCTAATTTGACCTACAAACTGTGAATATAGGGTACAATAATTAATACTAGACTCATTATTTTTCAACTAAATTTAACTAAAGTTAAGTTGAATAGATAAGGAATTTTTAAATCTAGTCAGATAAAATTTAATCTGACGAGTTTTTTAACGTCAAATTGCCCGATTTGAATGAAATTTGGTCTTGGGTCGAGATGGTCCCATTTAAAAATGAACAAAATCCACCTAACGCAAGCCAAATAAAAGGGTGGGGGTAGATTTTAAAAATTGGAGTTTATGTGAAAATATGGCGTGTGTGATATCGAAAGAAAGGTAATTGAGTCTGCAGTTAAACAAAATACATTTGAGTTTATTTTAAAAAAAGGGTGGGGGTAAATGTCAAAAATTAGAGTTTAAATGAAAATATGGCTTGTGTGGTATTAAACGAAAGGTAATTGAGTCTGGAGTTAAACAAATACATTTTAGTTTAAAAAAAGGTGGGGGTAAATTTAAAAAATTAGAGTTTAGGTCAAAACATGGTTTGTGTGGTATCAAACGAAAGGTATTTGAGTCTGGAGTTGAATAAAATATATTACAGTTTTTAGTTATACTGTCATAAATAAGTTTAAATTCGGATCATTTTACTATAGCAATAACCAATATTCCTGCGCTTGCACTAATTTCGTCTATAAAAGCCGATGCTAGATAATAGACCAGCATCACTCTAGCAAGTGATCAACCCAGTATACCACTGAAATACGTGGTCCCTACTATACACACCCAGTACACCACTGAAATACGTGGTCCCTACGAACCCAGTACACCACTGAAATAATGTGGTCCCTACTTAACATACCTAAGTAAAACCTCACTATGGTGGTTACGCTTTATGGCCCATAAGGCCAACTCTCTACGGCCTATAAGGTCTATTTCTTATGGCCCCTAGGTCAACTCTCTCCAGCCAGCATCCCTCTTTTTACATTATTTAATTATTTATAGCAATAACCTCTATTCCTGTTAATCTGTTTTCTTATACAAAATACATGTATAAATGTGGATTCTTTATACTTAATTTTCATATTCCCCTAAAACCCTCAGTCACAAGGGCACTAAATAACAAACCTTGTGACATATATGGTAGAGATACCACTTGTCACAAATATAGTCGTGACAATATTAGCTTACACGTACACTATAATTAAAGTACCTAGTGTGAGCGTAGGTGCCCATATATTAGCAGAGTATTTTTTTTAGTCGTATATTCATCTTGTAAGCCTATTATGACATCAATAACGTGCTTGTATATTTTATTTGTTATTTTCTTCCCCGTGACATCCAGTGTATATTTTTCTTATTGGCATACATATACATGTAACATATTTGCACACATTTGTGAAATCCCTAACGTCTTTGTATATTTTATTTGTTATTTGTTTCCTCGTGACATCCAGTGTATATTTCTTATTTTTATAAAGGTACTTGTTACATCCGTTATTTGTATGAAACATTGGCATCATTGCTGGATGTCACAAGTTAACACAAATATTTAGGGATGTTGCAACGTCAAAATTTTTTGTATATATAATGGACGCCACAAAGATATGAAAAATTTTATTTCTAAATTTGTGAGTTTATACAAATATTTTTATGGAATTAAAAATAAAATATGTCATACACCCATTTTAGGCCCATAATTATTAATGGACAGAAATTATAGGAAAGGGTTATGCTATGGGTTTCAATGCTTTAAGGTCTTTTATTTCTGCGTGTTAATAATAGGCAAACAGACTGGCATGGCATGCAGACATTGCAAATCGGGACAATTGTATTTTCGAGGGAGACCATAAACGTCACTTTTACATGTTGGCCGCGTCAGAGATGCATTTTTGTCAAAGATATTTTAATAAATGCCTAGATATATCACCTGTTTTATAACAACGCAGCATTTTTAAAACGCTCAAAGTTTATGAAAAATTAATACTCTATTCGCCTAGAGGCCTTCACGCACTTTTCGTGTGAATGCAAACTTGTGAGTTGAAAGCCCTTACCTTTGGGAACACAATTCCACTTATTGGATATCTGTCAAACTTATGCCAAATAAAATATAGCGGCTCAAACATGAAAAACAGAAGAATTTTTGAAAATTCATAACTCTTTTGGATTATAGTGTTCTTTTATAAAAACTATTAAACACTGGCATTTTTAATGTTTCTGTGTTTCAAAAACAAATATATATTCCTCAACATCATGTTTTTTTTCGTGTTTTTTGCGTTTTATAGAGAAACTGCTGATTTTATTGACAAGTTGTACGCATAGCGGGTTTCATTTTTACCATAAGTTAAAACGTTTTTGAATTATTCTTAAAAAACTACGCGATTGCTTGAGGGTACCCGAAGACACTAACATTTCACTTTTTCATGAAAGTTTCAAAAGTGGAAAAAAAGGTTCGAAATTTAATGCTTTAATTTTTTGTGGTCTATATTGTCTAAAATTTGACGGTTTACATATGCCGACCGAAGATTTTGCACCAATGCTTTCCCGACCATTTTTTATAATTATCTTAGGGCAACCTCTAGGAACCTAAAGGGTACATCGGTGATAAGGTAATTTACGGCTCTACAAAAAACTTTCAAATAATTTGTCTCTTAAAATTACAGCTTTCGTCAAAAATCTAAAAAATCGGTTCACAAATGACAAAGTTATGCATTTTCCAAAATTGTTATTTTTTTTTTCATTTTTTAGGCGTCATCATGTATTTGGCATGCACAGATGTCCAGTAAGTCGAATTGTGTTCCAAAAAGGCTTTCAGTCTCCTCAAGTTTGGATTTACATGCAAAAATAACACAGGCCCCAAGCGAATAGATAGTAATATAATATGATATAATTAATTTTATTAGATTTTTGACGAAAGCTGTAATTTTAAGAGAAAAATGGTTTAGTAATATTTTGTAGAGCTTTAAATTGTCTTTGTACCAATGTGCCATTTAGGTTACTAGATGTTGCCCTAAGCTATAAAGTTTACTTTATATTTTCGGCGTCAACGAAACTGAATCAGGTGTCAGTTTTACTTCATCACGTCAGGATTTGCCATCACCCCAAGAAGAAACCTCTAAATCCGTCATCTAGTTTTTGAGATTATGGAAAATATTCACGTGATGTTGAAAAACAGACCCCGAATTCGTTTTTAGCGAGCCTAGAATTTACCACTTTACTTCAGGATTTTCTATAAAGTTAAAAATAGGTGCCAGTCTTAAGTTTTCTCTTTAAGGTCAAGGAAACTCCTGACGTGATGGATTAAAACGGATCACAGATTCGGTTTCAGCGACCCCGAAAATATAAAGTAAACATACTCAGAGCTTGGAAGTAAAGGTTTCGATTGTTCTTTTGTGGATTAGTGATATTTATCAGGGGCGAATTGACCAAGTCTGCGGCACTTATACTTTTGAAATAACCAAAACCGTTGCTTATGATACGAAGGTATCATTTTGCCCCAAAAATGTTTGACCTGCGTCGTCTTTTTCAATTAATTCGTCAATGATGCAATTTTCCAGAATTTTGTGTAAACTTCTTTAGGCGCGTTTAGCAGTTTTTGTGGGTAGTGAATTCAACTGAGCCGTCAGGCTCGGCTATGTAACGCTCATTCGGGTAAAATCGGCTCGAGTCGACTAACTGTAAGAAACATTCAGCGAGCGATATGCTTATGCAGATGAAGGCCAGTACACAAAAGAGTTCGGTTCGGTCCGCTTTGCAGAATATGTTATGGGCCAGTATTATTAATTTCGCCTTGTTGATGTTACACTTCTGTCGTGTGGTCTTAAGCACACACAATTTTTTTACAGCTTTTTTTCCTTGATATTGAGGCATAGTTGTCGCACCATTTTATGCCACATAAAAACTGCCATAAAAGTTTCACGCCCTACGGTAATCTTATGAGCAATTTTGGGATTTTCAGAACTCTGTGCAAAAACTGAAAATTCGTCTTCAAATTTTGGGAAACATTTCAGTAATTTAAACACGATAAGGTATTCTTAATATTTTTAAGTGAAATTATCGAACGCACCTAATTTACTAATCCCTTATTGTAAGATTTAACAGAGGTTATCGTATTACTTGCGCCCTATATGAATGAGTTTCACACTCAAGAAGTTTATATATTAAGCCGTCTTATCTACCTCCTGCAAGGACGTGAAGAATATAACAAATTATATTTGTTAGGCTTTGTTCGCCCAAAATACCATTGCCTAAAGCATTTCGGGCTCTTTGTCTAAAACTTTATCAAAATCCTTGCTTAATAACATCACAATTCATAAGTATCAATTTACAGCCACGTTGCGCTTCTCTCTGTTCCGGATTGTTGTATACTGGTTGTATATCGACTCATTTTCGAAACTTATAACCGATCTATAGTCCCCTGGCATCTGCCTCTCTGGCCTCGTACGCCAATGAATATATATGGCCCATTTCATCGGAATTAGAGAGATACAGAACAACGTCACAAAAATTTCTAAAAACTTCTCTACACAACGCGAATATGCTGGCCAAGACGCTGTTAAGGAAACTGGTAAGTCTTTGTAATACCCCAAATCCATTTGCTATCCTTTCTAATTTTTCTGCTGAAGACAGAAAATAGCATTGACAAACATTGTTGGCCCCAGATTGAAGTTGGCAAATGCAAGCCTGTCTGTGTGTCAAAATTAATATTGACAATGAAATTAAAGAAAAAATTTCTAACAAGTAGTCAAGATATTTTGTAAAGCAGATATTTAAAAGTATCAACATATTCTCAGAAAAATAGTCAAGAAAATTTGCGACAAAGATAAAATGTTCATAGGAAAAGCTCAGGCTTTTTTCGATCTTCAGTCTCAGCTGTAGTAGCTGCATAGCGGAATTTCAACAAAAACAGTAATAATGAGAATTCGATTTAGACCGCAGAGGAACTTAATTCCATGAGCTGTTCAACTTCTCTTGCATCGTTTTAAATTTATTAATTGGTAATAGCCTCAATATAGCTCTTTTTAGAGAGAGTCTGTATGTTTTTTGTTTTGAATGCTGTTTTTGTTAAAATTCCCATAAAAACTAGTGTGAGCTTTTCGTATAACCATCCTTTTTATTAAAAAAGATACATGTTGAAAGCTATAGGGTTCATAGACTGTTAATGTGTGTAAGAGAGAAGTAAAAGGGAAAAATATATTTTTGGCGGTGGCTTGAAATATTCTTTGCTGTTTTGGACCTGTATTCGGGCTGGTAGTGGAAAAGTAGGGGAATACACTGTGACCTCTCGTCTTCACTTAGTTTTCCGTCTGTCGTTCATGTGCAGCGAAACAGGTAAAAAGTGGGTATTTGTTTTTTACGCAAATTCTAGCTCAAGCCGTGCTGCGTATTACATACAGTTTACATACATACAACTTTTTTTCGTTGGCCTATACTATTTCTTATGGTAAACAGCTGATAACTGTCAAAAAGTTATCTCAAAAATTATGATATAGAGTATAGTACAGATGGTTCAATGGTATTTCGGGGGAAATAGCTGTCAAGATGTGGCAAATTTATTTGTTGTCGCATTTGAGGAAAGGCATATTCCAAGCCGTAGCACGGTCCAAAAAATAATGACCTATTTCCAACAAACAGGATGTGTCAATTTTTGCCACTAATGAAAAAATAACAGATAGATTAAAATTCAGGTAAACAACCCTGCCAAAATAAAAAGTTTAGCTTTTTACTGTCATTTACAGCTTGCACGTTGGTCTAAAAATAGTCAAAAGATCGGGTAGCAAGTAATAGATTCAAAAATTAGATTATCTTGTGTTTCAACAAGGATTACTTCCCCTGGGAATATAACTCCTACGTGTTCTGTTGTATAGCTCGGCAATCAGTTTATTCTTCTGTTTTTCTGTAATTTTGTATTTGTTCCCCATAAGCATATAAATGTTCAATAGATGATTTAACAGTCGAAATTCCTATTTGTTGGACGTCTAAATCTTGGGTATCCCGGCATATTTCCAGATAGTTTCGCAAGCGAGTAGACTAGTCGCGATAAAGGAATTTTAATGGATAATTGAGACAAAGTAACAACTTTTTTTATTCCAAATTTAACTTAATGAATTTTAGAAATTTGCATAAATTCTAGAAAAAAAAGATTGCATTACTTTAAATTTCTGTTAAGTTAGGCTAGGCTCGGTTCAGTAAGGTTAAGCAAGGCTAGGGAACGTTCCTAAATTCAGGATTTTTGACCCCCCTCACCCCTTCGTAACGCATTTTGGAGAAAAAACACTTAAAAAAACATTGAGTGTAACGAAGGCTTAACTAGGATTGTCAACCGTACTATATTATAGAGTATTTTACTACGTTTCGGATCTGCATATTATATACTGTTGAAGAAATACATAGTACGCAAAAATACCGTATTTTTCAAGGCCGTGAATAAAATCAGGCAAATCCCTTAATTTCTAAAGGTACCGATTTGCATATAACTGAACGCGCTTTTTGACAATGGTCCAAATACGACACCTAAAAAGCTAAATATTCTAAAAAGACTGCATACATACAAACCTGAGTGGGAAATAGTGAACGATTGGATTGCAATAGCATACAATAGGGACTTATTGGAAGAAAACCCGACCTTATTTTAAAATTGACAGTATTGTGATAGATTTACATACAAAAAACCAGCTAACCAGCTGCTTTTTTTTAAATTCGGCCTTTGTGTATTTAAAATCCAGATTTATTAGTGTCTGTTTTTATTAAATTAAAGTTAGCGACTTTATTTTTAAATTTGACTTTGGTGTGTCCATTTTAAGAGGTCAACTGTCAATTTCTTTGTAAATTTCTCAGAATAAAGCCGACTTTAAAGTCTTTATTATACTTTTAAATTGAAGGCATTTTATTGATTACTTTAAAAGGAGAAGAGTGTCCTATGCATTTTCAAAATAAGGTTCAAATTTTATAAGCCATATTTTACATAATTTTGATAAATCTGTTAAACAACTTGAAGTTAATAGTGTCATAGGAGCATATAGATTATTATGCAATGACAACTGGTTCCCGGGAACTGAATCGGATCACACCAGAATAACGAGCATCATTACCAACCCGGTGCTCGAAATGCGGAGCGACATCATGACTCCGCTAATCAGTGTGAATAAGCTGTTTAAAATCCAGCTAGACTGAGAAAACAAAACGGAAAACACACTTCTCACGAAAGGAAAGTTGGTTTGGTACACCGACGGATCCAAAATGGATAGTTGGTTAGGAGCAGGAGTATATGGCTTAGCCCCTAGACGCCACAATATTCCAAACAGAAATACACGCTATAGAGGTCTGTCTGCGGGAAAATCTGGGAAAAGGATATCTTAACAAGGATATCATAATCTTCGCAGATAGCCAAGCAGCAATTAAAGCTCTAGCGAGTCAACAATCTAACTCTAAGTTAGTCTGGAACTGTCTGCAATCCTTACTAACCCTGGCAAGACACAACAAGTTTACTCTTGCGTGGGTGCCAGGGCACACGGGGGTTCCAGGCAATGAAAAGGCAGATTCACTTGCCAGAAAAGGATCTGAAAAACCATTCATAGGGCCAGAACCTGCGGTACGCGGCTACATCAAATGTATTAAAGATAAGTGATAAGTGAGGAACATCGAAACCACTGGCATTCATTACCAAGGCTAAACCACAGTAAGAAAATATTGTAATCACCATTACCCTCACTCACCTGTGAACCACTAAAACTCAATAGAAAACAAATCAGGCTGGTAACGAGACTTATAACCGGTCACTGCACACTGAGAAAACATATGCATAGAATGAGAATCTACAGAGATGAGCCCATATGCAGACTTTGTGACGAGGACGACGAAACAGCCTCTCACATAATATTTGAGTGACCAGCACTGACCTTCTGCAGAACAAAAATCCTCTTGGAAGAAAACCCTTCTAGGGAGGCAGACTGTCAGAGAAACCTAATAAAGGGGCTTCTGCTCTTAGCGAGGTCGTCAAGCCTCCTAAACTAGGGAAAACCACCTAGCAGGAGATACAATAAGCTAAATAGCTGCATTGTCGGGGACCTCCAACCTTAAAGTCAGCGTTAGAACGGCGCAAAAGGACTGTTTCTTTAGTAATGGAACAAAAAACACGTTCCAATCCTTAGAAGAAAAATCTCTCATAGAGGGACAAAACTAAGAATAATTTTTTACTGTTCATTGAAAAATGTCTAAAAAATCTTTCATTTTGGTAAAAGTTATTGGTTATTTAAAATCCAAAAATTAAACTTAAAACAAGAGGTTTTATTTGATGAATGTGTGCTAATTATAGAAGTTCTAAATTTACGAGAAATGATGAATAATAATACGGACGAACTTTACGCTGAAATAACAGTGTTAAACGAAATCTATGCAAAAACGAAAGATTGCAGTAAATTCATTAATAAATGCACAGGTCAAAAAAAGCAGAATATTTTTAAAAATACCGGAAATAATTTACCAAATTAACTTCATTCCTGCTCTCTATTTCTGAAACATTGGCGTTTACAGAAATAATTTTTTCCATTATGAATTTGAACTGGCGCATGGCGGGAAAACAGTAGTTTATTGAAAAAAAATTAGTTTTTTGTAAAAATAAATGAGTAGAAATTATGCCTTGCTTTTTTTTCCTATAAAATACTATATATTTTTTTAGGTGTACTATATTTTGTCTTGGTTTGTATTGAAAAATATATATAAAAAATATTTATCTTAAAAAAAGTTGGCAACCCTAGGTTTAACCCCCCTTTGGGCATTATGTAATTTAAGTATAGTCCCCTAAGTAGATGTAAGATACGCACTTGTTTGCCGTGTGACTTAATTTTTTATTGAAATCACTTATCGTTTGAAGATACTTGGTTCATTTTTCAATATTGTTTAAATCGGTTGGTTAACTTGGTATTTTTTTGCGCAATACTTTGGAAACAGTTTCGAGTTATAGCTCAGAATGAACCAAATTTATTTTTAAAGTCGTAACAGCAAGTTGCTGGCCTCCCGAGAGATATCTTTTCCAATATGAATAGAAAGTTGAATATTAGTGTAGTTGGTCTCAAAAATCTCAAACTTTTTGTAATAAAAATCTTTTAGCTTCGCTCTTGCATATTACCAAAAAAATCATATGTTGCACAACCCCTTCGAAACCGTCGTAACTCAAAAATTTTCATTTTTGTTATTATTACACATTCGGATAGACTTCTACTTATTTTACCTACCAACAAAACCCCGTGTTCAAATCATTATTAAAAAGATATATTTTGCATAACTGTAAGAACTACGGAGTAAGGAAAAATGAATTACAAAATTTTGTTTTGCTTCTTCTGTAAAATTATAACATTTTGACTTAAAACGGTTTCGATGGAGATGTGAGATGTTTTCTTATTAACAATTTGTTAAATATTTAAACGATACTTTTATTTGTATTATCCCTTTCCTTTAATAAATATTTCATCTGACTACTTTATTGCATAAAAAATATATTTTTTTAGCAACACAATTATAATTTTCTTTCCTAAAAATAAACGGCTAGGCCGCGGCCGCCCCGATTGGTTTAAAAACTTACCCAAACTTCTAACATCAGTATTTTAAGGCCTTTAGTACTGTCTTTTTCTTAATTTAAAAGTTATTTGGGCAAAAAAGACCAAATTACCAAATTCTGAATTTTGGTTGTTTTACAATTTATAATTGTATAAATTTATTAAGATTCTGCTTAGAAAGAGAAAAACTAATTTAGCAGGTGTTTAGATAAAAATAGAAACATAAGGGTGTACCCCGATCGCAGTAAAACGCGACGGTCCGTGAACTAAAAGTTAAAGAAGAGGTATATCCGAAGCGAAATTATAGGCAGGTCGACAAGAGCTGACTAGGGATATCAGGGGATATCCAACGAGGTTGCCTTACGGGATCAAGATTGTCTTTTCTTTTAAATCTGCGAAGCGAGAAGGAGGTAAAAATAGAAGAAGAAACGGTTCAAATATTAAAATGTTATTTTGCAGAAAACTCCGCTCGAGGTGTAATAAATTTGTTTATTGCTAAGTATGAGGACCGTGATATTCATTCCAAAACCACCATTTTGAATATAATTAACCATTTTGATAAATTTGTGGGCGTTAAGCTCTGCAGAAAATGTCGCGACAATGAAGAAGTGGATGAGGTACCAAGGCCCATGTCAAAACAAAGGCAACAGTGAAAAATTACCGTTTGTGCTGCGGCTACTCCCTCCTTGTTTAAGTTCACCCATTGCCTATTCCTTCTAGAACCATTCAAAACATTTTAAAAAGGCATGGATACAAAGTCTACAAGTTACAAGGTCAATATTTTTTGTGAAAAAATGGATCGTTCAAACGAGGATGAAAATTTTGTCAGTAATATTTTATTTACTAACGAAAGTACTTTCTCCCTACACCATGCGCACAATCCATCAGTTACTCGCTACTGGCTAAAAAAAATAAACGGTTTAATTTGATTAGATTGGTAGCTATAAATCACATATTTTTACTTTTTTTACACTGCTGAATCGGCTATGCCCTGACACAGTAGTGTAAAAAAACAGTTTTATTCGTAGGATATGACTAATTTAAAGCGATGTTTAGAGACAATAATAAACAAAAAATTAATGATAGAGCCCACCCAAACTTTAAATATTAATAATTAAATATCTTTATCCCTACCAAAAACAATGCAATAAAATTTGTTCCACGAGACTCATGGAAGGCGGCGCATGACTTGAGAGTGATGAGGAGGGGTAGTTGTTTTTATTTTTATCTAAACACCTGCTAAATTAGTCTTTCTCTTTCTAAGCAGAATCTTCGTGGTCAGTATAGTTTTTACTCGGGTATTATAAAAAATCTTGAAAACCGTAACATTTAGCATAACGGGGTTTCCACGATTGAGTCAATGTAGTAGTTTTTCGAATAATAATATTGTATGGACGGCAATAATATTACGTGCTTTGAGTGCCACTTTTTATACAGTATTAAGTTAAGATAATAAATGAAGATCATTCTTGGGTTTATTTTGAGAAAAAACTTATATATATGTATATATGTCCTAAACGTCTTATCTTTTGAGATACATGAGTTAAAGATTTTAAAAAATCTCATTTTATTAATGTGATACTCCTTTATAGATTTTTTTGAAATTTGGGATACACTTTCTATTTACCAAGATGCATTTTTTGATGTAACGTGTTTCTTTTATTTCACCAAGTGACGTTCGTGCGGAAATTGTCCTTGGCATTTTTGAGGAAATTATTGCTACGCTACCATGGGGGTATGCAACATGAAACCTAGTGAGGGGCAAATAAAAAAAATTAAAAATAAAATCGGTATTTATTGAAATCAACAAAGAAAATAGAAAATGAACGTACATACACATCATTTTTTTAAAATCTTCACCTATTACACTAAAACGACAAGCCTGGAATCTTCAGGAAATCTGCCTAAAACCTCTTCTACTTGCTTATTTTTTCCTGAAAGTAAATTTTGGTGTACACTTAGCATGCAGAAACCGCTTAATCTATCCCCTGTCATTGTCAATTTTAACCAAGTTTTGACTCTGCTTAGAGTACTAAAAGATCGTTATACGGTTTTTGTTGCTAGCAAAATTATCGAGCAGATTTTGTTGATGGAAAAAATTGCTTTACAACTTTGGCTACTTCCAAACTTTTTAACTCCTCTTTATAATTTTTTTTTGTTTTTCCACAAGTACCATAATTCAGCCTCATCGTCAAGCCCTTTAAAATAATAAGATTCTGAAAATCTTTTAATGCGCATCTTCAAATCACTGAATGACAAGTCCAGCATAAGAACGGACTTAGTGCCAAGAGTTCGTAAGCTGGTAGGTTTTTATCGGAAACCGATTCCCCAAATAAGTTATTATTAATAAAGATCATGTATAGTTTTTGCAAAGTCAGTTGCACAAAGGTTAAAGCCGACCATCGGCATATCCTTTAAAGAAAGTGACATGAGCGGCGGTAGATATACTCATCAAAATTATTTTATTTAATTATGGCGTTAACTAAAGAAATAAAAATAGATAATAAAACTTTCTATTCCTATACCTACAGAAACGACACTGATTTATTTTCTAACTCTGCATACTGCCGACTAAAGGGGTCCCGCAAAGAACACCTGAAAGCAATTAAAAGCGCATCTCAAAAAAATCTGCCAATCAGGTGCCGTCTACCCACCTGTGCTGGGTCGGTCAGATAACAAAGACTTTGTGCTCGGCCCGCAAAGAGCGCGCCTTTTCTCTGTCGGTAGGGTTGAAATTATACCAAGAAGATTTTATAGGAATTTGGATAACTTTTGAAGGGCAGATTGAAGCAAAATTTCACGAAATCGATAGAACCCTGTATTAGGAGCATTTCAGGTGACTTTGCAAAAACTATAGTCTGGCGGGTTATTAGCTGGAAGGTTCAAACGATTTTGCTCTCGCCCAACTACTACCCTTGGCACCTGTAACTCTATTCCAAGGTTTTCGGCTAAGATAGTGATCATGACTTCTTCTGCAGACTCGCCAAGATGTTTCATTAATTATTCAATATATCTAAACTTTTAGATTGCAAGATATATTATTATAGATATAGAGATCAGAGAAAGTAAAATATAGTTAGGAATAATTGTTTCTATAATATTATGTTGGTAGGAATAAGTTAGAAGCTCTTGATTGATTGTTTTGTTTGTAAATTGAGAAATTATTAAATTATTTTTAACGTTTACCGGGGCGCAGGTGTCCCTCCGTGACCCTCGCTGCGTACGGCCATGTACGCTACAGTTTACCTGCTATTAAAAAAAATATTTATTTGCATCTCGCTAAATCAGTTAAGAGCCTAAAATAATGAAAGCTATTCTCCCACGAACGCTTATAGTCAAAATAAATTAAATACATTATACATTAGAAAATGTCTATCGTTGAATAGAAAAATTTCACAATTTACAATACGGCGGAAACTAAGCCTAACAGAACCCACCGTCGAAGAGGTGCGACGACTTTCCTTTTCAAATGGATGCCAAATACTTGGGACTGATTCCAAAAACAGAAACTAAATTAAAACACCCACCTAGACAAGCTAATCGGCAGGGTGAAAATGGCCTTGTGGGCATGTACATAATTTGTGGGAAGTCATAGGGAATGAAACCAAAACAAACTTACTGGCTCTAACTAACGGTAATGAGACCGATGATCACATAAGGCTCTATTGCTTGGTGGACGAAAACTAAACAAAAAACAACCATGGATAAACTGGCACGCGTGCAAAGTATGGCGTGTGAAGGCATAACATCAGCAATTAAATCGAAACCAGTGAAGTCAATGAAAGTGATGCTATATCTTACACCCCTACCCATTTGGGTAGAGGAGGCCAGGGCAGCGGTGGCAACTTTGCAGGATTGTCTCAGGCATTTCAGAATAACCAAATACTTAGCATGCCAACGGACTGCATATTACCCAAATACAGCTTTAGTATACCTTTTAAGGTTTTTATAACCACGAGGGTCGAATGGCGGGTGAGACCAGCTCAACTGCTAAAGGCCGGCCACGTATGATATACAGATGGATCTAAAACAAGAAATGGGGTGGGTGCGGGTATTATGGGACAGACTGAAATATCAGTGGGGCGCGGAAATGCAACAACCATATTCCAAGCAGAACTAAAATAAAATAAAAAAGCATCAAAACCGTCTGTAGCGTATCAGCTCTAAAAGCATTAAGCTTAAACAAAGTTCAAACCAGACTAATCTGTAATTGCCTAAAAACCCTGAGTCAGGCCAGCAGAACTAACAAGATCAGTTTTGTCTAAGTACATACAGGGCGGGATCAGAATCCACGCTGGTTGGAACGGAGCCTTACTTCGGCTTACCTAAAGCCACAGTCGCAAAAGAAATAGGAGAGTCGGTTGTTAGAAAGGGGATGCAAAACTGACGGGAAACTCCCGGACAACAACACTCCCAGCCTTTTTAAATAAGCGAGACAAGCCCAGAAAAAAACAACTCCTGGAATTAAATAGTATAAGAGCCCAGTCGGATTTTGGGCTTGAATTGCAAACCGATACTCATATATTTTAATCGATTCGTCATAAGACCATGTCCCAAAAAAAATGGAGATACCTGCGAAAATCCTGCATAAACAACCCGCCATCTTTGTTTAAAAATGGCGAAAAGGAGTTTGAATCAAATGTACGTACGTAACTTTTTTATTATGACATCGATTTTACCCATACAAATTGTGATTAGCTTCCACTATAATGGCCTCTCAAAATCACTATCAATACTTTGTTTTTTATTTGTCTTTATACTATAAATTCTGTAAGTTCCTCAAATATGCTATTTTTTTTTTAATTTTTTGATTTTTTAAAGAAAACTACTGGATTTACAAAAAAAACATAAAAAATAAAAAATAAGCAGATTGTCAAGATGTATTCATTGTGGGTCCAATATTTGCTATAGATTAAGTGGTTCTCGAGTTACACTTAAAAAACCACTAAATTGGCCTATACCTACCCCCAGGTACAAAATTTTCATATTTTTACCAAAGTCATGAAAGTTACTAAACAACTATACAGATCGAAAAAGGATGTCAAGCCTAATAAGAAACGGCTATTAGTTTCAAACAGAAACTGATACTGAGGTAGATATTTTATTTTTGAGGGTAATTTTTTTATGTAAAACGAACCCCTACGGGGTCAAAGTGTACCCCCGCAAAAGGCAATATAATTATCTTCAAAAAAGAATAGCACACTTTTTGTCGTAAAGTTAATAGTTTTCCTGAAAAAAACAAAAAATATGCGGCATACATAATTCGATGTTTTCGTTCCATAGAAGTACGACAATGGCATGGGTCCATTATGGGAAAAACAATTTATGCACGGATAAGCGAATCCCAGTTACATATTTAAACTCAGCATCAAAAATCTTACAAAAAACATATTTGATACTTTTCTCTTAAATTGACAGGTGGTCACGTGATTTTGGCAACTTCTTAACGGTTTGAGCGAAAGACTTGGTTCTTTTTTTGCTTTGTAGACAAAAATGTTCGATCAAAATTTATCACCACTGGCATGTTTTTAAATTTGTAAAAATATATACAGGGTGTTCCAAAAATCCGGGTCTACCCAAATATCTGCTGAACTATTGCAGATAACTGAACCATATTTGGCAGTGATCGATGACATCGAGAGATTTATTTTATGCATACATTAACAAAAAAGTTTAAAAAATACATTAAGAAAAAAGTTATATTTATATTTTAGCTATTTATTCGATTTTTATTTTCTAAAAAACACCCTGTATTTCGACAACGGAGCAATGTCGGACTAAAGTAGGTGGCTTTTATTGTACTGACCTTTCATAGACACAGACTGTATAAGTAATTTTATCCATATTTCCGTGCTTTTCCATGTTTTTCCCGGGTATGCTGTAATTGACTAGAGGCAAACAACCAAAACCTTAAACTACATGGCAATACCAACATAAAAATATGTGTCAAAAATTCCCACGTATGGGGGATGGCGGGTATAGCTATATTTAAAAATTTGTAAAAAATGGTAAAAGAATAAGTTTAACAGTCGATAGAATTTGACACGTTTTTTATCATAGGCAAGGGACAGTTGGCGTACATGGGTTTTCAAAGACCTTTTAAACAAGATATCTCTTAATAGGGTTTTTGTTTAAAGCAACAAACTTGTAAATTTTGACAAAAACTGAAAAAATTAGTTTTGACAGTCGATAGATTTTGACAGATTTGATTGTGTAGACAATTAACGGCTATATCAAAATATGTATTTAATTGTCAAATACCTTTAAAACGAGGTATCAATCGATAAGGATTTATAATTAAAATTTGTAAGTTGATCGCCCCTTTGTCGCCCCCCAATGCAGGGGCAGCACAACCGCCTCTTCATAAAATAGATCTCTTGATGTTAACGATTACTGCCAATTATGGTTCAGTTATCTTCAATAGTTCAGAAGATGTTTGAGTGGACTCAGAGTTTTGGGACACCCTGTATATATATATATATATATATATATATATATATATATATATATATATATATATATATATATATATAAATATATATATATATATATATATATATGTATATCTTGTCTTCGCTCACTCTCGTAGCATCTCCTTCTTACTATCTTGGCTAGTTTTAGTGCCAGGAAGAGCAGAAATAATAGGGACCTATTGCATTAAAGCCAGGCAATAATTGTGCCGGGCACTATTCTGACATTTTCGCATTAAAAGAACAGCTGTCTTCTTTCAAAATTAGGCCTTTGTGTATTATAAGAGCCAACATTAATAGTGCCGCCACTATTAATGGAAAATAAGATCAACTGTCAGCTTTCAATGCGAATCTGTCAGAATAGTGCCCGGCACAATTAGTGCCTGGCACTATTGCAATAAGTCCCTAATACAAAAAAAAATGGATTTTATTCTTAGTAACCAGCTCAGGAAAGGAAAGACCTCGGGCAACACTGCATTCCCGGCTGTTTTGACCAACAGTATAAATAAAGAGCAATCAAAAAGTTGGCGGCAAATTCAGTTGAAAAGGGTACACTAGATTTGATTTTCAATAAACCAAAACATATTAACAAGACTTATTTTATAATAATTTTTAATAGGTTCAAAACGTCATATAGAAATAGCGGTATATGATACCGGTAACAGCGTTAGTATAAGTTTTTATGTTTGCCTCTCTGAGTGGGTACATGAAAAAAAAACCTTTTAAACTGATGTAACTCGTAAACGAAATGATCGATGGCTGTTTCGTTTTATCCATTTATCAGGGAAAATACTACGAATTTCCTTTTTTAGGTGAAATAAAGCAAATATTTACCTGTAGATAAGCAGGTACTAAAACTAAAAGAAAAGTTTAGGCCTATTAAATATAGTATGTATTCCAGATACATTTACGTACTTATTTTATGGAGATTTATGTAAGAAATACAACTTTGGATAAATGTAAAAAAAGCAAAAACTAAAAATTCTCTTAATTATTATATATTTATTTATTGCTCGACATTACAAAAACCCCTGTAAATATTTTGAACTACTATTATAGAGCACCTGTAGCATTTTAACAAAATTGTATTTCTTACGCAGTTTTCGAAATCGAACTTGATCTGGGACACCCTGTATATCATCTCAGTGTTAAAAATTCATGGATAACGAAGTTAGAAATAGTGCCAATTGAAATGGAGATGAAAAGTGACAATCAAGGATAAAAAGTGGCAGATCGGGCCTAAAAAGAAGTGCGAAAAGTAGCGTATAAAGCATATTTTTTTCTTGGCGAATTGTTGAGGGTGACACCAGTTTTAAATAAAAATTTCACTTCAGAAATACTACCGCAAGAACAAAGGGAACTATACCAATATCAACATTTTTATCAGAAAATTTCAAAAAATTAATTGGGAGAAGTATAAAATTTTAATTATGCAACAGCTAAAATATCGAAATGCGGATTCGACTAGTTATAAAATTTTGGGCGCCAGGCGGCACCGTATTCAAAATTTTTAAAAATATGTTTTGTCGTCAAAATTGAATAATTTTGTCTACAAATCAAAAAAAGAACCAAGTCTCTAGCTCAAACCATTAAGAAGTTGTCAAAATCAGGTGGCTACCTGTCAATTTAACGGAAAAGTGTCAAATATGTTTTTTGTAAGATTTTTGAATGCAGAGTAAATATGTAACTGCGGGTTCGCTTATCTGTGCATAAATTATTTTTTCCCTTAATGGACCCATGCCATTGTCGTACTTCTATGGAACGAAAACATCAAATTATTTATGCCGCATATTTTTTGCGTTTTTTTAGGAAAACTATTAACTTTACGACAAAAAGTGTACTATCCTTTTTTAAAGATAATTAAATTGTCTTTTAGCTGAGGTACATTTTAACCCCGTGGAGGTTCGTTTTACATAAGAAAATTACCCTCAAAAATAAAATTGTAAATTACGCTTCGGCCATGTTTAAGCCGCCATATCTACCTCAGTATTAGTTTCTGTTTAAAACTAATAGCCGTTTCTTATTTAGCTTGACATCCTTTTTCGTTCTGTTTAGTTTTTTAGTAACTTTCATGACTTTGGTGAAAATATGAAAATTTTGTACCTGGGGGTAGGTATAGGCCAATTTAGTGGTTTTTTGAGTGTAACTCGAGAACCGCTTAATCTACAGCAAATATTAGACCCGCCGTGAATACATCTTAATAATCTGCATATTTTTTATCATTTATGTTTTTTTTGTAAAACCAGTAGTTTTCTCGAAAAAATCAAAAAACCTAAAAAAAAAACAGCGTATTTGAGGAACTTACAGAATTTATAGTATAGAGACAAATTAAAAGCAAAGTATTGATAGTGATTTTGAGAGGCCATTATAGTAGAAGCTAATCACAATTTGTTTGGGTAAAATCGATGTCATAATAAAAAAGTTACGTACATTTGATTCAAACTCCTTTTCGCCATCTTTAAACAAAGTTGGCGGGTTGTTTATGCAGGATTTTCGCAGGTATCTCCATTTTTTTTGAGACATGGTCTTATGACGAATCGACTAAAATATATGAGTATCGGTTTGCAATTCAAGCCCAAAATCCTACTGGGCTCTTAGACTAAAATAGAAATAGCCCAAAAATAATCAAAGGAGTTAGGTATTGGTGACATTTAAGTTAGAATGATCCACTTGAGTCGCAGTGGAGGGGCGACATGCGCACTACTCATAATCATAATTATTTTCATCCGCATCATAATCTAAACTAAACTAAATTTCACAAAAACATTAATCATTTCTATCTGTCCGGTTCCGAATAGTGCCTCAGGACCTTGAAAAAATGTCACCAAACAAACTGATCTGTTTCTTAAAGGAGATAGGTATTGGTCACATTTAAGTTAGAATGAGTCACTTGAGTCGCAGTGGAGGGGCGACATTCGCACCACTCATTATCATAATTATCGTCCGCATCATAATCTAACCTAAACTAAATTTCATAAAAACATTTACGGACGTGATCTTTTTTTAAATTTAACGCCCTGCATCTCAAAAGTTAAGATGTTCTGGACATAAGTTCATCACAAATTTTTTCTCATAATAAACCAAAGAATTACCTTCTTCAATATTAGCATCGTATTCAATAGGACCCTGTATAGATACTATAATTATAGATCTATCAGTATATCATTTCGAAGATTATTTTAATTAAACTAGAAATTTTTCCGTATAAAACTCCAATTACCGGTCGAACATGTGCTTTACTAAAATCCTAAAAATTTGTTATTTTTGATATCGTTTTGATTAAAACTTCCAATATTTCAAAATTTTCATTTGCTTGCACGCGTTAATTGAGGATTTTAGCGGGGACCAGTAACGTAGATATACAATATTGGTAAAAGCTTTATTGTCAATAGGTTAGTCAGCTTAGAAATAGATAAATTAATTTTTCAGGGTTAATATGAGTCTAAAAGTACAAGTCTTTCCCTGAACCAGCGTTCGATTTTTGATTCAGGCTAAGCTTCGCCCGCCTCTGCCGCATCAAGTCACGAGTGTCTAGCGGTTGTCCATGCTTTTATTAGATAGTTTTTGGTCGTAGCAAATTCAGGCCCGATACCTTCGCCGACAACGATAACTTTAACATTATAGGTCATATCATTATCTTTGGGACAACTTTTAACAACTTTTTCTCGCTAGCCTTTGCTATTTGTTATGATAAACAGCTGATAAATGTCAAAAAGTTATCTCAAAAATTATGATATGGGGTTTATTTGATATGTCGAAAGAGCCTTTTTGGTACCGGTTTTTGTCGACGACCACAGTGCGGTTATTTGTCGTTCGGTGGGCAAGGCCATTAAAATCGAAAAAAAATTGTGCTAAATAGGGGAAGATGGGGGAATATTTTTTTTGTCTGAAAGAAACACAAAAGTGACCTATATGAAGATTTAGAAATGGCAAGTTGTAGAAATATTAATAGCCATCTCATGCAAAAAGTCTACATTGCACCGGTCTTTTTTTTAAATAATGACCAAGACGCCTAACTTTTTCAACTGCGAAAATTCCTAAAAGTAATTCCTAACAGAGTGCGCAAGCGCAGATATCTTTGGATCTTTGGACTGACTAAAATAAGAATGCGATTTTGGGGACAATGTTGTCATTTACTTTCAAACACATTTTTTAGGCAACAGAAATAAAACAGGTTTAATTTCCAAATCATCTCAAAATCATGAATTATGAGATGAAAAAAGTAACATTAAAGGTTTAGTTACCGGTAGTTTTTTTTCTGTTGCCTAAAAAATGTGTGTTAATTACAATATTGTACGGCAAATCATATGCTTGATTTGGTCAGTCCGATGCTGAAAGCATGTCTACGCCTGCGCACTCTGTTAGGAATCACGCAAGGAAGAAAGTTAGGAGTCTTGTCCAAGTAAAGGTATGTATGAAAATTCAGCCTGTTAGCACTTACTGTTTATTATTTCTGCAACTTACCATTTCAAAAGTTTACATAGGTCACTTGTGTCAAATTTGAAGGCAACTTCTACTTCACTACTCAAACGAATCTGCAACAAAAAATAATATATTTTTCAAATTGCCATTACGATGTTTCTTATTACACCACGATAGTTAAAACGAAAGAATCATAAGAAACATTTCCAATCTGAAGTACTTGACTTTGACAACAAACTTAAGTATTAAAACTGAAAAGAGTGTTTCCTTCAGAAAAAACAATATTATCTGAAATGGTTTGCTTGTGAAAAAATATGTTTAAAAAAGGGCACAAAAGTGCTAAAACTTTATTAATATTGTAGTAGAAGAATTTCAAAGCTTTTTTTTAGGATATCTCAAATGACAAAATGCAAGAGTAGTGAAAAAACCCAAAATGGCTTTTGGATCCTTTTATGGGATCGCGGGTGAAACAAAATAGACCGGTTCGAAAATAGGAAAAATAATTTCCGCGGTGAACCTTCAAGCTAGTAAAATATTGGCCTACCTTATATGCTGCAGTCGAAATTCGAAAAAGGATGAACCCAGGGCAATTTCCCTCGCTCTTGATCTTCTCTCCATAGTAGCAGAGTGGGAGAAGTACACGCGACGATGTGCGAAAACTGCGGCCAATAAAGGCACCCAAAGGTTCACATACATAGAAGTATATTATAATAAAGCGAAAAAATGTATTATTAATTATAACTAACTAATTACCGAATCGGCAAAAACATAAAAGGTAAAATTCTATTATTTATCCCTAGATAAGGAATAATTTTTTTAAATTTATCCAAAATCCAACATACCGGCCACCATATACGGCAAAGCGTTATTTCAAAAATAAAAAGTAAAATAAAACAAATATTATTACCACCGGACGCTTAAACATACCACTCTGGGTTTTGACATTAACCACACGGGTTACACCATCACGCCCAGGACACACCGAATCCATTTTCAACAGTCTCCACTGGAGAGGGGAAAACGTTATCTTCCTTCAATAAAACGAGGGTACCGGGTTTTATAAGAGAGGTATCTCTATCCCATTTGACCCTTTGCTGCAGCGAATGAAGATATTTTTTAGGCCATCGATTCCAAAAGGTTTGATGTAATTGGGTTAATAACTGCCACCTATCAAGTCTATTAATTTGAATAGAACTAAGATCATGGTCAGGGACAGTAGAAAGTGGGGCTAAAGTGAGAAAGTGCCCAGGAGTCAAACAAGAAAAATCGTTTGGATCACTACTCAAAGAGCACAATGATCGGGAGTTGAGAACTGCCTCAACGTGGGTGAGGACAGTATACATCTCCTCATAGGTAAGGATCTGTTCCCCTATTATTTTTACTAAATGCGATTTCATGCATGAAGTCCTCTAAAATGAGGGGCGGAAGGGGGCAAAAATTGCCACTCAATTTTTTCATCAGCGGCGGCATTTGCCATGCAAGCAGCTAAATATTTAGCCGAAGCAACTTAGTTAGTGGTATTATCACTATGTATTCGAGAGCACCTTCCTCTTCGGCTTATAAAACGACGCAATGAAGCAAGAAATGCGGAGGCGGATAAATCCGAAACTAACTCTAAATGTACACTCTTAGTGCTACAGCAAACAAGTACTGAGTACGACACCCTCTATCGCGAGACATACTAATTTGGAAAGGTCCACCAAAATCTACAGAAAGACATTGGAAAGGTTTGAATTGCGTAATGCGATAGCTAGGTAAATCACCCATTTTTGGTTCTATAGGTTTAGGATTCACCCTAAAACAGCGAAAACAACTCTGGACTATGCGACGAATGGCTCGTTTTGGACTCAATATCCAAAATTGTTGTACTATAAAGTGCTGCAAAGCTTGCTGTCCACAATGTAAAAATCTCTTATGAAGTCTATGTTAGCAAAGTAACAATGCAGGGTGTTTTTGTTCAAAGTCTAATTGAGAATAAACTAACCGACCGCCCACCCTGAGAATCCCATCACTATCAATAAAAGGATTTAATTTTTTTAAAGGCTCTCCAAGCCGTTTAGCTCGAATATTAGCAATGTCTTTGTGAGATACTTGATACTGCACCTTTTTTACAACAGAGCAAAGTATGAGATAGCTCCAGGTTCGTAAAAGGCTCCCTTTTAAAAGCAAAGTCGACTTTAAATTTAAAATTAACAAAACGTCGCCAGTACGTTAAAAGACGTAAGATTTTCTGCAAGCAAGAAAATCTATCTAGAATCCAGATAATTGGATCATAAGCCGTCGATACCATGAAAACTAGAGATCTTTCTTCAGGCAAAGGCTCATTTACCAAAAAATACTTAATTTTGGGCCACTGTTCCATGGGCAGAGATAGCCAAGGTGGCCGCGCCCACCATAACGCACAATAGACTAATTGAGAAGGAAGTATGGGTCGACTGACTAGATCGGCAGGGCTGTCTTCAGTTCTGATGTGATACCAGCAATCAGGTGCTACATTATCTTGGATCTGACTGACCCGATTTGAAACAAAAGTATGCCATCGATGAGAAGGCGACTTTATCCAACCAAGAGCAATTGTCGAATCCGACCAGGCATAACTTTTATAAGCATTTGGAATGCTATAGGTGTCTAAAATAAACTTAAGCAATTTAGATGTCATTAGAGTAGCACTTAACTCTAGTCTAGGAAGACTCAATTTCTTTAGGGGAGCAACTTTACTTTTTGCATAGAGCAAATAGGTATATATAGAACCATTTGCAGAAACTAGGCGAAAGTATACGCAACTTCCATAACCTAATTCTGAGGCGTCCCCAAAAGTGTGAAACTCTAAACAAATATATTCATAGAAAAAATAATATCGAGGTATTTTTAAGCAAGATAAACTAGATAAGTCATTTTTATAATCTGTCCACTTTTGAGCTATGACAACGGGCACTTCAGCGTCCCAATCTAGGACTCTAGTCCATAAGGACTGCATTAGTTGTTTAACTAAAAGAGTTATAGGGCATAAAAGACCTAAGGGGTCAAATATCCTAGAAATCTCGGAAAGTATAGTCAGTACATGATGAATTGACAAGCTGTATATCATATGAAAATATGTCCTTTTCAGGAGACCATGGCAGTCCAAGAACTTTCAAGTAGGGGTCACATTTACTATCTAAAGCCAGAGGAGAATATCTGATGGAGCAGTCGCTAAAAAATCTGCACTACAACCAGACGATTCTCTAAAGAGAAAACCTCCCTCATGCAACAAAACAACTTCTATAGCTTCCTGGAGTGAAGGAAAAGAGCAACAAGCATCATCTTTACAAATGTTGGACTCGAGAATATTGGCTGCTCTACGAAATCTCTCCTTTGCTTCTATAGCCAGTTGCAAGAGACACCTTAAAGCCAAAAAAGGAGCTGAGTTAACCCCATAAGTTACAGTGTTAGTCTTGAACAGGCTCTCTAGGAGAGAATCTCCATAGTATACGTTGATAATCTTGATGGTCTTCATGCACAAGAATTTGCATATACATCATTTTTATATCAGCGGTAAAAACTACCGGAAATCTTCGAAAACTCAACAATATACTAGATATTTCATTTTGCAGCTTAGGGCCGACTGCCAAAGTATCATTTAATGACTGATTTTGTGGCCGACATGACGCGTCGAAAACAGCCCTAAGTTTAGTTGTAGTACTATTTAAATTAGTCACCCCATGGTGGGGGATATAATAATGGCGCTGCATTATGTCAGAGCAAGGAACTTGGAATAGGCCTCAAATAAAGGCTGATCTTTAAGCAAACGTCGCTCTAAGCTATGGAGCAAGAGTAAAAAAAAAAGCGGTTCTCCTTTGAGAAAAGGTAGTTTTACAAGAAAACACCCATTTAAAGTGCGGGAATAAGTTCCTCTAAAAGAAATTTCATCAGGGTCATCTAACGGTAGTATAGATTTAGGGCGAGGTATCTCCTCAATCTCCCAAAATCGCTGTAAGGTTTTATTCAAATCTGGACTGTGAAAAGTATCATCAGATAAAGAGAGGTGGCACCTTTCTTGCGAAAAGGCACTACTGGGCATAGATTGGCACACTTGAGGGAGTACAATGCACTCAATAGTAAAAGATAACTGTACAGGAAGTTATACCTTTTGAGGTCACAGATGTCATGTCACCTAGGCACACAGGTCACATTAATAGGCACATTTAATTGAGAACTACTTGGACCCAATTTTTTAAACCATCTCTCAGATAAAAAATTGCCTTGACTAGCACTGTCACATAAGACTCTGAGAGTGTGAAAGCTACCATGAACGTCCATTAAATTAACTTTTGCAGTTGCCAGAAGCGGAAATGAACCATTAGAATCGGTTAAGTCTATTGAAGCAGTAGCACAGAGCGGGATCATTTCTCAATTGACTATTTTGAGAATTTAGACCATTACTATTTTGAGCCACAAAGGGCTGCGGTGGCAACAAAGCGGGTTGTTGAGAATCCAAACCAGTATTATTTTGAGCCACAGGGGGCTGTGGTGGCAACAAAGCGGGTTGTTGAGAAGGTGGAGTTTGCGGGGATTCAAAATGTAAAAGACTATGGTGGCGGCTATTCGGATTATTGCAAACGGAGCAAAATTTATTAGAATTGCATTTTGATATTTTATGTGAACTTAAAAAATTTACTAAGAAAAACAGTACAATTATAGATCGAATGCCTGGATTGGCAGATCCCACAATTTTGAGAGTAGCCATTATTAGGATGCGGTGTATTAACATAAAAGTAATTGCAAGCAGGGCCTCGATTATAACTTCCTCTATTATTTAAGCGTGAGCTAGGAGAAGATTTAGTCGAAGGCTGAAGCCACCACTTTTTGATTTATCATCTTGGGTACAGATTAAAGTATCTAATACCTTACAACGATTATTTAAAAATACTTTTAATTGCGTGTAAAAATAAAAAAAAAATAAAATAAGTTGTGGCCAGTAACCTACGATTATCGTACCTCTGCATCAAAGTATCGTCCGCAATGAGGTAATTATCATCAGTTATCAGGATATTATTTAACAAGCCGAGAGGCTCCTCAGAAACTAAAGTAAGAAGCAACTGAAACTTTTGTGCGTTTGAAAAATGAGCTGCATGATGCACATAACTTTTATATAAATCAAAAAATGTGGGCCAGCTTTTTAAATGACCTGAAAAACAGGGTATATCCAATCTAGGCATATTAAAATTAACGTGCGGGGTACTATGGTGCCCTGTTGGTGATGGTGGAACCGACAAAGTGACGTCATGCCTTATACATAACTCATTATAAGTCAAATAACGTTAGTCGTCAGCCGTTTTTGGCACAACCGAAAACTATATAATATCCCAGAGATATTTGTTGCGAAATGTTACTTACTACAATACAATTTCTTCTCTATGTTCCCCCTTTTCCTCTATGTACCTATTCGGATTTAAACACCTGCTATTATAGGTTTTCTTTTTCTAAGCAGGCTTCCCTATAAACAGTAAATGTTTTACCTATATTGTATAATCTTAGAAGATACAAGTACCTACCTAATTCATTCGCATTATTCCCTTCTCCGTTCATAGACGCAAGGTGATGATCAAATGAAAAAAAAATAAACCGCTTGAACATGGTTAAATTTTTAGTTGAATGTTTTACACAAACAAAATTAAAAAATACTTTTTTTAGTAGTTTTTGGGAGTTATCAAAAACTACATACTTTCTTTACATTAAAGGAAAGATTTGCTTACAGTAAAATGCATTCTATTGATTTTATTTTTTCTTCCAATATTTAATTTTAACTAATGACCCATACCTCCACTACTGATAAATTAAAACATTTTTGAACTTTACCTAGTTATTAAATTAATTGGTTGAAATACCTAAAAAGTTAAAAAATGAAAACTTAAAAATTCTAGTATACTAGAGCTCGTCTGGAAAGCCCGGAATTCTGGCGAGCCTTTAAAACTGCTACATAAAATCGTTCACTAAATCATAATACTTATTTTTAACCATGCAATGTTGCCAAACAAATATGAAAAATAAAATAACATTAAAAAAGTGGGCGAAAATCTATTTCCTAAACACAAGACCTCTAGTTTGGTGAAAACAAAAAAAGATGGAAATGAATAACATTATAAATTTTTTGTTATTTTTTTTGTTAGCCGAGATGCTCTATATTAAGAGTAATGGCACTCTGGCACCCTTGGGGCATTTTGAAAAATCTAAGATGGGGGGGGACATTTTTAAATGAAGAAATTGATTAAAAAATATCTGAACCAAACATAGGTATTTAGCACATTATTTTAGGGGCATTGGCCGCTAAAATCGAAATTCGGCACTATTTTTTTCTGGGGGTAACCAAATGGAGGGGGGGGGGTGATCCTATGAAAAAAAATCGACCTGTTAGCAGGCAAGCGATGCACCGAGGGGTGGCTCGATCGCCGATTTTTGTACACCAAAAGGAAATTCCTACGGTATAATACCTACGGTATTTCCTAGTATTTCCCAGTATTTCCTCAAATTTCAATGGTATTTCCTAGTATTTCCCAAGCACTTCCCGGTATTTCCTAGTATATTTCTCAGTACTATCCAAGTATGTCCTGGTATTTCCCCAGTCAGTTTTCTCTCAACATTAAACTTTTGTACATAAAAAGATACTTATATAAGTAGACGTAGCTTCATAATAGCTATGATTATTTCCTTTAAATTAATTAAGCTAAAAACTAGTTTATTTTTATTTAGAATTTGGGAAACTATATAACAGTGGTCCAGCTAATTGTTGCAGTGGTCTCATAAATTAGGGTTTATTTTGATTTAATTAAGGAACTTTTGTTAAGGATTAATTAAAATACTGATTTGAATTAATTTCAGTAAGTAGTTAATTAATATTTTAAAACCCTATTCAATTTAATTGTTTCAACTTATTTTACTTTTAAAAATAACCGCGCTGTATATTAATGCAAAAAAGGGTGTTTATATAATTTGAGCACCACACACATGCAGCCAGCCTACAGTTCATAAATAAATATCATGCCATGGTCACGGCCAAATTCGCTCGACCGATAGATATTTTTAACTCCAGCGTTGTGTCTTACCTATTTGATGGTGCGCGTTAAAAACCAACCAAAAATTAACTACATCGTCGTGAGTGCAGCATTCCCGAGGGAACAAACAGGAATACCTACAAGGGTGAAAACATCAGAGAGGCGCCTCTGAAATTTACAACACAGTTGAATTCAGGTCAGTGGTTGCAAGAAATCGCATCCTTTTTTTAACGTATTTTTTTCCCATTCATTTCCTTTACAGTTCGCGATAGTTCTCCATAAATACTGAGCTGAGTTGTGAGAATACAACATCCCCTAACCTGTACACCAAAAGGAAATACCGAGCCACCTTTCGCGATACACAAAATTTTATTCCCAAACTGGGCGGTGGACAAAATAAGTCTGAGAACCACTTCTATAGATCATGCAACTTTACAAAAAAAAGCAGAACTAAAAATATTTTTTTAAATGTGTAAATGTTATTGATCAGTGCAGAAAACTATGTATGAAACCTTTTCCGAATATTGTGTACCGATTTTATCAATTATGGCTAGCAATTAGAGGTGTTGAAAAAGTAACTATTCGTTAGTCGAGTACTCGTTTGTACAACTTTGATTCCTTCGATTATTTTAGTATTCAGAATGTATTTTTTTATGTTTGTTGTTTATGTCCAAACTTTTTGTATATTTTTAGAGTTGTATGAAAAATTGAAATTTTTGTCTGTATCTTTATTTACTTTTCGATTTTTAGTATGTATTTCTTTGTGTGTAAGGCATACGATTTTTAAGATTAAAGTTGCACACAGAAGAGTTCCTACGTAATTCGTACCTATATTTTTTTAAAATTTAGTCGGCATTTTAAAAATTTCAATTGAATATTTCCATAATATCAACAACAAAAATATACCTACAAGTAAATGATCGAGTTAACGTCAGTCCGAGAATCTTGCACTAATTGTACGATTGAATTGAATACAGTTAGAGTAATCAAAGTAACGATAGTAATGAATATATAAAATAATTACTTAATAGTCGAGTAACGATTAGTAACGAGTATTCAAAAGTAATGAAAATCAACACCTCTACTAGCAATTATTCACAACCCCCACCCCCGTTTACTGCCATGGAATCGACTACACTAAGAGGGCAGGGTGACGCGGCGTGCAGCTGCAATGCAGCAAATGATTTCCTACTGATTGCTTCGCTTTGCTCACCGTTGTGCAACGCCACTGAATTGAAAAAAGTGGTTTTTAAGTAAAAAGGCTTTTAAACATAAAGCCAGCCTAGGATAAATCACAATTCAAGTAGGACAAGGCACAAAATACGAGGGTTGTCTTTTAAGTATTGCATATACAGCTGGAATAAAGCAGTAGATAACTTTTAAAGACTTTAATGTTTCTCGAAGTATTCTCCACGAAAATTAATGTACTTCTTGATTTTCGGAAAAGTATATAAATCTTAGTTCGGGACTGTATGTTGGATGGTCCAAAAATGGAACATTTTGTTGGGTTAAAAATTCAATGGTTTTTTTGCTTTATGCGAACTTGCATTGTCTTGGTGGAGGATAACTCATCGATGACTTTCGGAAAACAAGCGGTGATATACCAATTCGTAGTAACAGACCACCTGTTTTTGAGACAAATATCGCGACCATCTTTTTAATCTTTTTAGATACACTTCGAGAACGGAGGGCTCTTTACCCAAACAGACGAGTGCATGACGTTTATTTTCGGGCAAGGCCAACACAAAAATAGAGGCCACGACCCTGAAAAAATCAGCTGTTCTCCCGGGGCTGAATTTTACATTGGGTCTTATGGGAGGTCAGAGGTTTTTTTATGGCATTTTCAAAATGGCACTACAGATTTCCGCAAAATTTCAGTGAAATATTCTCAGACACCATCCCGATATTCCACCAAAGGTTTGTAAGGAAGCAACATGAATAAAAGGTTAAAATCTTCAAGATTTAGCATTCCTTATTTTGAATTCAAATTACCCGCCATGCACCACATGTCAACTGTTATATTTGACATGTATTTGACTTTGTCATCTGTGATTGTCACATTTGCTTCTGCTTTAAATTTAATTTTTGTGTGAGCTAATGAAGCGGCTATGAAAAATTAAGGATTACTATACATTAAAAAAAAATTGTTCTGCCAGAATAAAGTAAAAACAATCTCAAAAATGACTTTATTAAAAAAAAAATCAAATATTCATGAACCGTCATTCCAACTTCATTTTTCTAAAGACAATCAGCTGTGTCGTAACGTGACCATCAAAAAAAAAATCAGCCCCGGATGTGACGTCAAGAAAGTGGAGGATCGTGGCCCGTCCGTTTTGATAGCCCTGTTTCGGGTTCATACGAGTAGATCCACAATTCATCACCACTGACAATGCTCTACACGTTATTCGATTTTCCTGCCATAAAGCGGTATAGAGTTTTCAGACACCAATTGACCATAGCTTCTTTCTGTTCTTCGGTTAACAGATGCGGTATCCAGCGGGAAACTAATTTTCTTACTCTTAATTCTTCATGCAAAGTTTTTGGAATTGAGGTCTTTGAAATCACCAGTAAAGCTTCAATTTTGCCATATCTCACATGTTGATCTTCCGTGATGAGCATGCGTGCAGCTTCGGTGTTTTCCTGGGTAACAGCCGTTTTTGGCCTTTGATCGTCGCTAAGTCTAATCCGTCCACGCTTGAATTCTACATAGCAACGAGAAACTGTCGTCTTCGTTAACGAAAACAGAAATCAACTCGGCAAGGCATTCTTATTAAGCTAATTTCCTATGAATGTAAAAAATATAGCCCGAAAATATTCTCGGTTTGATTTAATTTTTCGACTGATTTGTTAAAAAATTCACTGTAGCTATAAAACTATATGTATCGTACTGAAGTTTTGAATTTAGGTTAGGTTTAGATTGCGGTTAAGTTTTACTAACGACATTCGTCGACCCAAATTAGTGTGTGCCAAAATCTCAACCCATTTAGTATTAAAGAATAAAATATCGAGAAAGGCCGGAACCAAAATATTGAGGATGGCGTACCAGAGTTTTGGCACTAAGGGAAAGAAGGTAAAATACCACCAAAAAAACAGGTAAAAGAAAACTATTCCACGCTTTAAGATAAAATAACAAAACTGTGTTAGAAAACTTTGGAGGTTGGGTTTCTAAATATTGAAATTACGCAAAATAAATATATCAAATCAAGGCAAATAGCAATGGTTCAAAACAAAAACTGCTTTTCTAAGCACCGAACCAATAATTATCTCTCATTAACATTAACCGGTCGTTGGATAAGATAAGAAAAAGTTGTTTCATTTCAAGAAAAAAATATTGGTTTAATTCTAGAAAAATACTTCCTTGCATGAAGACAACTTGATTGTTTTTCATGAACTCGTTGAATTTTTCCTAGAGTCGAAAAAAATACCTGTTTGGATTTGAGAAAATGAACGTTTCTTTAGTAAAAAAAATATAGCTTTTTAATTGAGAAAATTGCTTGAATAAGTCGTCCTTATATAGTATTTGTTTCAAAACACAAATTTTGCATGAAGGATTAGGGTTAAGAAAATTAGTTTCTCGTAGGATAGCGCATCTGTTAACCGAAGAAAAGAAAGAAGCTAAGGTAAATTGGTGTCAGAAAACTCGAAAAACGTGTAAAGCATTGTCGGTGCTGACGAATGGTGGATGTTCTCATTTGAACCCGAAAATAAAGGTCAGTCGTCTGTTTGGGTGTTCTAAGATAAAGAAAAGCTAAAAAAAGTCATCCGTTGTCGAAGTGTATCCAAACAGATGGACGCGACATTTGTCTCAAAAGCAGGACATGTAGCAACAACTCTTCTAGAAGGTCAAAGGACTCTTACTGTCAATGGGTATATCACCATTTGTTTACCGAATGTCATCGCTGAGCTTCAAAAAACGAACAACGCACGACAAATCATCCTCCTACAAGACAATACAAGTTCGCACAAAGCGCAAAAAGCCATTAAATTCTTAACCCAACAAGACGTCGAATTGTTGCAACATCCTCCATATAGTCCCGATCTAAGTCCCAACGATTTCTATACTTTTCGGAAAATCAAAAATGGACTTCGTGGTTAAAGATTTCAATCATCAGAAAAAGCAGTCAAGGCTTTAAAAAATGCAACTCTGACCGACAAAAAAACGAGTGGAATCACAGCTTTAAGAATTGGCTTTAGAGCATACATGCAAAAGTGCATTAATTTTCGTGGAGAATACTTCAAGAAACAATAAAGTCTTTAAAATTTACCTACTGTTATTCCAGCTGTATATTTGCAGAACATAAAAATAATCCTCGTACCTCGTAACAGGTGGTTCAATCAAATACTTCAATTCATTTCTCAATTCACATGATTCGGCGATTTTGACCACAAAATCATGTCGTGCCTTTTGGAAGTCACGTTTAGGCAAAAATGGCAAGTACCATTCGAAAGAGACCTAAAAGTTATATATGGCCTGAAAATTTCACAACAAGTGGAGTTTTTAGGGCTAAAACAAACTTGAACTTCCACCCACAGATTTAATCAGTGCTCAGATCTATAGAAAAAGCACACTACAAAGCGTTAATGACAAAAGACTTTTGAACTGTTCGTTGATTAAAATGGAGCTTTATTAAATTAGGTTTAAGTAAATTTAGAAATTGCTTTTGTTATACTTCCAAAAGGTATGTGCTATAGATTTAAAACAAATTTTATTAAATTCTGAATATAATTTTTATTTTACCGGGGAGTGGTGTGAAAGGTTGGTGACGCAGTCGGTTTAACAGATTGATATGTAGATTGTAGACTGCACTGCATCTCATCTTGTATCCAATATATGCAAGCTTTCGCCGAAGGAAGCTTTTTCTTGGGAGTTAGTTGGCTTCCTGCTTGAGGGGATAGAATACTTCCTTCGAGTTACTGATGACTCTAACAAATTAAGGTAGGGCATTCGCAGAGCAGATGTTCAGCTGTTTCTGATGCGCTACTGTAGAATCTGCAGCTGTCATCGTTGGCAATAGCTATTGCCTTTTGGTGATAACTGTCCGGTAAGCAGTCCGGTATTTTATCTTAGTGAAGAAGAAAATATGTTATGTACAAAGTGTAACGAGTCATTTTAATTTAACGTTACATATTTGTTATTTTTAGTCTTTATTTGGATTTCAGATTCAAAAATAAATGGTGTAATCTTAGGCCATCTTATCTCAAGTTGCTTGATCCTAGACACATTTACCTATTTTGTCGATCTATTTTATTCTCTAGTAGTCGGGCCAATATTTGTCACAATTATTTTGCTTCGTGGATACTGCGCTCTGTTCTTATCTAGCTTCCAGTAATTCTATTTAGGTTAAAGTTTACCTAAAAGAAGTAAAAAGAGTTAGCTTATCTATTTTTCTATCTATTTGCTATAATTTCCAAGATAATTAATTTTTACTTCTATGATATCTTTATTGCAGCTTTTCTAGTGTCCTTTCTATTTTTTTGGTGTTGATTTTGGTCTATTTTCTAGCTTTTTGTTTATTGCCCATGACGTTTTCTAGCCTTTGTCTGGTTTGTGTATCATTATTGCACTATCTTCAAATTAGTTTATGGACTAAAACAAGTAGGGGGAAGGGGGGTAGTTTTAGGTAAACTGTGCAAGAATAAAACCTTCTAATATCAGATGTTTTATGCACTTTTTTTACAGATTTTTCAAAATTTTATTTACATTAAAAAATTACTGTGTATATGTATTATTTATAATTAAAGGCGTTAAAAACTGAAAATTAAAACATAAAGATAACATATCTAGCCAACTTATTTCTAAATGACGAGCGCAATGGTGATCATTTATAAGGAGAAATAAGCCTATAAAATTAAGTATCCCATATTGCCCACCTTTCCTCTAAATAGATCATTAAGTACTTCTATTTGTCTATTTTTTTAGGATTACCTTACCTTGTACTTACTGAGTTGTTCCTAGTTGAACATATTAGCTACGTGATTTTCATCGATGTGTCGAGGTACTTAGCAAGTGTCCGTAGATTATTATTTGACAAAAGTTTTAGGTTTATTTTAAAAGCATTTTTTATAAATGGAAGTGTCGACCTATGTTGCAGGAGTATAGTGGGCCAGACATGAGTGCGGGTAAATAAGAGATATCGATTCTCGGTTGTATTGCTCAGGTAGGAAAACTATAGAATGCCAGATTTCCTAGCGGTTAATGTTCTATATTTGGATTTAGGGAAGTTTCGAGCTAGTTTTAACTGACAACACTGATGATAGGCCTGTTGTAGGGTATCTTGTGGATAGGCGGACATATATAATTACACAAGGTGTTTCACTATTGGTTATTTTAAATTTGGTGTTGACATTTTTTAAAAACTCAAGTTACCATGAGTCGTCACGATTGGTCGTTTTGGCTTTGAAGCTACGTCTTGACCAATGGCGGTTTGGTCTAATTTTAAAACTAGCGCCAATTTTCAGGAACACGTGAGATTTTTCGAGAGTTTTTGATGGAGGGTCCTTCTTCATGTTTTTGAGAATCTTGTGCCTTTTTCTTGCCAACAGAAATCCGGTGTGCCCCCACGTTTTTTTTTGGTAAAACCCAATAGTTTGGGTGGTTAATTGGCACCGCTATTGAGCGGGAGTACTACTAAAAAACACTTAAATGCCTGACAGAACTTGCGACGCATCGTTCTGTCAACGGCATTTGTGTGCCCAAGAAATGATTTTTGCACTTGTTAGGAAAATAGCTATTTTAGTGCAAAAAGAAAATAAAATAAAAGTCAAATGTTATTCTGGAACAATTTTACTCGAGTCAAAAGAACACTGTGTATTAGGAATTGCAAGTTATTTCCCTCGACGCAAGTAATCAAGTTGAAGGTATATAATCCTGAAAGCTGGATACCCCCTGGGCCTGCGAGAGGATATCAACTTGACTTATTTAGCGAGATTTTGCTGGGTCGTAGTTACATAAAAAAGTAGAAAATAAGCCTAAAGAAAAATAGATTTAAAAAGAAAGCAATGAGGCAGAAAAACAAAAATAAAATATTAATGTAGATACTTGAAACTGTGGATTTTTTTTAAATACTGATTTGGTTTTGAGATCCTAATGTTTTAAAAGACCAGAGCTGTACAAGGACGGTTCTGGAGTAAAAGTCTGCTTGGGGGGAGGAGGTGGGGTAATGTTGAAACGGTGATCATAAATAAGGGCACAAGAAAAAACCGAAAAATAAATATTGGCATAGGAGAAAAGCCCACACAGAAAAAAGCGCACGCGGAAGAAATCGCGCAAAGAAAAAAGCGTACATAGTAAAACAGCGCACAGAGAAATTATACAGAAAAAAAATGTTGTCCCTTGAAAAAATCATATTGAGATAAATTTAATTCTAAAATTAGCAGGCTAGGATATTTTATCAACTAAAAATTGCCAAATAACAAATTATTATCTCAAAAAAAAATTTCATCAAAAACAACAAACCTTCTCTAGCAATTGCTGCGCGGGCTAGGAAGGTAAAAATGACCACTACCACCCACTAGTACAACGAATCTGATTCGTATATTATGACACACACTGTAGAACGAGACAATGCTAAATGTTGGACATCGTCCGATAAATAAAATTGTGAATTAAAATATTTTGTTCTATCTATCTATTTATTTAGCGTTCTTCAATCCATTTATGGACATAGGCCTCCCCCAATATCTTCCACTGTTCTCTGTCTGTTGCCGCATGTTTCTTCAAATCGTCCACCAATCTCATTTATAATACATTTTGTTCCATCGATCATCTTTCTGTCTGGTATTAAGACTGGCAAATTTCCATTTTAATTTTGCTACTTCTCCTCTGACATCTCTTACGTTTGCTTTATTTCTTATCCATTTATTCCTTTTCCTCATCTTTTTCTTTCTTTAATTTCACTTGTTTAGTTTTAGGTCCTTCCATTATTTGCAATTTGGTATTTGAGAATTATATTGGCAATCGCCCATTGCGATCAGAAATTTTAACACACGAAAAGGTGATCTTATGTTTTCAGACGTTGATACTTTAGGTCTAATTTTTGAGTTTTCATACCTTTGACAGGGGGAAGGAAAAAATTATAGAAATCAGTTTGATGACTTGGTCGAGTTAAGTTAAGTTACCGAATGCTACCTAGGCTAGTCTTACTCGTCTCTTGATTTCAGCTCTTTGGTTTTCTTTTTTTAGTTTATTAATTTGTCATAGATATATAAGTTCCTCTACTTATTCTATTTTTACCTTCCTAGCCCGCGCAGCAGAGACGGTATTATTTTTTTGAGAGAACTTTGAAATTGTGTTATTTTGGGTGGATTCATGACGGATCTTATACCTTTCTAGCTAGCCCACTTCAAGTAAAGCCATGATATATCAGCCTTGAAAATAGTGTTTTGTAAATATCTCAGAAACTAAAGCTTCTACAAAGTTTTTAATTATTAAACAAAATATTGAGCAAAATGTAGTCTACTATATTCCAAAAACCGTATATTGAGGCAATGCTCCGTTAAAAAGTTAGCATTTTCATAAAATTTTAATTGTGAAAAAACTTTTATTAACAATAATGGATTTTGGCCAAAATCTAATTAGCTCATTAGAGTGCCGAACACTATATTACCTAAAAATTTTATGACAATTGGTTGAGCGGTTTAGGAGCTATCGTCTGTCGAGTTACGGACAGACATACACATACATATTATTATTATTACCCAACATCTGTATAAAAGAACTTTTTAAAAATTCAACCCACCTCCAGCTCATACTAGTTGAACAGCATTTCGGATTTGTAAGGAAGACAGATTCGAAGAAAGATTTGTTAAATATTTTAATCCTAAGAGGGTAAAAATAGGGGTTAAAATTCTGTATTTAAATAAAAATGAAAAGCAACAAGGACTGAAAATTTGTAGATAAGATCTACTATCAAAAAAAAAACAAACAACTGTTGTAGTGGTTTGTTAAATTTTTATTGCGGGTTCAGAAATTGTGGTGGTGGTTCTTATTTGAAAATCGCAGAAACAACCCACAAATACTCAAAGAAATAAATATTGGTATTTACGCTGCTTTTTAAAATTTCGTTAATAAAAATGTATTTAATAAAATTAAGAAGTGACCGAAAACAAACATGGGTATAGGGTGCTATAAATATAAATCGAGAAACTGTAAACTACTGGAGTTAGAAGAGGCTTAAAATTTCTAGTATTGATTCTACTTAGAACTAATGGCAGTAAGAAGTAAAAATTAAATTTCGTTTAGTTTTGGTAATTTTTTTAATGGCTTTTAGGCAGAAAAATGCATAACAAGATCGCCATATAGGTAATTAATTTATCTATAATTTATTATTGTCGTAATTTTTTAAGCAGCCAAATTCTAACTAAAAGTTTTTTTTCCTACGTTTTCCAGCCCTTTTTAATAATTATGTAATGGATATGCAGTTAAGTCATTTTCTGGTATCTTTGTTTATTATATTCATCACATCATCACCATCATTGTTTATTACGTTGAGAAAAATTTTGTCACTGCATATCCATCCATAAAAGCTTTAGTATACCTACCTAAGATTTTTAGGTCACCTTAATAATATGCTTTTAAAACCATTGGCGTAGCTAGCCTTGCTTTTCAGGGGGGGGGGCCGTGGCCCCGGTCTATCTTGAACAAAAAGCAAACATAGGTTTTAAAGAGTCGTGCAAAGTGTGCAATGAATAAAAAAAAAATACGCGCATTAAATGTTCTAATATTTTAATATAACAAATTTAATAATACATTTACCAACTTATTTATATGTATACACAGGAAGTATGTAATTCAGCAATTCTACAAAGAAAGTTTTCTACGTCGCTAACTGAAAGTGTCTACCACACTGTCTAAGTGAATAACAATGACAAACCTGAGTGTCTCTCTTGAGTCATAGTTGTTCTAAGCCAATTAAAAACTCTCCTCATGGCAGAGAAAGACCTCTCGCAAGTTGCACTTAAAATTGGAAGAATACTCGCAACTTTAAAAAGTTGGTAGAGGTTTGGATAGGTGTTTTCTGCTATATGTTGTTTGATAGAATCATGACCAACAGTTTGATTTAACCGAAAAATACAATTCTTTAAAACGGTCATTTCTGCTCTTGGAGCAGAAGTATTAATATTAAAAATTTCCCGGTATTGCTCGACGAATTTATTCCATTTAACGACGTGGGAAAACTGAATATGAAAAAGGTTATGAAATTGTCACCAAAATCGGAAAATTTCCATAGGACACTAAACGCTAACCTCAAAAAAACTAAAAAGATTATTATATTTATTTTAGAAAAACAGTTTAAAAAGGTCTTTTATAACCTTACGACATCTACAACCCGATTTCGGAAACAGAGGGGCAAAGGTCGCAGTCTTTATTAAATGCGAAAAACTTTCGCCATTTTGAATTGTTAAAGAATGTTAATTTTGACATTAAATTCGTAGATTTTAAGTTCTTGTTTATCCAAAATGGGCGACAGTGTCAAAATTCAACAGAATCGTTTAAACTAATGTTCAATTAAAAAATTATTATTTTTTTGTTCACGCTATATGATAGATCTTCATAGACTTAAAAACCCCTCTAAGGTTTATGGACTTCCATAAAGTAGTAAAGTAGTTACAAAATTTCAAAATACGTCGAAATTGCCACTCACACAACATCAAAATTCTACTGTACTTCCAGTACTTTCAGGTTTGTAGCATACCTGAAATTTAGCAGACTGATATAAATTATGACCAAATCCTTGGAAAAAATCAGAAAACCCCAAAATTCTAATTTACTCCCCTACCCTATACAGTAAAACCTCTCCTTGCGGACACCTCTATTAAGCAGACACTCCCTTTAGGCGGACACATTTTTTGGAACCATGCTTTTTCCTATTTCTGCACTCCTATAACCGGACGCAGACAATTTTTTTTCGTTAAAAAATTTTGAAACCTCCCTTAACCGGGCACGAACTTTTGACAACGGGACGGACCGCTGCACAACATGGGCACAAATATTATGTACTATGTTGGCAACAACGCACTCTGCAGTCGGAGAATTACCTCTTTCCATTTTTTTTTATTATTTTTTTTATTTTATTTTTATTTACCATATCATTACGGGCAAACCCAATTAAAATGACAGGAATAAATGAGAGTTACATAAATATATAATAAAAGTAGCATACAAGTAAAGGTAGTCTTAAGCATTAATTAGATGTACAAGAATAGGTTGGACTTTTAGGCATTATTTTGCAAGTGCGTATTTCTGAGCTGTTGGTACTAAATATATCGATAGCTGGAGTATTGTTACAAATGTCGCACATTGTATAAAGCGGTGAAAACTTTAAAACATTTAGTCTAGGCGTTGGCAGATAGAAAGTGGATAGTTGTCTCGGGATTATGAAGTTTAGTTGGGCTAATAAGTCTGCACAGTCTATTTAATGTTTAAAATTTTATGTAAGGTTGCCTGAGATGCGTACTGTCTTCTGCTGTTTAGAGATGGAATATCGAATCTGGCGAGAAGTTGGTTTTGAGGGATTCCTTGAGCAGGATAGGTTCCATCTACTTTAAAGGATAAAAATTTTAAGAAACGCCTCTGAATTCTCTCGAGGTCTTCTATTTGGTTAATTTGATGTGGATTCCAGACAATAGACGCATATTCGAGCTTTGATCTAATATAAGCAAAGTAAAGACTCTTGAGCGCTGAGATCTTAGTTAGTTCTTTTGAGATGCGAACAATGAAACCGTACATTCTCGATGCAGCTGATGTAATGTCTTCAATATGAGAAGAGAATGATAGTTTCTTGTCAAAAATTACTCCTAGGTCGCGTATGGTTTCCGGCCTCTCTAGGACCTGGCCATTTATAGCATAGTCATACGTTAGATATGTAGTTTTATTTGTGTACGTCATTACTTTGCATTTAGCAATATTAAGAGGCAGGCCGTTTTAAACGCACCAATTCTGGATTGCATTTAGATCATTTTGAAGAGCTATACAGTCAGAGACGTTACCTATTACTCTGAATGTTTTAAAATCGTCAGCATATGAAAGGCTGGATGAACCGAGGCCCCTTCCCAAACCTAATACCATTTACATACACGTGTTGGCGTCTGTTGCTTAAGCAAGATTTTATTAGGTTTAATAATGGTATGTTAAAACCGAAATTTTTTAAGGTTGTTAAGAGCACGCCGGTGTCAAGTTTGTCGAACGCCTTAGAAAAATCTGTATATATGACGTCGAGCTGTTGACCTGCGTGAATAGTTTGAGAAATGGTTTGTGTTATAGACAGAAGATTGGTAACAGTAGAACGTCCTTTAATGAAGCCGTGTTGATTAGGTGATAAAATATTATTCACAGAGGGGTAGATAGACTTATGCAAGAGAAATTCAAAGGCTTTCAAAAAGTTGTTAATTATAGTTATAGGTCTGTAATTTTTAATATAAGATTTATTGTCAGATTTAAAAATGGGACACACCTTGCTGACCTTCCACGAGGAGGGTATTCTCGGCTCACTGAGGCATTTGTTATATAATTTACACGAGGGAACCGCGAGAATGGAGGCGCAATCTCGTATAATAAAGCTTGGTATGGAGTCTGGACCCGCTGTTAATTTAGATTTAAGCTTTCCAAGAGCATTTTCAACATCCGTATTTGAGAAGTCTGTTATGCAAATACAGAGGGAATTATTATTCGCCGTGTGATTCTGAGGAGGTTGTACGGGGTTGTCGTTAAAAACGCTCTTAAAATAGTCTGAAAAACCCTGCGAAATGGATTGCATAGAGTCATATTCAGTGTTATCGTGGTACATTACGCTAGGAATTGATGACGTTGTTTTTTGGCTGTTTATGAAAGACCAGAATTTTGAGGGATCGCTCTTTATGTTATTTTCAGCGGTATGTATGAATTCCAGGTGTAGTTTTTTTATTTCTAGTTTTAAATATGCTCTTAATTGACTAAATTCTCGGTAGGTGTCAGGATTTGGATTTTTTTTTGTTTACTTTTTGCAGCCTTTCTTTTTTATATATATTTTTAATGATATCGGGCGTAAACCAAGGAGGAAACTGCCGCTTTTTGGCACTTTTTGAATATTTTGGAACCAGTTTTTCAAAAATACCCTAAATGTATATGTATAGTTGCTGACTCATTTGGTCTAAATCCTCAAAGTCATTCAAAAAACCCCAGTCTGTGTTCGAGAGTCATTTTAATGCGGATACTAAGTACTTCTGTCATATTTACAACATATTTTATTCGGCGGGGGCGATTCTGCTGTCTTTTATTTTTATTGTTCAATTGGGTAGTAATAGATCTCTTGGAAATAGTGCATAGTACAAAAATTATTGTGTGTGTTTAAGACCATACGGCAGAAGTGTAAACTTCAATAAGGAAAAATTAATAATATTGGCCCATAACATATTCTGCAAAGCGGACCGAACCGAACTCTTCTGTGTACTGGCCTTCATCTGCATCATCATATCGCTCGCTGAATGTTTCTCACAGTTAGTCGACTCGAGCCGATTTCACCCGAATGAGCGTTACATACCCGAGCCTGACGGCTCAGTTCAATTCACTACCCACAAAAACTGCTAAGTGCGCCTAAAGAAGTTTACACTTCAAAAACTTCTTAGTTTACATGAAAAAATGTTAACGTTTCGGTGAAGGAACATCTATCAGCACGAAAGATCGCTGAAAAACTTAATATCGGAAAAATCAAGCAGCGAAAATTGTTAATAAACATATATTGAAGTTTCGCAGTTCCCTCTCATAAGCGGACACCTCCAATAAGCGGACAAAATCGACGGAACCGTGAGTGTCCGCTTATGGGAGGTTTCACTGTACATGTAAAATAATGTAAAAGTAATATTGCCCACTCCCAGAAACGCTAGAGAGCTGAGTTTTGGCAGACTGATTTGATAAAACTATGGGAAAAAATTAAAAAACCCCAACATTTTAATTTGCTTCCCTCCCCTATAAATGCAAAGTTATGTAAAAGTAACATTGCCCACTTCCAGAAATGCTAGAAAGCTGAGCTTTGGAAGGCCGATAGGAACTAAGATAAAACTATTAAAACTATAAAAAAAAGAATAAAAATCTCCAAAATATTAAATAACTTTCCTCCCCTATAAATGTAAAGTTATGTAAAATTAACATTACCCACTTCCAGAAACACTAGAGAGATGAGCTTTGGAATGCCGATAGAAACTATGATAGAACTATGGAACTGATAGGAAATTTGATAAAACTATAGGAAAAAATTTAAAAACTCTAAACTGTTAATTTGCTTCCCTCCCCTATAGATACAAAGTTATGTAAAAGTAACATTGCCCACTTCCAGGAACGCTAGAGAGCTGAACTTTAAAAGGCTTACAGGAACTATGATAAAACCATACGAAAAATTAAAGAACCTCAAAATTTTTAATAAGGCATTGCAAAAGTTTTTTACAATACTTCACATATTTTACTACTTTAAAATTTAAATATTATCCAAATGCTTTAAAAAAGGAGTAAAATCATAACAAAAACAAACATTTCTTTTAAAAAAATTCCAAGAATGCGAAAATGTTATTCTGTAAAAAGAATTGAGATAAAAGTAAAGCCAAGTTCTCTAATACAAATGTTATTGGAATTGTTTAACAAAACTTGGCTATTACGACTGCAAATGACTCTTAGGCACGGTGCTAAATTGAACATAAAAAGGTTTGGCTGTAATAGCAAAATTTAAAAAACATTTGCAATTTAGTAAGAATCTTTTATTTTGAAATTTGTATTATAGAACTTATGATAAAAGATATTTTTACTTCTTTGGATTAAAAGTAATAACCAAAAAACCTGATGTCTAACCGCTTCCATAAGCTACAAATTTTCATTAAAATCGTTTAATTAAAAGAAAATTATTTTATTTTTAAATTAGTCGTATGTACTAGTGTAAACTAACAAAGATTTTTCATTGACAAAAATATTTTATATAAAAGTTTTTGCTCAAGAGAGCAATAAAATCTGGATAGTTTAAAAAAATCCACAATACTGAAAAACTTGCCTTGTTAAGAAACTAAAATTGTAAACCACGCTGAGTTTCGGGACTCCGGCTACTTCACAACTAAATTAAACTTTCTTAATACAGACTTAACACACGCTTTGTTAGTTCTGCTGGTGGTTTTATGTTGGGAAATTCTCTCCACAGTTTTCGACATGAAGACCAAAGAACCAAAGAATTAGGGTAAGAGTGAAAGATGTACTAATGTAATACTACCTATTAACAGTGTCGGACTGGCACGCCTGGCAAATGTGCGTTAGGCCCTCCTCTAAATGGCTGTTTAAGCTCTTTTCAACAGACGGAAATGGACTCGTTGCAAAATAAGAAGTCAACAATACCTTTTGTGGTGCATGACGTTCGTAGGCAGGACTTTTTTTTTTCGTCGTAAAATTTTTGCAAAAGACAGTTTTTATCAAAAATATATGGATCCTTGAACGGCTTTGCTTGGTAGGCCCTTAGGGTCACAGCTAAAAGCTGGATATTGTTTTTTTTTACAGACTTTCGGCCCTATATTCAAGCATCCTCAGGGCATAAAACGCTAGAGCCCGCAACTGTTGCCGCACAGAAAAAAAACGAATTTTTGTGAATATTTTACACAAGTGGTAGCACCGCTAACAATACTTTTTCCTACGACCACACATGAAAACAATGGAAACTTGTGAAAAGTTGTAATCGGCTAATTTGTCCTTTGAGCCACTAACATCAAAATAATTCATATTTTGTAACTGGAAACAAATTTACCAAACTATTCTCAATTTTTAAAAAACACACTGTGTAATTTTGATCTGTAACATTTTTCTAAGTCTCTAGCTTTTTTGTCTCTTTGTCTGGAGCGTTTAAAGCACAGTCTATCTCCTTCTAGCCAAGGCGAGGTAGCATTAGTATGCAAACCACAGTATACTAATTCGTCTATGATGCAAACCAATAAATGGCATGCTATGAGTACCTACAGGGCAGGGTTGTTTTCGCTGAGACAAGAAAATTGTTAGAGAGCACTCTTTAGTTGGTTTTTGTACGCTTCACTTCATTTGATTTAAGAGGGGTTTTTTTCAAATGGAGAAATGTTAAATTTAATAATTATTTTAACTTTTTATAAAGCTATTATCTTTGTTATTAGTAACTGTTTTGCTATTTGCGTTTAGAGGTTATTTTAATTTTAAAACTTTTTATTATTGCTGTTTCCAGTGTCTTAAATATTGTTTTTATCTTTTTCTAGTTTTCTTAGCATCAAACACAAACCATTCGTTACCCTAAATTCGGCATTTTTAATCAGTAAAACATCCCAAACCTAAACAGTTTTAAGTAAATTAAACAGTTAATTGAACAATATTATTCACTTGAATTGACAGTACAACTGTCACCCAAAGTGTTAAATTACACCCGTGTGCAGAAAGTTTTCCGTACATGTATGGAAAAGTAATTTTCCGCTTATGTATGGAGAAGTATAGCTGTCACCATACTTTGCCGCACATGTGTTGCAAAGGACTTTTCCATATATGTGCGGAAAGTCAGTTTCATTTGATTTGTGCAAAAGTAAAGACCAATTTTTACACAAATTGATATAGTTCAACAGTGTTTGTAGGAGAAATAGCTTGCACAACACAACTCGACAAAAAGTACCTTTCTTACACTGGCGTGTTATTTCACTTGGCTAGAGCACCTCGTTCACAACACTCATGCTCGTGTGATATTTGTCACTTTCTTCTCTTGTTATTTTTTATATTATTTCTTGTGTATTTATAATTTTTAAATAATTTGCAAACATTTTTAAAATTTTTATTGTTTAAAGGTTTTCCATTAAATTTAGATACAAACCTCACGACAAAGGCAATCAAAACGGTTGATTACCATATTAGCAGAAAAGTCATACTAAATTCTGGAACTGAACAGAAATTATCTAAGACTAGTTTTCGACTGCTTAACGGGCTACGATGAGATCCGATCGCGTCTTGCGCAGTAAAATATTACCAAACAGCAATTCGTAAAAAAACGACTGCTGAAGGTTCTGCGCAAATTTAAAAGAGACTCCCAACTAACATTTATAGTAGCGGCTACATGTTCTAAAGGCTTTGCTACTTTCTTATAGTAGAAATGTGGTGATCCCAACCAAAATTTGTTACTTTTTAGTTCTAACAACTATTTAGTATCAGGAAATAGTAGATGTTTCGTAAAAACGACCCTCTAAACTACTTCATAGGATTGTTTCTTGATAGTCGATTCTGATAGTCTTCTCTACCACAATAGGACGTTGCTAAAGTTTTACTTTCTTTTTAGTCGTTATTTCGTAGTCGCCCTGACTTTTATATCCTACTTAATTACCACTAGAAAGTTAAGCTTCATTGGAGTCCCAAACAAGTGTATCCGACAACTACATTATAACTTTAATTTTTACCACAAAAGATTGTGTCATCATAGTAACATCTGATGTAACAATGTAGACAAAATAACTTTTTGGATCAACTTTAAAGCCGCAACTACTTTCAAGTAACCTTTTCGACTATCAGGGAATATAGTATGGGACGCCATGTTTTTATGTAAGAAAGAAAATTTAATATTTTTGTTGTCGTTTTATGAGCTCATATTAAAGAGCCATACTATTTTATAAACAAATCAGTTGAAGCTTACCAAAAATGCTCTTCTTAAGCACCATTTGTTGGAGTTAACTGTCGATTATGAAAACATAACCTCCAAAATCACAACACAAAAATTCCATCAGCTACCAGAAAACGGCTCAATTTTACGGGCGCACCGGTTTTTTGCAATATATATAATGCATGTTATACAAAAAACTTTGCGTCGCACTCGAATTTTGATCCTCTGCTCGTAAATTCTCACACTTTTGGATAACATAGTTCATATTATAACCATAACCAAACAAAAAAACTAAGCGAGTCTGTTTACTGTTGTGTCCACCATATTGTGTTACAATTCTACCAAAAAGAAACGATTATATTATTTGCAACTACATCGCAACTTTGATGCCATTACGGAAAAAAACAGCCTCTTCGACGTAGTAGATACCTGGCTACGACGTAGTAGTGTAGTTGTTACTACAGTGACTTTAAACACTTGGCTTAGTAGTTACAACCAGAAATTGGTTCCCCACTTAGGGAATTATAACGTCGCTGTATGGTATACTGAGACGTAGCGGGAGTACGTTGCGGTTACTTTTAAGAAATTTTTTCTAGTTGGCGTTTCGTCGTTACAACTTTAAATGTTTGTTGGGCTGCTAGTAGCCCTAAAAGGCTTTACTACCCCAAAGAAGTAGTACTGTCTCCTCAAGTAGGCCATCTAGTCCCCAACAAAATAGCTACGTTCGCCAGAAACTTATGGCTTTTGGAATGATACACTATAGACAAAACTTTACTGCCCAACAAACAATTGACAATATCGTAAAAATATGAAATACACATTACATAATCGGCGGGTAGAACTAATGAGAGAAAACCGCATATAAATTTTGCTTTAAATGAACACGCGACTTTAGTCGCCAGTAGCCGGTTCAAAAAAAAGTTCCGTTTAAATATATTATATTACTTTAAATATGGAAATGCTACAAAATTCACTTTATTTTATTTTTATAACAGTTTTAATTATTTGCTTTGAAGGATTGGTTGGATTTGATTTGTGTGGCTCAATTTGGTTTAATTAGATAGGCTAGGTTAGGTCGACACCTGAATTTTACCCAAAATAAGAGAGTACACTATAAAAACTCATTGAAAGGTTTCTGTAAAGCCTAGTGAGTATGGAAGAGTTTCTCTTTTATAGTGACAGAAAATTAAAAATATCCCCGGTTTCGCACGGCAAATATTTAGTTTTATATATTTCTGAGTGCTAAAAATTAAACCTGTTTTGTACAATCTCCACCCTCTAGGAAGAAAAACAGAACTTAGGTGTTTAAATCAGGTCAATACATTTAACTGTATACCCCTGGTCACCAATGAGTTTGCTCCTTCATATTTAAAATGCATTGATACATTTTCTTTTATTTTTGCGTGTTCTCATTTTAAGGCGCAACTCACACTATACGTACCGCTACCGTCACGTCACTGTACCGTCGCCGTATCGTCAAGGACACGTAAAATATTCTTAAATTGAAAGCAATGGACATTACACCCTATGAAAAAACTATGCATTTTCATATCAAGATTTAAAAAAATATATTCGATTTTTTTGTAAAGAAATGTCCTCTTCGTTCAAACCTATGATTGCTTTTTTTCAGATTTATTTTGAATTTTGAAAAATTGGACGCTAAAGTAAAATTTTGTATTTATTTTAAATTTTTTTCTTAATCTGCAACCTGTCCTTTATTTATCTCTTAAACAAAAACCGCTTTGTCAATTTTCCTTTTTACGTTTAGTGCGTATATTTAGTAGTGTTTTGTAAGCCTAAAAAAAAAATTATCTTTAATTTCAAAAAAAATTTTAATATAGTTGTCTTCCCGCAATGAGATTTTTTTATGGTTATAATCCACAATGTCTTATCTTTATGACTGCATAGGTTATAGCTGGAAATATCTGCCTATCTGTGAATTAGGTTCCTAAAATTGTTGCTTTGTTATTCAAATATACTAGAAATACACGGGTTTTAGTTGCTGTGTTAATATGAAAAATTTATATATTTTGAAGTATTTATTTCTTTTATTACTTATTAGTCAATTTATAAATTTTTTTATCATTCATTATATTTACAAATTATCTTTTTTAAGATGTAATGTACAGGGTGACCGTATATAAAGTTCCACTTGGAAAACTTTTTTGTTATTTGGCAGAAAAGGATAAGTTAAAAAGTGAATTACTCACGAAATAATGAATATTTTTAGTACGGTTTCACTTTTTTTTAAAAATCACACCTAACACGCAAGATGGCCATTGGGTCTTTATTTTAATTGTACACCCTGTATATTTTCAAAATTTTTGATAGATATTTTCTATCTTATTTACCTTGAGAATGCAATGTGTTGAACAAAGAAATGTGTTGAATAAAGAATTAGCTATACTATTTTTCCTTGGACATTGCCCTTATATCAAATTATTTTTTATTTTACTTAAGAACCACCGCTTAAGAGTTCAGATATGATCTATTTCAAAATTAAAAAAAAAACATGCAGGATGTTCAGCTGCAAAATAGGACCTCCTAGCCTGTGGAGTGTGATTAAGGAAAAACCAGAAAAAAATGTGGCAAAAATCTATGTAGTTTCATGAGTAATTTAATTTTTTAATTATCTTTATGTTTATGTGACAAGTAATAAAAAAGTTTGTAATGTAAATCTTTATAAACGGTGACCCTGTACATTGGTGGGATATTTTTAACATAAAGAGTTTTTTTATTCTTGTGAAAAATAAGAGTTTAAGAGATAAATTTATGGATCACTTCCTATTGTAAAAAATATATTGATTTGTTTACTTTTGACCACACTAAATAAATTGATTAAATATATAGGAATAAGTACGCGACAAGAAATTGCCAGATTCCTTAAGCGGGGGGGGGGGGTGGTAAATAATAATTTAACAAAAACTATACTACTTTATGTTTGATTTCACAATGAAATTTAAGAGGCCTTGGGACAGAGGATAGCATCCAGTCCCCTCCACTTAGTACGCCTATACCCAATAAAGGGCGGAATTAGTTTTTTTGAAAAAACAATCATCAATCAAACTAGTAACAATGGTTACTAAGTAAGCATTGCTAGTAATATTGAGTAATTATTTACCTTTTTATTTATATTACACAATTTTTACCCTGCACCCTGCAAGGGAGAGGAGAGGGAATTGGCTAAAATAAATTAGTAAATATGTGTTGAATATATGTACAAAATTTGAAGTTTATCTAATAAATACTCTTAAAGATATTAACTTTTTTCCGAAATTTAACCGTTTTAAACCACTGTGGCCGTCCCGACCGGCTAGTTTTCTCGAGGAGGATATTTTACGTGTCGTTGCCTGCCGGTGGCTTGCCGGTACGTATAGTGTGAATACGAAACCGTTTTAAAGGTGACCGGCTGCCGGTGAACTCGGCGTAATGATGTCGACTTCAAAGATCTTTCGGAAATATGAAGATTTCTATAATTATGGCCTCACGAATTTATTGCAATAATATTTATAAAGATCGCCTAATGAAAAAAAAATCATTTTAGATATTAACATTTGCAAAGGAATACAAAAAATTGTTAAAATTAAATAATAAACTTAAAATGCCATTTCCATTTTAAAACTATTTACAAATGGATAGGGTAGACTGGGATAATAAATAAATTGTGAAACTTCATAAATACTTGTACATACCAAAGAATGTCTGCAATAATTTAGGGTAAAAAAAATACAGTTTTTTTTTCATTTTCTGCCATATAATTAGATAAGTAACTTTTATTAAAAATCCTATTTTTCTTTTTTCTTAACTATTTTTTTTTTGTTCTTAAAATAAAATCTGAGGGCACGGCAGTGCCTCGCCAAGTTCGCGCGCCGCACAGTGCGGACTCCTGTCGGCAATATTCGAAAAACTGAGGTTACATTTTAAAAGTTTTAATATTGCAAAAGTATAAATAAATGTCCAGTTTATCTGTAATCATAACCTATTTTTTAGTCACACTTGCGAAAGTGAATAAAATAAATAGTTAAAGTCGTTATTTTAAAACAGGTACAAAAAAATCGTATAAAATACCTATCAGAAAATTTATTTTACTGGTTCTTCATTTAAATATAAAAAAAATTTTCTTTAAGTATTACAGTGATATATATTTACGCTATTTGTTTAAATAAAAGTTTGTCAAATTGACGTCTCGCTTTTAAAATAATTTAACTAAAACTGTTATGCTTACAAAAAAAAATATTTTTTAAATTTTATTAAGGTTATAAAAAATTGCAAAGATTTGCACGGTCTGGCATATATCCTAAATATAAGTCCAATGAATTAGCAAAAAGGTAGCATAAATATTTTTTGCTACTGGCTGCTACTAAGGGTGCTGTATTTTTTTAAATAATATATTTCAATCCTAATAATTTATAACACATTGGTTATCACCCTGATTGAGAGGCCTCACATCATCTCCTGTTTAGGTAAACCCTTAGAACCAGTCTTGCCGCCATTTGGACAAATATAAAATTGTGACAGCTCTCATCAACGTCAAAAATGGCGGCAGCAAGGTGTCAAAAATGGCACTAAATCTGGAGAAGATATGAGGCTTATTATTCGATGATGGCGAGTGGTTATAGGTAAAATTCCCAACATATTTATGGTACTAAGTCACCTTATACTACTGTGAGCAAAATGGAAAATTAAATATATTAGAATCGCATATCGTATTGGCCGTTTTTTGTCAATGGGAACGCATAAAAACAATAATTTGAGGTATAAATAAAATTATAAAAATTCTGCTATCAGTCTTAAAAAATATATGCCAATGATGAAATGATAAAAAGTGACGTTCAAAGATAAAACGTTAAAATGGGAAGCCTGTTTTTCTTGCAAAATAATGTTAATAAAAACGGGGCCCAAAAATGACTAAAGTATCTTTTGAACACTCGGCGAACTGTAGCTACATACAATTTTTTCTTCTCAAGATAAAAGTGCCACTTAAGTCCCTAAGAAGATAATATACTATTTTATCGCTTTTTTTACTTTTAGAATGCATAAGCATAAAACAATCAGACTTGCTAAATGAGTGGCCTCTCACGAAAATCTGAAGGTGTTAATTATTTTCAAAAAAATTCAACCCTTGTTGGGTTTAGAAGAATGTTGACAAAAATAACCAAATTCTAAATAAGGCATCATGAAATTTTTGCAAAAGTCTCAGTCTCAAATGGAAGCTATCGGGACGAAACAAAATTAATTTTCAAAACCGTTATTTCGAATGGTTAAATAAAGATATTATATCTGAGAAATTTTGTTATAAAACGGATTCAGAAAAATCAAAAAATACAGATTTGGAAACAGAGGCCGTACCTGGACCGAGTTGTGGACGGCCTAAAACGGCTTTCGTAGAATCATCTTTAAGAACAAAGAAATTGAGGGTGCAATGTGTGTATGGTAAAAATAATTATTTTAGGGTTGCTAATTTAATTTTTCTGGAAGGGACTTAGCCCCCCCAAGCCTTCCTAACTACGCCCATGAATCAGAATAAAAAAAATAATTTTAATTTAATTTCTAACAAAAGTAAATTGATTTTTATTTTTAACGTAACTGTGGGTTAAACTGAATGTACTTTAATTTATTTTTTTAATATTTAAAATAAAATGACATATATATATTTTAAAAAGTTTTACTTATTTTAACCCTTAGACTACGCTTTATCACACCCTATAAAAAAATTAACTTTTTTGAAAAACAACAAAGATATTGACTATTGTCCAAAAACTCTATTTTTGTCCGCACTGTGCGCCGTAACCATCTTTTCTTGAAACATTTCAGCCGATATTTGACCTACCCAATACTCTACTTCGGAATCAGCTACGAATCTCAAACTTTGCACAGTCGTAGATCTCCATGGAGTTAACAACCCCTCCAAGTTTCATGGAATTCCATAAAGTAGTAAAGTAGTTACGAAATTTCAAAAAACGTCGAAATTGCCACTCACTCATTCACTCACTCATGTATAGATCATCAATATTCTACTGTACTTCCAGACATGCTACAAAGCTGAAATTTGGCAGTGTGATAGAAATTATGACCAAACCCCTGGAAAAAATCAAAAAACCCCAAAATTTTAATTTACCTTCCTCCCCTATACATTTAAAGTTATGTAAAAGTAGCATCGCCCACTTCCAGAAATAGTTGAGCTTTGGCAGACTGATAGGAACTATGATAAAACTATAGAAAAAAAACAAAAAACCCCAAAATTTTAATTTACTCCCCTCCCCTATACATTTAAAGTTATGTAAAAGTAGCATTGCCCACTTCCAGAAATGCTACAGAGTTGAGCTTTGACAGACTGATAGGAACTATGATAAAACTCTAGGAAAAAATTAAAACACCCCAAAATTCTAAATTACTTTCCTCCCCTATAAATGTAAAGTTAAGTAAAAGTAATATTGCCTACTTACAGACATGCTAGAGAGCTGACCTTTGGAAGACCGATAGTAACTATGATAAAGTTATAGAAAAAAATTTAAACACCCCAAAATTCTAATTTACTTTTTTCCCCTATAAATGTAAAGTTATGTAAAAGTAACACTGCCCACTTCCAGAAACGCTAGAGAGCTGACATTTTTAAGACTGAAAGACAATATGATAAAACTATATGAAAAAATTTAAAAACACCAGCATTTTAATTTACTTCCTTCTCCTATAAATGTATATTTATATAAAACTAACATTGCCCACTTCCAGAAACGCGAGAGAGCTGAGCATTAGAAGACTGATAGGAACTATGATAAAACTATATGACAAAATTTAAAAACACGACAATTTTAATTTATTTTCCTCCCCTATACATGTAAAGTTATGTAAAAGTAACATTGTGCACTTTCAGAAACGCTAGAGAGCTGAGCTTTGGAAGGCTGATAGGAACTACGATAAAACCATGGGAAAAAATTAAAAAACCTCAAAAATTGAAGTAAGGCACTGCAAAACTTTTGAACAATATTCCGCATATTTTACTACTTTAAAATTTAAGTATTATCCAATTCTTTTAAAAAAGAAGTGAAATCATACAAAAACATTTCATGTAAAAAAAGCCAAGTACGCGAAAATGGCATTCCGTAAAAAGAATTGAGATAAAATTAAAGCCAAGTTTTCCAATACAGATTTCAAAATGAAAGGTTCTACTAGTTTGGAAATATTTTTCTAAACTTGGCTATTACGGCTGTAAATGACTCTTAGGCACAGTGCTAAATTGATGAACATAAAGAAGTTTGGCTGTAATAACAAAGTTTAAAAAAACATTTCCAAACTAGTAAGAACCTTTCATTTTGAAATTTGTATTGGAGAACTTGGCTTTACTTTTATCTCAATTCTTTTTACGGAATGCCATTTTCGCGTACTTGGCTTTTTTTACATGAAATGTTTTTGTTATGATATTTTTCTCTTAAGAGAAGAAAGTATCACGGGTCACCTTAGGTGATCTGTGAAATTATTTTCGTCTCCAGTGAGGAATAAATATTCATGATAACAATACACATAGTGGTCATTTCATATAAAATCAACCAAAAAGAAATGGAGGTTTGACAAACCACGTCACTTATTTAAATAATTTTTGTTAAATTGTAAAAATAAAAAATAAGATATTTTGATAACTACTTACATCAGAATAGCGACATAGGCTTATTTGAAAGCTCTTGAAAGCGGCTTTTGAAATTATGATTTATTTTTTATAAAAAACAAAACTGAAATTTAAAAATTAATTGTTTTGAAAAATTTTTCAAAAATGTACTTTTTTCAAAAAAAAATTCTTTTTTTTCCTCAATGTTTAAGCAAGATCCTCGTCAAATGTCATGATGGGTTCATTTTGAAAAATAATGTTAACTATTTAAACACATAGAAAATGATTCTTTTAACAATATTTTTCCATGCATTGCTTAAAAAAAATTCAACCCTTATTTCTTCATCCTAAAATTTGGATTTTGAAGTAAAGGATTTTGCAAAACATTAAAGTAAAGTCCATTTTGTTCGCTGTATACTCTGATTTGGCAATAAATCACTCCCGCCAGTTGCTAGAACAAAAGTGTCGGTGGCGTGCCGGCGGCATGACGGAACGGAGCCTGCCGGTGTACTGTGAATTGGGCACCGCCATACGTGTCGTTGACGGTACGGTGACGTGACGGTGGCGGTACATATAGTATGAATCGCGCCTAAACCACAAAAATCCAAACAGAACCCCTCTTTTTACCCCTTGTTCTAATTACAACCTGCGAATAGGACATAACAGCCGTCACTAAGAAGAAAGCCGCATGTAAAAACTTTACGTTTTGAGAAAAACGGGTTCAAAGTATTATAGTTCTTTATTGTCTTATAACTTTAAAATAAAAGTGATGGGGTTTTATATTTTTTACTCAAAATTATAAGATAATAAAAAACTATAAAACTTAACACCCTGTTGTTCTCGAAATATGACATTTCTACATACGCCTTTTTTGTTAGGGCCAGCAGAATACACTCTTTAAAGAAGAATATTTTTAGTTAAAACTTTTGTTTTGTTTGCTTTACTTTTCCAACTATTTTTAATTCTGTCACAAAGATGAGTGTACAACAAAAGAAGGCTAAGGCAAAACTTTTATTTTCAACTGAGAAGAGCGAACATTTAGAAATTCTAGAATTTTATTAAGTAAGTAAATATTTTTTGTCCATTCTAACAGCGAAAATGTGGTTTTTTAATTGAAATGGACGGAATGCTGTTTTTTTAAATTGTCGATTTCATAAAATTAGTTGTGTTCCCGTCATTGGATAGTCATAAAAACGTACGAAAAATACAATTGGCGTTTCAGGTCGACGTTGTACTGTTATCGGACAGTCAGTTTTTCGTTCCAACAGGCCACTTAAACAGGTTTCGGACTCCTCCGATATTCTAGGATCGAAGACAGGTGCATTAAAAATGTTTGTATTTCACTCTTTTCCTTGTCTGTGTTTCTCATAATATACACTGGAAAAATTATATGTAATTTCTCATCCACTCCGTAACAATAAATTTCTAGTTTTCATTACCTGAGATAAAAATATACCACAAATTTACATTTCTCTGAGAAAATTACAAAAAATAGTAAATAACCAAAATAATTAAAATTTAGGCATTTAAGGAAAAATAAATTGAATTTCACAACAATGCCGAAAAGATGTTTCTGCAACATCTACAGCATCTGTTGATTTCTTCGCAAGAGCCTCTTAATTTTTATTTCTACGGGACTGCGAAATGTTTTATATATCAAATGCACATAAGTATATAGTTTTTAGCTTTTAATCACTTTATGCTCCACAGACATTTTTTATAAAATAATATGTAGCATCTCTTAACTTAAAGCCGTACCTAGGGAGGGGGATCAAGGGTAATGCAATCGTTTTTGAAATTTTTTAATCTTTTCCCGATTTTTTTGATGCGTACAGCCCTGGCGATTCTTAAATTACAAAAGGTCATCAACTTTATATACCTATATTAAAGTACAAGCTGCAAAATAAGATTTTCTTAACTTTTTTTAGCTCACACTACTACTATAAGTAGTGTGAGCTATGGTGATACTAATTTTTTCGAGAAAAAAAAAGTTGCTCCGATTTCAAAAATTTTTATATATATATGCGTTTCAGATGATTTTGAAACTTTTTTGTTTTGCTGTCTGTCTGTCTGTCTGTTTGTCTGTCTGTCTGTCTGTCTGTCTGTCTGTCTGTCTGTCTGTCTGTCTGTCTGTCTGTCTGTCTGTATGTCTGTCTGTAACGACCAACCCGCATAACTCAAAAACCGGTCCCATTTAAAAATGAACAAAATCCACCGAACGCAAGCCAAATAAAAGGGTGGTGGTAGATTCCAAAAATTAGAGTTTATGTGAAAATATGGCGTGTGTGATATCAAACGAAAGGTAATTAAGTCTGGAGTAAAAAAAATGAATTTTAGTTTATTTAAAAAAAAGGGTGGGGGTAGATGTCAAAAATTAGAGTTTAAGTGAAAATATGGCGTGTGTGATATCAAACGAAAGGTAATTGAGTCTGGAGTTAAACAAAATACATTTTAGTTTTTTTTTAAAGGGTGGGGGGTAGATTAAAAAAAATTGAGTTTAAGTCAAAACATGGCTTGTGTGTTATCAAACGAAAGGTAATTGAGTCTGGAGTTGAATAAAATATATTTCAGTTTTTGATTACATTAGCTCACACTATAACTATAGTACCTAGTGTGAGCTTAGGTGCCCATAGATTGGCAGAGTATTTTACAAGTGTCACGACCTATAATATTAACTAAAAATTTATAAAATCACAAAAACTTTGTGAATATTAAGGCTTTCTATAATATGTAGGCAATTTCACAAATATTTTGTAAAAATCAAATTACAAAATACAAATAAATAAATATATAAATTTCATATTAAACTTGTTATATTACAAAACATAAAAAAAATCAAAATTAAGTGCTAACGGCAGTCTGTAATGGTTTATAAGTTTGTGAATATAAATTAAATGACTGTAATTTTATCTGCATTTTAAAGAACTAAAATTAAAAATGTATTCTGTTAATCTTGTAATTTTACAAAAAGATGTGTAGGAAGCAAAAAAGCGTGTCCGTAATTTTTTAAAATAAAATGTACATACAATAAGCATTTTTGAAAATTACTTCACAAATCTCTTTTTGCTAGGTAAAATATTAAGCGGCATTTACACGTGTCTATTTCTGGGCATGCGGCAAAGCCGCACGGCTAAAATCGCCCGTATAAATGGGAAATCGTCTGCGCCGCATGCGACTAGATCGAATCTGCCAAAAGTTGGGTGCCTCTCGACTTTTGCCGCGCCACCGTGACTAAAATCGACCGTGTAAATGCTGTAAATGTTAGGCGACTCGCAGCCGCGTGATAGTCATTTAGGCCCTATTTTGTTTACTACTAAGTTTTTGACACATTATTTGGTATCTGAAAATGAAAAATAGAATTTGGATCTTCTGAGCTCCATGCCATCAATAAAATATCTAAAACACTTAAAAGTTTGCTTCGACAATGATCCCAAAATGATCAATTCATCAAGAATTGCTTCACGCACTGTTTGAATTCTACAGCACGTAAAACACCTGTTCTCCCCAAAATTTTCAACAACATGTAAATCCTGCTTAAGCGGCATTTACACGGCTAAAATCGCCCGTATAAATGGGAAATCGTCTGCGCCGCATGCGACTAGATCGAATGTGCCAAAAGTTGGGTGCTTCTCGACTTTTTCCGGGCGACCGTAGGTCGCATGCGGCGGGTGACTAAAGTCGACCGTGTAAATGGTTAGGTGATTCGCAGCCGCATAGGTCATTTGCACACTTTTTTGTTGATTAGGAGTTTGTGACAACAGTATTTCATTGTTAAAGATGGACAAAAATAAAATAATTGAATTTTTCGACTGCTACAAAAAGTATCCCTGGCTGTGGAATCCTAGAGCAGAAGAGTACAGAAACCAATTATTGTAGAACTTGTAAAAATTAAAATAAAAAATTTGAGAACAACATATAATAGTTTGTTCAAGCAATTCTTCAATTATTGCTTGACTCACTATTTTAATTCCATGACGTAAAACACCTATCTTGCACAATATTTTCAACAAAGATCTATTTCCTTGCAACTTTAGTCGCCCCGTGTAAACGGGGTAGCGACTCGACTTGTCGCATGGCAAATCGAGGCGACTCGCCGCACGACCAAAGTCGACCCGTGTAAATGCCGCTTTACGCGACCCGACGAAACTTACCATTTCTTTTAGTCATGTGACTTGAAATTTAACTCTCTTGCATATGAGTACATGAGTAAATCGATCACTACTAGTAGGGTGTTTTTGGCTCACTTAAAAAAGAGCAAATTTGACAGCTGTTACCGGTATTTTCAATAAGGATATAGGAAACTTGCAGGGAAAATAAAGATAGATTGTGGAATATTAAAGATAAGCATAATACAAATGTTAAGTTAGTAGTTTCATATTCATTTAACTTTTTGTTTATTTATATTTGTTTATTTATTTTTATTACATTTATGATTTTTACAAATCAAACAATCAAATCAACTAGATTAAAAAAAACAAAACAAATAAATGGATCCATGACGGATCTGAAACCTGAAATTAAGGCTCTTACGAAGTTTTAGGTTATAACACAAATTATTGAGCAAAATGCAGTCTAATATTTTCCAAAAACCGCATATTGATACGATGCTCTGTTAAAAAGTTAACATTTTTTAAATTTTTTAAGTATCAAAAAACTCAAATCTAATCAGCTCGTTAGAGTGTCGAACACTATTTTACCTAAAAATTATATGAAAATCAATTTAGCTATCGTGTTACGGATAGAAATAATATACACACACACACATACAGACAGACATAACGACGATCTTGCTAAGATTGGTCAAAATACACCCAAATAACACATTTTCGGCGTTATCTCAAAAACAAAATTTTTGTCGAAAGTAATACCTTCTCTAGACATTGCTACGCGGGCTAGGAAGGTAAAAATAACGGTAACAATAAAGGGTGGCCTCACTAAGCACCGGACGCCGTTACCGTAAATAAAAATAAAGGAGCAAGAAGCTGCTAATGCGCAGACTCAGTAATAAAAATAACGGTAACAAAGTGTAAAATACGCGACCTAAAATGTCCCTATTTGGTCATTCCATCTAACCAAAAAGTTTACGTATTGCATTACGCACGCATTTGAATTTTTTTTCGGTTTTATGACTGTCCAATGTCCCACTAAGCACAAAATCGTAAAAAACGTTCAATAAATGTTGAAAAAAGAGTTTTTTTTTCTAGCACAAATTTGTGTTAAAATTAAGTCAACTTTTGACATTAAAAAACATGTTGAAAATCCTAACGAAAATTTCATGTAAAAGCATTGCCAAAAATATATTTTTTAATAACGTTAAGAAACCAATATTTAAAAAACATATTTATTAACATTAAAAATAATACCATCAAGATATGGTTATTTTTATCATGTTTTTTCTAGATCTCATTTCTAACGTTGAATTTAAGATATATGAAGCTAATAATTTTTTTGTCTTTAAAACATTTAAAAAAATTATACTATAGAGGGCGCTGCCGCATAGTTCCACTACCAGAACGGGCCATCGCCATTTTTAGTTGCTTTTCGCTGCGAGTTCATACGAGTCGGTAGCAGATACGCTTTTGTGCAATTTTGGTTAAAATATTTACCTTTTGTAGAAACAAACATGGCAAATTCAAAATACATATTTGGATACGAATATACACCAGTTGTGTGGAAAAGATAGTATAGTTAAAGAATAACAAATATGTATGCAATGATTTAAATGACGCATCACAACATTAGGTAAGAAAAGTAAACAAAAGTAAAAAAAATGTTTTGTATGGAATATCGCATACCTACGTTACAGTTAATCAGACAGGGAATGCCACAATTCACCGCGAATGATTAGCCGCCGGACCTTAAGCCGCGTATTCATTTGAGGCAGAATTCGCAAGCATCGCAGCGGTACCAAACGAATACCTCGGCACGGGACTCCATCCTATCAGAGTGCGAATTTCAAACGAGCATTCAGTTGAATATTGTTTGCCTTGTATTCGCTTGATCATTAATGAGAACGAGAGCAAGCAACCGAACCTTACTACAAAATTATTGTTTACATATAATTTTAAATTTTATTTTCAGAAGCTACGGATCCGAATTTCCTTTACTGAGTGTCAAGTTCACAAAAACTGCTTTCCCAAAATAGAAGAATTTTATTAACCTTATTTAAGTTACCTTATTTTAGAGATATTTGAAAAAAAATATTTTTTCAATGTTGCAAAAACATTTATTTTTCAATGTTAGAAAAACATTTCTTTTTTACTGTTAAAAATCAATATTTTTTTAACGTTTGAAAAACACTTTAAAAAACGTTATAAAAACATAAGATTATTTTTCCAACGTCAGAAAACGGGTTATTAAGCTTCTTTTTCACTATGAATATGACGTTAGAACTAACATCCAACCTAACTTTATGGTGTTAAATTACACATTATTTTGACATTATTAAAATGTTTTTGTGTTTAGTGGGGTCATAATGGAACGGACTTATTATATATCTTCGGAAACCTGGGTGCCACGATCTTTACTAACATTTTTGATTTGTAATAATGAAAGGTACTTTAATTTACTTTTAAGTACCTTTTTTTTCTAAAATGTCACACAATATGAAAGTTTGCCAGTTTATTAAGGTTTGTTATTACGTCCATGTAATGATAAACAATAAAAGCAAAATAATACACTAGATGTTTGTCCAACAGTGAAAACAACATGGTTTCGTAAGCGGAAGCTCATAGTACACGATATAGCAGGAGTAAACATGTGGTTGGTTTTGTCCACAAATTCACTTGAGGAAATATGTTTTTTGAAAAATGGATGAGAAAGTTCAATATAAAATATATTTTTAATTCTATAAAGTTTAGTCAGCACAGCACTTTCTAACAGATTTTTATAACATTGTCTTTACTAACCGGGTCATTTAAAAAACCTGCCTTTTCTTTTAATCTTGCATTGTGAAAGAAACTGCTTGCTTCAAAAATTATTTTCTTAGCACGAATCGTTTCGATTTTTGTTTAGTAATTTTTTATTGTAGCCTGTAAGACAAACAAAACATTAAATATTATATATTTGTGTGAAAAACTCTTAAAGATATAAAACTTGCTTAATATTTTTATGACGTGAAAGAAAAGTCTTGCTTGCGTCACTATTAAAAAGAAAATAAGTATGGTCTGTAAGTAAATAGACTTTTTTGTTACCAACATGTTCAAGTTATTACCGGGCCCAGGTGAAGCCCCCCCCCCCCCAAGGAGCCGTCACTAAGCCTCTGCCTATAGTTACGCTAGTGGGCCTTTAAGTTTTAGGATAAAACAATATCCAAAGGATGAGGCACTAAATACATTGTTTACCGGGATGCGTCAGATGAGCATAATTTTAGATAGGTTGAAGGCCAAACCTTCCTGATATTTTTCCAAAAAAAATTCGGGCGTCATAGGTTTCCTTTCCCAGCTATACTTGTTTAAATGCGCGCCACTAAAATATGAAAAAATGTGACTTTTTGTAGATTTTTTACTATAACTTTTCGTCAAAAAGAGTTATTTTAAGAATGCTATCAATTTTTGACATATAGTTTGCGTTACGTACCCACAGAGTAACGTAATAATAATTTAAAAAAATATAGAAAAAATACCTGAAACTTATTAAATATAGAGAAAGGAAACTGAAAATGCATTGGCAAAATTAACTTCACTTGCGTTCATTTGAGTTTTTCACTTTTCTAAAGTGATGTTTGCATAATCGGTTACGTGATAAACTTAGAGGGTATTTCAAACATTTTTTTGATTCAACACATGGCGTGTTTACTAATTATTTACGGAACAGTGTGTTTACCGGAATGCATTAAATGCCCAAACCGTCCTGATACTTGTCTTAAAAAAATGGGGGGGGGGGGGCATCGGTTTCGTTTTCGAGCTATAATTATTTAAATGCGCGTAACTGGAATTTGGAAAAATGTAACTTTATGTAGTTTTTTTGCTATAACATGAGATATGTTGGAGACCGAGCCATCCTAAAACTTGTTTAAAAAAAAACTGGGGTCATTGGTTTCGTTTTCGAATTATACTTATTTACATACGCCCTACTGGAATGTGGAAAATTATACATTTTTGCTTCAACTTCTATAACCTTATGGAGATCAAAAGCCGATATTTAAAGTTTTGTCAATTTAATTTTTTTCACAGGCTCTCTTTCAGATGAAAAACATTTTTGGGCCAACCCCTGGAAAGGGGTCTATTTACACTCAACTTTTTGTTTGTGTATGTGTTTAGACCATTTTTCGGGGGTCCCTCCAAAATATGTTCGAATATAATAGGTAGGTAATCACAAGTACGTGTAATGGTAAAATTTCCTGCAGCAGGAAACACTGCAAGGGAATGAATTGACACTTTACTAATTTTTTAATAAAACAAAACTATATGTCGCCTTTTTATTTCTATTCGACGAAAAGTTGTGGCAAAAACCTACAGAAAGTCACATTTCCTATATTCCATTTAAATAAGTATAGCTCGAAAACGAAACCGATGACCCCCCACTGTTTCTTTTACCAAATATTAGGACGATTTGCGCTCTAACATATCTCAAATTCACCGCATCTGATGCATGAATGTCATGAAAATTAAAAAAAAAATTTGGAATACCCTGTAAGTTTATTACATAACATATTATCTAAATATGACCTTATAATAGTTAGAACACATTGAAGCAAATGAGTTTATTTTCACTATGCAGTTTTAGTTTACTCCCTTTAGGTATATTTCACAAATCCCAATTATTCTTCCTGTATTTCTATTATATATGTTTTGAGCCACTCTGTAGATATATGACAAAAACTTTATGTTAAAAATTGAAAAAATACTTAAAAGAACTCTTTTTCAACTAAATAAAATTAATAAGGTAAATATGGGAGAGATGCCGCAGGGGGAGAGTTGCCGCACTTGCAATTCTGGCAACACTGTGGGTCTTAGAAATTGGTTGTCGATTGCACACATAAAAGATTTTATTAAAATTTTCAATTTTTTCTATAATACACCAAAGTATTTTATAATTTTCTTGTTGTGATCGCACGAGTAAGTACCAGAAATTTTATAGAGCAAAAATAATTTTAATTTTTATCCGTTTGTATACTGTTTTAAACTATTTTTATTATTTGGGATACTCATACATATATGTAAGGTTATGTTTAGTTAGATTACGAGATTGTCGACTGCCAACAATGACATATTTTTAGGTGCGGCATTTATCCCACGCCTTGGGGACAGATGCCGCATTGTGATTAGGGAAGAGATGACGCATGAAAATAGTATAACCAAAACCCAAAAAAAATCAAAAGAAGCAGAAACTAAAGTTATCATCATCTTCATCAGATTCATCTGAAGAGTATATTTCAAACCATTCTTACAGTGCAGAAAGTGAAACTAATGAAAATGAATGTTTTGAATGCTTCGAGCTTTATGAAGCTACTACATCCAAAGTTGACTGGATACGTGTAAAATGTGGGCGCTGGCTACACGAAACATAATATGTATCCCAACACGTGTAATGCTCGTGGCCGATATTTGAATAAGGTTACTGGTGTAAAAAAACTAATTTAAACCATTTTTCCATAAGCCATCTATCCCATACTGCATGTGGCAACTCACCCATACCATGTGGGAGAGATAGCCAAAAAACCTTTTTAGAAAAATATTTTTTTTTTGTACTATTTTTAAAAATACTTTCTAGTTTTTTTGTACTTTTGTAGATAAATAATTTGTGAACGTACTCCTGCTTTCATTTTGTTAAAATGTCAAATATTTTAAAAAATATTTTAAGTTAACAAAAAGGTCGGCATCTCTCCTACATTTACCCTATTGGTTTTTTATTTTTATTTGACGAGAAGTTATAGCAAAAAAACTAAAAAAAGTAACATTTTTTCATATTCCAGTGGCGCGCATTTAAATAAGAATAGCGCGAAAACATAGTCAACGACCACTAAAGCAAGCGAAGTAAATTTTAAAAATTTATTTTGAGTTTCATCCCTTTATATTCAATAAATCTCAGTTATTTTTCCTTCCAAACTTTTTAGTTGAGTAAATTTGTAAAAGAAGCAACAAGTTATCACCGGGCCCATGTACATCCCCCCCCCCCCTCGGAGCCGTCACTAAGCTTCTGCCTATAGTTATGCCACTGGGCTTTTAAGTTTTAGGATAACACAATATCCAAATTTAGGTGACTTTATGCTACATTAAAAGGTAAGTTTTGAACGCCAGAAAATTAATTTTCTTTCTAACCTTTTTAGTAGAGTAGCAAAAAAAGCTGCAAAAAGGTATATTTTTTATATTAGGCATAGTGGTATCTATGACCCAAAGCTATATTTTCAATCGAGGATCCCCAATTTTCTGACTTCAGAATCCAAGATGGCGGCTGCCAAATATTAGAAAATGAAATCATTCCCTGATTTAAAAGGAATTAAATTAATTGTGATGAATTCACTTTAGACGGGACCTACTTAATTTAAAACTGTCAAAACATTTGATACTTGCCACTTTAAAACAAAATAGCAGCTTTATATCGAAAACATTTATTTTTTATAAAATATATCACAATTTTTTTTAGTTTTTAAGATATTTGCATAATAATAAATAAAAATAATAAGTCTTTATCTTAGTAAAACCAGCCGTGATTAAGTCTAACATATAAAAAACTTTTTTTATATACATACGTTCTCTAATATCCAATACATTAATCATGTCCCAATTTCAGAATTTCTTAAAATGCGATTTTCTCAATAACAATTTTGCCAGTATACTGACGATATTTTTTATTTTTTGTGTGATATTTATTTTTGACACCTCATATTAAAGCTAATGACCATTTCTTTAAATTTACTCACAAAAAAAAATTTTTGTTCTCCAGCTGATCCATCTATCATAACCTATAGATCAAATTTGATTTTTACAAAAAAAAAAGTTGGATTTTATCAAAAGTAGCTAAACTTTTGTAAGGATTTAAAAACAAATTACAATTTATCATTTACCATTTAAGATGGCGGCCGAAGTCTAGATAAAAAAATTATTGTGTTATTCTTGTATGACTTTGACAAAACTAGTCTTGCCCTGTAATAATAAAAACAGTATTTTTTAGATTTAACAAAATTTTTAAGCAAAAAGTTAAATTTTATATTACTTTAGGTTAGTTTTAAATTATAAATTAAAAATTACAAGTATCCGCTACATATGTAAAATTATGGATATTATCACAAGTAACTAAACATTTGTAAGTATTTATTTTATCATTTAACATTCAAGATGGCGGCCGAAGTCCAAATAAAAATTTAATGAATTATTCTTGTTTGACAAAACTAGTGTTGCTTTGTAATATATCAATTTATACTAAATCAGGGTCACTTAATTTAATAATTTCACACTGCTGCTATGTCGGTTTAGAACGTTTTTCTACATTGAACGACGCGACGCCTATTCTCCACCTCTTTCGATCCTGACAATCATCTGTCAGATTTTTTTTACTCATTAATCTTTGGATTGACTGTTGCTATTCTAGTTTAGAAACACCGTCTTTTTCTGCTTCGGAAATCTTTCGTCGTTCATCCGTTGTACATGGCCGTACCATATCAGTTGCCTTTTAGTGAATAATTCTTAAAATCAGCGACCCTTATACCGGGTGTTCCATAATTATTACGACAAAATGATAGGGGTCGTAGAGGGCATTAAAATGAACAAACCACTGGGTTTGGGCTCTAGCAAAAAAAAAGTTCAGTTTCTTGGAACAGCTTACCTGTAGTAATTGCTTAAAGTGTCCTCCACCTTGCTCAATACATAGCTGGGCACGATTGTTCAATGATCGACGAACTCTGTGGCATACCCTCGGTATGTCCTGAACATCGGACGCGGCCATCACTCTTCCCAGTAGCTCTTGTTGCTCTTGCTCTGATGGCGGTAGTGCTTAAACGGCATATTTCCGAACAGGGGTTTATAAGGCAAAATTGCTTGTTTTGATGCCCTCTACAACCCCTATCATTTTGTCGCAATAATTATGGAACACCCTGTATAGTAAACATTTATATACGAAACGGCAACACTAGTTCTGTCAAACAAGAATAAAAAAATAACTCTTTTAGCTTAACTTCGGTCGCCATCTTGAATGCTAAATGTCAAATTTATTTTTATAAATACAGTCGAACCTCTATAACTCGAACCTGAAGGGACAACCAAAACAGTTCGAGTTATGGAGAGTTCGAGTTATAGAAACTCGAGTTACATAGGTTAAAATACATGTAAAAAGTGCAGGGACCGCTTAAAAAGTTCGAGTTATAGAGGGGTTCGAGTTATAGAGGTTCGAGTTAGAGAGGTTCGACTGTACTTACAAAAGCTGGTGACTCTTGATAAAATCCAGAATTTCTTTTTGTAAAAATTGAATTTGGTCTATCAATAGGTTATGAAGATCTTTTGATTTTTGACATATTATGCGCCATCTTTATGTCCGCTGGCGAATTCAATTTTTTTAAAGTAAGTTTATTGAGCTGTTCAGTAGGTTTAGTAGGTGGTACTAAAATTAAAGGAAATATCGAAAAAAAACTAATTTTTAGAAATATAGCTAAATTTTGAAGTGTCAAATTTTATCATAGTTTTAAATTAAGTATGTCCCGCTTAAAGGAAATCCATTAAAACTATTTTAACATTTTATTTCTCATAAAACAGAGAATTAATTTTTTTTCTTAACTTTGGCAGTCGCCTTTTTGGATTCTGAAACTGGAAAATCGGGGATCCTTGAATAAAAGTTTAGCTTGGGTGTTAGATACCACCATGCCAAATGTAACAAAATATACGCCTTTTTTTCTTAAAATACGCTACAAAGGATATGGCACTGGGCCCATTATTTCTGGTGTTCATCAGATTTTGTTTATATTATAATATGCTCTCCTCTTTTAAACAAGCATTTTTTTTTGTAAATCATATTTTTTTGTGAGCCTTTTGAGTACACCAGAAATCAGTTTCTGTTAAATAATTCATCAGTTAGCACCCTTAACCTTTCAGAATATATTTTTTACAATTTGAGTTATTATAAAGGTTAGTGCGTTATAGAAAAACCTTGTGAATTGCCATTGTGTTTAAGAAAGACAAAAAATGGTTAACAGTTTTGTTTGTAATGAGCAAAATGCTCGCTTGCGATTAACAGACATTAACGATGAGAACGAGGATAGAAAACGGGAAATTTATTCTCTTCATAGAACTCGATTGCCTTGGGTGTAGAAATATAACATTACAAGTAGTGGAATTGGAATATGATCCTCTAGCAGTTCCTATGTAGTGTGTTGTAGGATCCGGCCGCAGGACGCTTTTTCGCGGTTGGTAAGATTATGTTAAAAGTTATCCAAAGATAAGGAAAAAAATTATCGTACATTTAAAGGTGAGGGCAAATGGGCCCCAGAGAGAAGAAAAGAAGAGAAAGTTGCTATGATGGTTTTAGCCCTAGAAACAGTCATACCAGTTGAGTAGATAGATAGTAAGAGGGTCTTGGACAACTCGCTGCGGATAAGCTCGCCTTCTAGCAAACATGTCGTCGGCTTAACTGATCTGACTTAACCTGACCTGCGGCGAATTAACTTAGCTGCGATTTAACTTTGCGTTGGCGGCAATCTGTTGCAACAAAAAAGAAGCGGCCAGTTGTTCCATTGACTGGTTAAATTAACGGTTTCAAATAATTTTTTGGACAAACTGAGCCGAGCCGATTTTTAAAAATAACACGTATCATGGAATCTTTACAAAAGTGAAATGTTTGTGGAACTTCAGTTATGTTTTGTTAAACTTTCTCCGTCTGAACCATCTGACTATCAAAATTATCTTCCTGGTACTTTGCACTGTTACTCAGATTGCATTCTAAATACAGGGGTTAAAAGTTGTAGGATGTTTCTCTGTATATAGATCTATCAAAAACTTGACAATTTATCTGAAAACGTTAGAGAAATATACAGCAGCGTTCGGCTAACCATATATGGCACTGATCCATATATCAAAAATGGAAATACTTTGAAGCTGATTTCTGGTTTACTCAGAAGTCTGACAAAAAAATATCGTTTAATATAATATAAACAAAATCTGATGGACGCCAGGAATATTAGGCCCAGTACCATATCCTTTACTTAATTATTTACTTTAGTAGCGTAGTCTAGTAACAGTTTTGCATAAGCAAATTGTATAATTTCGTTGGAGGCATGCGACACCAGAATCAAGCAAGTGTCTGATTTTATATATTTATTTATTATTTGATAGATCTTTTATCCTTTGATATTTATAAAGTGACTTGTTTTAACAATTGAGTTACTTTTTTCTTATATCTACCTACAAAATTGATTTTCTTAAAATGACTTTGCTATAAAATGCTAAAGTGAATTCCTTTCAGAAAGCTTAGACCTTCAGTGAATTTTAAATAACCCAATTTTGTGGCGACGCCAAATGGATAAAATTTGCAATATTGAATTTAAACTAGCTAAGGTCTTATTTACTCTTTAAAAATAAAGATAACTCGAGCAAAATACAATTTTTTATTAACTTAAGATTAATTATTAAAAAAAAAATTTTGGTTGTTTTGTGTTAGGAACTACGACGAATCAAATAATTTTCTCAGGTCTTTTACTTTTTTTGAAACCATAGGCCACTTTGCTATTTAGGGCAAAGTCACCAAAATCGTACCGTTGCAATGCACTAAACATCTGTCAGCCGTAGTTGTCGTGCCTTTTAACATGATCAGGGTTGTTTTGGAGCGGTTGCGTTTCGCTTAGCAGCAAATAGAAGTTAAAATATTTCGGGTATTTTGATGTAACTTTGTGTGTAAGTGTGTGTACGGCTGTACTTAATCGGTAGGTAGTATTTTTACAGAACATATTGTTTAGTTATATAGCCTAAGAAGTTTTAATTAATTTACAAAACTTGAATTTAATATTGGATTTGGAAATTACTGGTAAAATTTTATTTAGTTATTTTTATTGACAGTTGCCTAAATCGTAACACGTTGGGGTTTCCAAAATCGTCCAGTTCGATTTGGGCAACTCCTGGCGTTGTTTGTCTTACAAAAAATATCTTTTATGATTTTTTTTATTATTATGGATGTATTACGTTTTACCTCGATAATTGAAAATGTGCATTTTTTTGAAAAAATATAAATTTAGGTCTTTTAATACTGATATTAAGGAAAAAAAATCGGATTTTCTATATATTTTTTTTAATGTTCTAAAAACCACACAAGTTGCTTAGAAAGATCAAAGATCTGTATAATTATGTATAATCTGTGACATTGTTATGCCAAAGTAAATATTTAACGACTGACAACCAAGTGTTAATGGTGCGTTTACACACAGCCCACTATCGCGGCAGCGAGTTGGGATTTGGGCGCTCATCTCCAATTTTATATAGATTATTTTTTCATATGCCAACAATTTCTGTATTTCTTTATATTCATCTTAAGTCTTAAAAGAACCCGATGGTACGATTTAAGAAACCGCTGGTACGATTTAGGCAACCAGTTTTCCAAATCGTACCGTTTGCAATCCCATACAAAAACTCTTGTTTCTTCCAAGTTTAATAAAATACTATATTTTAAAAATTGCTCGTAGGGTAGTCGTAAAAAATCATTAAAGTTATTAGTTTAAAAAAAAAATGTGACGATTTCGGCAACCTTACCCTATTAAATAGCATAGCATAAAAAGAGCTTTTCAACCATGTATAAGGATGATTCTCAAAATTTGGGACAATTTGATGTAACCATACAATATTATTAAAACAAGAATACTCTTTATTAATCTATAATTTTTAGGTAATAATATAAAATGCCTTTTGTTAGGATCTTTTATTAAATTATTTGTTTTCAGTTTAAAAATATTTTTAAAAACAGCCCAAAGGCATCAAAATTCCGCTCCATGGACTGTAACCATCACGTTTTGCCTAAAATATTGCTTTATTTAAAAAAACCTATTTTTTTTCGGGTCATAACAGCCATTTACATCAAAAGATTAAATGTCAATAAGTATTATACTATAGCCAAAAACATATATTTACTAAAAATAGTTATTAAAAATTATTAAGAAAAGTGTGTACCTACATTTGAATTCTACTACGTGGACCTGGGAGAATTTTGCCGCCAAGATTATTAAGCGCGCCTGGACTATTTGACACTTGCGTTTTAGTTTGGTTTTGTCGTTCGATATGATAGCATTGCTCAATTTTGTGCGGATTGGTCGTCCTGATTGTCGTAGTGCTCGTTGGCAGGTACGTATTTTTATTGTTTTCTACTCCATGGACGCGTTTAAAATTTTTTAGCAAAGTTAAATTTTTTTTAAAAATATGCGTTTAGTTGACCATTTGTTGGCATTTTAATCTTATGCGCCAATTAGTACAGCTTTTTTTGTTTCGCGAATATATAACTATTTTTTTCCAAAAAAATTCTACTCCATGGACTTCTGCTCCATGGACATTTATAAGTCCATGGAGTAGATTGGTGTCTATGGAGTAGAAATAATAAGTGTTTTTTAACCTTAGAAGACGCTTGAATTTAAGTTAATTGCTAGTATTTGTTAATTACTTGTACTGGGGTTGAAGGGTCATCACCTAGGGTGGGTTAATATTTAGCTATATGACTTTGTATTTATTTAAAATAGCAGCAAAAATAAACTTTAAAAACGTATCCATTTTTGCATTAAATACAGGATTTCTATTCTTGTTTTTGTGCTTGTGAGAAAATCAACAAATAATTTACCCATGCTGCATTCTGATTTTAGACTATAATAGCAAACCGGTCATAAAAATTAATTATTTTTACATAGATTTTTGTTTTAGCAAATATATGGCGAAACCAAAGGGGGACTTAGAAAAGCGAAGACAGCAAAAAAAAGATTATCAGCAATATGAAATGGCAAAGCAGGAGAAAAGACAAAGATATTACAAGCGGCAAAAACAAGGCAAAATTAGGCTTATTGGGACAAAAAATTAACGCAGCGGTACAAAACAAGACTACATAGAATAATAATAATTATAATAAAAAAATTCCCCATTAACAAACACCAAAAATTTGTTAAAAGATCAAACCGTTTCTTCGGAAGTCAGAAGTTTTAAGAAAACAACTATTTACCAATTTTATGAATATGAACAAAAGCTATAAGGCTAAAAGACAGTTTATAAAATGCACATCCAGGTAAAAACGATGTGATTACCTCCAAAAAAAGTAAGAAACAAAAGTGACAGACATAGACTAAATCTCGAAAAACTGATAAGCAACAACATAAAGAAGATAACTCAAAATATGATATAGTACTTAGCCCCCAACAGCAAATCTAAACATAATACTAATCTTGAATGGATTCAATGCCTAAATTGCGAGGGGTCATCAGCTTTTAACAGTACTGTACAAATTTCACAACAGTACCCGACAGTACCACGACAGGATCCAACAGTACTCGACAGTACACGACAGTACTCAACAGTACTCGACAGTACCACGACAGGACCCAACAGTACTCGACAGTACCCAACAGTACTCGACAGTACACGACAGGACCCAACAGTACCCGACAGTACACGACAGGACCCAACAGTACCCGACAGTACACGACAGTACCCAACAGTACTCGATAGTACACGACAGGACCCAACAGTACTCGACAGTACCCAACAGTACACGATAGTACGTAACAGTACTCAACAGTACACGATAGAATCCAACAGTACTCGACACAACCCTCTTACCCGAAACAGTGGCGTAGAGGCAAAAAGACAGGATGACCGGCGCGGGTCCCCAAAGATGATGACCTTTTTTTTTTTTTTTTTGTTTTTTTTTTTTTTGGTCGCAAGTTTTTTGAGTGCGCGCTAAGCGCGGCGCGGGTCCCCAAAGATGATGACCTTTTTTTTTTTTTTTTTAGTCGCCAGTGTTTTGAGGACGCGCTAAGGCCCTGTCGGCCTTCGGCCTTCCCCAGGATGACCTTTTTTTTGTGGTCGCAAGATTTGTGAGCGCGGCGCGGTTCCCCAAAGATGATGACCTTTTTTTTTTTTTTTTTTTGACCCAACAGTACACCGACAGGACCCAACAGTACTCGACAGTACACGACAGTACCCAACAGTACACCGACAGTACACGACAGTACCCAACAGTACTCAACAGGACCCAACAGTACACGTCAGGACCCAAGTCCTGTTGGACGCTGTACAAAATTTAAACCGATGACCCCTCGCTAAATTGTCTTAAATGGATCTGTAGCAAGTGCAATAAAGGGAGCCAGAACGCGTTTTTTACTTGTTCTGTATGCGACGACAGCGACGACGGTTATGCATACAAAATTATAAAATAAATATCCTCTGTTTAGCGTTTTTTTATGTATTTCATACATTTTTAAACTAAGTTATTTAAAACCTGTTTTTTTTTTTAAATACGAGTTTGTTGTTTCTTTGTTTATATACTAAAACAGAAAACCTTTCTTTTCTTTAAAAAAGTAAGCTTACCCCCATGTTTTATTTTCTCTCTCCTTAATACAGCATTTTTAGTAACATACCATGCGAAAATTTTAGTTTTAGAATTTTTTTAATATTAAATTAGTTCTAAACTACATGAAATTTCAACTCCGTGGAGAAACCATTCCACTCCGTGGACACAAATTTTTCTTTTTTATCAATAATATTTCAAATTTTGACATAAATTTTTGGCCACACACCTAAACATTATCAGAAAGCGATATCCCATGCAAGTAAATTAAAAAGAGTGTTAATATTCATAACTTTGGTCGATTACACTTTTACCCCTCATATTGTCCCAAATTTTTAGAATGACCCATAAGAAGCCTATATTTATGACAGGGAAAATGTAATTTGACTATAAAAACAAACGTCATCAATCATGATGCAACAAAAATCAATGGAGATCGCATGCGCTATATGCCAAGTTTAACTTTTTATAATTTTATAAGAAGAACCAATCTCATCATTATTTATAATGCAAAGAAAACTACATTTCAATGGACGAAACTTGTCATAGATGGCGCAGCTGCGTTTTTGTTTAAAATTGGCTTACCTAGGTATGCTGTTCTCCACTGATGACGTGAAACACACAGAAACGTACGTCTGGAGATGCAAACTTGTGTAAGTAGGAAAACAACCAAAACCAACTCTTCCTTCTCATTCTGACACTCGTGAGTTAGGCACACACACCTTTGTGTGAAGTATAAAATTCGTTTTGATTAATATTTATAATTCTGTACAAATTGCTCCCTTAACCTACTAAAAAGGCTTATAGGTATAATATAAAACCTAGAATTTCCAATAAAACGTTCAAATTGTTATTTTTTTTACTAAAACGATTTCAATTAAAATATCTCTAGTAAAAATTTTATTCAAACGTCCCGTCCTTCGTTCATTCTTTTTTATTTCGAAGTGTATTTAAAGTGTATTGTTGCAGGAAATACTTTAAAAACAAAGGTATGCAAATTTTTTCATTCGCTATTGAACACGAAGCGAAAAAATAAAGCGGATCATTTTGCTGGCAGGAAAAAAGGCAAAGTGCAAGTTGACCCTTCGTATTAGTGTCGTCAATCCTTTAATTGTGTTAATCTTAATATTTGAAGAAACTTGCGGAAAATATACGTATGAACACGGCGATAGAGAGAGAAGATAATTATTGGAGGAGGCCTATATCCAAAGATGTATCGAAGAAGCCTAGATAGGTATTGTCCGGCCAGAATAAAATGACGCGCAAAAGAGATGTCTTAATTAGCGCTAACTTTCTCTGTCCAGTGGCGTGCTATAATTTTTTAATTCATGATTATTAGGTATTAATTATATATATTACTCCTAAGCCTTTTTTTGCTGGAAAACCCCATACCTTATTTTTCTTTAAAAAAAAATTAAATATTACTTTTATACTTATTATATTACATAATTTATATAGGTACCTACCTATTTCATTAGGTATGAAATTACCTATTTCATTAGGTAGGTGCGTATGAATCTAGAAACCTAAAATATACCAATTTACTAATATGTATGAAACGTGCCTAGTCATAGTGTTTTAGCTCAGCGATAACAATAAAAGGGTGTGAATTTTAAACGGACTGGAGTCGGTTTCGTTAAACGTACCAGACGAGTACCGTTTTTTTTGTAATGTTAAAACTTTGTTCATGGTAAATTTGCTAAAAATGAAGACCACCCAGTAAGAACAAAGTGCTGTAAACAGAGGAAGACAGATTGAGTTAAGCCATCTCTGTTTCGCCTCATTTTATTCTGGGCAGACAGTAGATATGTCCTTAACGAGAAAATTTTTTGACTAGTGTTTAAACCGTTGTGGCTTGTTTTATAGGCAGAGTCTGACAAAGAGGGAAATATCGAAACCACAAGGTCTTGGACAGAGACAAAATATAGACTTGGTTCGCCCCGAGAAGAGTGCTAGTCTCGGGTTCGGCTTTGACCATAAAGCGCGAATTACTTGTCCAATACGAGGGACGATACAAAAGATACTGTCGTAGGAAAAATAATAAAATTTGTCTATTTGTTTATTTTGAATAACAATATATTAAATAATTGTTTTAATTTAATAATAGTTTATTAAATTAATTTTTAGATACATTATTTTGGGAGGTCATTGACCCTCTGCATAAGAAAAAGAGGGAAACAGCGGTTACGAATTCTTGGTGTCTAACAGAGAATCTAGAACACCTAGAGTTTGGATTTCACAACCAACCAAAATAAAAAAGTGGGTAAACCATGCGTTTAGGTAGTCTTATCAAATTCGGTTTACTTTGATTTATTTTATCGCGGTCTTATCAAAATAGCGGAGACTGTTATTGTTATTTTTTGTTATAATAGAAAGAATATTTTGGATTTTCTCTACTCTAATAGAGAAAGTAAAACTTTAAAACTCTGATCCAACACGAATAAACAAAAATAGTGGTTGACGAACACTTGACATTTCCAAATCATAGAACGAAATGTCAAACTAAACCAAGATCGGGACGGACGGTTGCGATTTAGAATTTGCCACTTTGTCAAATCCAGTCCAGTCCAAATAGGATATTATCCGTGGAGGCCTAACCGCTTTTGTTTAGGCGGTACCATAGCTAACAAAATGAATAAGTCAGAACTTTAGGACCCAAGCTCTTTAAACTTTTACACTAAGGTCACTATATAACGAAGTTCTTAGAAGGAACTTCGTTATAGAGTGACCTTATTTTACACAGGTTACCTACAGAATTTGAAAGGTTATTGAACCTGACTGGCCAACTGTAATCAAATTAAAAAATCTACGTCACCGTCTACCTTAAACGATTTGTTTTATGGAATCCCGATGACGCAGCGACAGTCGTCTGTAAATTCTGTAGGCAACTTGTGTAAAAGTATAAAGATCTTGGTCAGGACATTCCGCTTCAGTGACGTCATTGTCATTTGGTCATGACGTAGACAAATTGCTGTTTCCGTGCTAGAAAATGCAAATGAAAAGGAGATACAGTCTTAGCCAGTAAAAATACACGTAATTTTTTTTATTGTTTATTACATAGTTTTAGCAGTTAGACCTACGAACAAAATTTATTAGCAAACAAGTTTTTGTGGCTAACAATCAAAGGAAGTTTTTGTTTCTCTCATATCTTACCTACCTTCAGATGTAAGCGTCAATCATCGGAATTTTTAAGCCAAATAATACTAACAAACGTAAATTTTTTTACTCGTGAATTTAATAATCAAACCAGTTTTCGTGGCTCATTGGGTAAAAATAAGTTTTTGATTCTCTCATATTTTTCCGTGGGCGGCTCGAAAGCTTAACCTTACGGGGGTCCAAAATCTAACAAAAACCTAATAAGTGTTTACAGTTAATTGATTTGTCCTTATGCATTCGAGAGAAGTAGCCGTGGTGGCTTAGTGCGTTCGCGCATTGAACACAAGTGAGTTGAGGAATATCGCTTGCTACAGTGGCGGGTTCGATCCCCGTCGGTTCCCATGGTCGGGTGCGGCAGACATTTATAGGATTCCTGGGGAGAACTATCCCCAGAATAGTGACTACAAAGGTTATATTTATAGACAGCACAAGTAGTGAGCATACAAAAAATGTAACGGTACATGTCCGGCATTTGAGAGAAACTAGAACAAGAGCAGGCGAGTATAAACTGCTATATATATCGATCGATGAAAAGATCGATTGCAAAGAAAATAAACCATCCGTGACCTTCAACAGCACTATATTGTTTAAAAATAAAATGCTCGGGAATATTTGTTAAAATTTCGTACAATTGTTACCACTTCATCTTACTGCAGTATTAGGCTTTCGTACTCTATATCTAGGCTAAATATGCAAATCCGGAGACGAAGATTTTGCATAAGCTTTTTTGTGTCGACATGTTTTTAAAGCATTAATTCTGCAAATTCTATTAATTTTTTTTGTTATTTCATGCATGCATGTGAAACTATTATAAAAAACAATTTTTGAACACCTATTTTTCATCACCACTTACATGCAATGCATTAAAAAACCAATAAAGAGGATAGTTATCCCTGAAAAATGGAGACACGGAGGAAGACCTTAAAACTACCATAATAAATTAAACCGATGATTGTGTGTCTGTGGTCAGTTTTCTGTTAATTCTAATAATAACATTATTATACCCCTTCCTCAATTGATTCCTGTGACCGTCACTGTATCAGCATAGCTGTCATTAGCTCTATAAGGGAAAGGGGAAAAAATGGGGTACGAGGGTAAAACGGGGAACCGCAGTTTTAGGTAAACTGCGCAAGAAAAAAACTTTTTAATATCAGATGTTTTATGTCCATAAATAATAATTTATTTTTCTACATAGTCCTCTTGTAAGGTAATACATTTGGCCCAACGTTGTCAAACTGATTTGATTCCATCACTGAAATGTAATTTATCCAACTCGTCAAAATAGGCGTTTGTAGCTGCAATGACTTCTAAATCTGAGGATTTTTAGGTTTGCAAACAAATAAAAGTCTGACGGGGCTAGGTCTGGCGAATAAGGTGGATGGTTTAACGGTTCAAAGCCTCGCTGATGGATTTTAGCTATTACAAGAGGAAACTTGTGGCAAGGTGCATTGTCCTGATGAAACAGAATTTTCTGTTTTGCCAAACCAGGGCGTTTTTCGCTTATATTCTGCTTGAGCTGGTCCAGTAAGTCGCTGTCGTACTCTGGATTTATTGTTCTTCCTTTTTCGAGATAATCTGTGAGTAGTATCTCTTTAGCGCCCCAAAAGACCGTTGCCATGACCTTTCCAGCAGACGATACTGCCTTTGCCTTCTTTGGAACTGGTTCATCCTTTGCCGTCCATTGTTTGGACTGTTGCTTAGTTTCAGGGGTATAATGATGAACCCATGTTTCATTAACCGTAATAAATCTACGCAAAAAGTCCCCTGAATCACGTCTAAACAGTGCCAAATTCTCCTCTGAAATGGTTTAGACGCACGAGTTTTTGATCAGGCGTGAGCAAACGCGGTACCCATCGGGCGGATAGCTTTCTCATACCTAAAACATCACCACATAAAATATGGTGAACTCGCTCTTTTGATATGCCCACAGCCTCAGCTACCTCTTTCAGTCTTAATCTGCAATCTTTTAGAATTAGTTTGTGAATGGTTTGCACCATTTCTCTAGAATTTGCCGTTTTTGGCCTGCCAGAACGCGGAGCATCATCAGTGCTAGTTCGACTACGTTTAAAGTCCGATACCCAGGTTTTAACTGCGGTATAGGAAGGAGCAGATTCCCCTAGTGTTGCTCTAGTTCAGCTTTTATTTCCGTCGGCGATAACCCTTTGATATAAAAATATTTTATCACGGCTCTTTTCTCGTTTTTTTCCATCTTTTAAAATTGACACACTGTATAAACTTTCAAAATAAGCAGGACACACTTGACGCACTCACTTTAAACTTCGAGCGTATATTGATCATAAGCAAGGCTAAACAAACACGTTGAAACAGCAAAGCAACTCGGGCCTGCCATAGGCCAACTTTTTACAAAAATATAAGTATGATGGAGTTCTAAGGTTCCGTCTCACCGATTTTTTTTCGGTTCCATAGCTTAAGCGTTTCTTCGTATAATCATAATATGACGTAATAAGGCACACTGTGGGCTAAGTAACAAAAGAAAAGTCGGTGCGATGGGCTATAAATGGCTTAAACTAAAAATTAAAACATAAAGATAACAAGTCTAGCCAACTAACTTTTAAATGACGAACGCAATGGTGATCATTTAATAGAAGAAATAAACCTATAGAATTTGCCCCCTTATCACTGAAATTAAGGCGCCGACTCGTTAGGTAGCTTTAAATTTGCGCCCCGACATAAATTGTAATTATGGAACATACTCATTTGCATCTCTTTTCAATGCACAGCTAATTTTTTATTGCGGTCAAACTCATCGCGCTGCACAGTGGGCTCTTGGAACTGATTTTTGACCAAAATTAGAAAAATAGGTTTTGTAACAATATTTTTATAATATAGTTCGAGTATTGGCCACTTAATCAGTCTCCAGAAACCACTGTGTAATGGTGTAAAAAAAACCTAATACAAATATTTAGATTCCATTTTCTCCAAGGACAAAATCAAATTTTCTTCAAAATTTTCCACAATAATGGGTAAAATAACATAGTCTCAACGCTTTTAAGGTAAAACAACCATGACCCGATTAAAGGCTGAGGTGGTGCCACGTCTTGCAAAATATTAGCGATGATCCATATATCCTTCTGGGCCATCTAACCTTCCTTTAAGATAATATAAGTGCCTCAAAACATAAAATATTTTGGCAAAAAATTATATTGATTATTATTGGCAAAATCATTCAAAACTTTCGTAATTATTTTAAAGTAAACGTAGATTTTTTAAACAAATTATGCTTGGGTGAACTCTAAAGTCAATTTCACCAAGAGATAAAAACCCATTTTAAGGAAAAGTCACTTTACCTGCGCAAATTAGTAAGTTCTTATTTTTAGAATAAAATTATTTTGTTGATTAAAAATCAAACAAAATTACAAATTCATATTTAAGTATCTAACGAAAGAAAAACAAAATCAGCTGGAAAAAATGTGTTAACATCACTTTTAGTTAAATAGAAAAATTGGCGCCATTAGGCACAGACACCTATCTAAGCATAAGAGCTAGTTGTTCTGGGTTTCTTATATTTGAAGCATGGACAGTTACCCTGGTTTGAACCTTATCCTTTACTAAAAAAAGTGTTTGACATTACTGGTGTTCCATTCACGCAGAGAGATACCAGACAATTATTTTAAGAGCTACCAATACGGGGTAATCCGCAGATTTAATTTTATGCCAGTTATTAAAAATTATTTTTGATAAAAACTGGTAGGTATGTGTTGTTTGGCAACAGTGTTCACCAACTAACCAAAAGTCGTCAATGTTGTATGAAGTGCTTAAAAAAATAAGAAGTACACTCTAAACACAGACCTAATCCTATATTTTTCTTTTGGAATTTTTTAATTAAGTTTGACTACAGAACACAAAACAGGCTTTTGACAGATAAATAAAAGATAAAAAATTGTGTCTGCAACAGGTCAAAATTGGGATAAAGTTAGCTAAAGGAGGGCGTGCCAAAGGTCCCTGTTGTCTTAACATTCTAATAATAATAATAAAGGACAACATTATAATATGAATTAACTATTGAAAAATTTTTAAAGTTATTTTTCTTCATTTTCAACTTTCGTAAAAAATATTAAAAAGTAGTACCGCAAGCGAAAACGTAAGAAAAAAATATTTTAAAGTAAAAAATATACTGCAGATCAAAAATCTTCGGGTAAATAGTACCAAATATAAAAGCTTTGGTAAGTTTTAAAAGTATAAGGACCCCATAGTCGGTCAGTTTGCACATGATAATATGCTTATTTCGTTAAAGGGGGGAAATTATAACCTTGGAGGGGCTAAGCCCCACTTATTGCACCTCTCCGTATGATTTAAGTAAAATATCCTTTTCATAATACGAGGTCTATCAAGAATAGGTTTTGATCAGTGGCGGCTGAACAGGGAGGGCAACGGCGCAGTGCCGTCCCAAAACTAGACAACAAACAGTATTTTTAATTCATTTATTTAAAAAATGTTAAATTTTCCCTTACGACATGATTGACTAGTTCTTATTATTATCTGTGGTTAACAACGAGCGATTAATTGTGTGAACTTTTTTAACGTAAATAATTACAAGCCGGCAGCGCCGCGCGGGACAAGGCTTCAATTTTACCCGTTTTTTAGCGTTGTACGGCGAAGGGAGGAATGTTTGTTTTAGTTGACATCGGCCATCATCATCGTACGTAAACGTTCGTTGCCTTTTCTAGTGTTGCCGGTTCTATCCTTAGTGAAGACGTAGGAATTTGTTTTCGTTTGGGTTTTGTCAGAAGTAAAAAGCTTGCCGGTCACGTGTCATTGTTTGTTTTCGTTACCGTTTGTCTATAAAATGGAAATAAATACCGTCGATTACATAATTAACTGTGCAAATTTAAATACGTTGAAATATGAACTTCGATTACAAATAAAATCTTTAGGGCCACATAGACCGGACATAAAAATTAACTAAAATTTTAGTGTAAGTAATGCTGAAGGGTGTTCCATAAAACATTTAAAAAAATTTAATAAAAAATTATATCATGCTGAAAACTGGTTTTGCGGTCGTAAAAAAATAAATGCTTTTGTTTTGCTTTATTTGTCTTGTTATGAACAATCCACGAAGTGATCCTGCGTGTAAAGAAAATGTGTGATTTCAAGCACCTTAGTGAAAAGTTAAAAAGACACAAAGCAAGTGGTATTCATTTAAATAACCAAGACTGATATTAGGTGCCAATTGAATGGTGCCTATAGGCAAAACATTACCGAACAAAATGAAAATGTGACAAAAATTAGAAATATACTTAGTAGGTTAATAGACTGTTAAAAATTCTTTGGGCTTTTTGAGGTTGCTCTAGGGGGCCATAAAAAAGAAAGGCGAATGAACTTTATATATAAACAAACAAAACAAAAACTACACCAAGTAGCTGCTTATTTGGAAAATACTAAAACTAAATTGTTTCGGTAAGTTTTTTGAAGTTTAAACTTCTTTAGGCGCGTTTAGCACTTTTTGTGCGTACTGGTGCAGTCGGCTCGAGTCGACTAACTGTGAGAGGAACAATCAGCAGAGCGATATGATGATGCAGATGAAGGCCACTCAGAGCAAAATTTACCAGAGTAATTTATGCCCAATTATAATTATGTAAATGTTATTACTTTGTATATTACTTTGTCAATATACAACGCAAAAAATCTTGTATTTCGTATTATTAATTTCGCCTTGTTGAAGTTTACACTTCTGCCGTGTGGTCTTAAGCATACACATTTTTTTTATATCATTTTTCATGCAATTTAAATTTCTTTTTCCCTAATTTATAACGTCAGCAGCCGCCACTGATTTTGATATTTGAAGACATGTGTACTTGGTTTTATCTATCTCGGCTAGAAATAACTAAAACCCCCAAAAAACATCGAATTTGGCCCACTCTCCTAACATTTAAAGTTTTCGCACGACATTTCTAAGAAGTAACCGCAACGTACTCCCGTTACTTCTCAGTATACCATTTAGCAACGTGGTAAATCCCTAAGTGGGGAATCAATTTGCGGTTATTACTACTTAGCCACGTGTTTAAAGTCACTGTAAAAACGACTACACCACTACGTCGCAGACAAGTATCTACTACGTCGTAGAGGCTGTTTTTTTTCGTAATGGCGTAAAAGTCGCCTTGCCTCTTGTAGTCGTAAATTATGAATCTGTATTATTGCCTCTTATTACAGGTTTGTTTACACATTTTAGTTTACATTTTATCCTTTCGGGGGTGCCACTTACCGGGGAGAACACTTTACAAAAACCAATGCAAGTATTGTATTACGAAAACTTATACAAGTATTGTATTAGAAACCAAAATTAATATTGTGATTTATTTTACTAGAAACTGATCACGCAAGGTCCCTATTTCTTAAGTTATTTTGTTATTGTTTGTTGTAATTCCCATACTATATATTCTTAAGAAATATTTATTAAATGTTGAACGGTGTCCGTGTGAAGTTGTATTTCAATTAGGATAAAAAGAAACAAAATACAGAAGTGGTTTATAGTACTGAGGATGCGTCATTGCGAAAATGGTCTACCTGAAAATAAATGCTGTAAAAAGACCGATTTGAACACTTTTTTGTGTTTTCTTTCTTTTTATCCCGATTCTAATATTTGCTACTATAACTAAAAATGTAGAGGTTGAACATTTCTAGATCGGTTGGAAATCCTTGAGAAACTACTTCTTATTTATAAAATGAGCCACAAAAGTAGGTTTAAAAATAAGAACGACCAAGATGCAACTGCAAAAAGTCTACATTTCCAAAGTAGTGTCTACTTTAAAAGATCGACACTAAAAAAAAGTTAAAGTATTTACGGCTTTGAAGTTGTTGCAAAAAGTTATTTTTTCTACATTATTACATCAGATGTTACTATGATAACACAAACTTTTGTGGCAAAAATTAAAGTAATAATGTAGTTGTCGGAAGCTTAACTTTCTAGTGGTAATTAAGTAACATACAAAAGTCACGGCGACTATGAAATAACGACTAAAAAGTAAGTAAAACTTTGGCAACGTCCTATCGTGGCAGTGAAGACTATCAGAATAGACTATCAAGTAACAATCCTAAGAAGTAGTTTAGAGAGCTCTACTTTTTCGTGATACTAGATAGTAGACAGAACTAAAAAGTGTCGAATGTTTGTTGGGTTCACCACATTTCTTCCATAAGATAGTAGCAAAGTCTTTGGACCGTGTAGCCGCTACTATAAATGTTAGTTGGGCTGTACATATATTATAGGCAACATAATCTAAAAGTTTTACTAAACTAATAAGTAATAGTAAATAATATACAAATTGTGAAAGGCTTTCGCGGCCATTGTCCATTGGTGGGTGTGCTTTCGGGCTGTTCGGGTCCAACGCCGACGGCCGAACAGCCCGAAAGCACACCCACCAGTAAATAATATGTTTTATATATATAAGATCATGAAATACGTTAATCCATCCATTGCCTAAATTTAGGTAACTGCTAGGAATTTAGTCATTTGAGCGCTCCTTGTACAAGACGCCCGCGTGCCGTGCACGCCTGGCTCGGCCGCTTATGCGACCGTCTTGGTCGCGCGCTTATCGTGCCCACCTTGCTCTCCCGCTTATCGTGTTTTGGACTATTCAAACAACCAAGTATGGAAGGCTAAAAAATTATTGTAGCCCTAAACTTTCTTTGGTAACGATGAAAAATTTAAATGCCGAACAGCACTCGACAATTACAACCCAAATCGTCTTTAGTCCGCTTCGCGGCACTTTACTTAATTATTTGTGTACGCGTTTCAGCGCAGTGTTGTAAACGTGCCTTGAAATTTCTCATTTTGTTCAGTTCTTACTCGGCCTCAAATAAAATTTCATTTATGTAAGTAAAATCACAACATTAATTGTTTCGGTCATGTTTAATTTTTGTTTAGTGGGGGTATTCTACCCATATCTACAAACAGTCAATCGCCCAGTTTTTAGTCATAGTTTTTTGGACATAGGTTAGGTTAGGTTAATTAAGGTGGCAGATCACAAATGTCTTTATACTTTTACACAGATTACCTACAGAACTAAAAAGGTCACCAGCAGTGGCGTATATAGAAAAAAGTTTCGGGGGGGGGGGGCCCGAGACCCCATGTGGCCGTATTTTATGTTATTTTATGTTCATTCATGAAATGTGTGGAAAATATCTAAAAAAATCTTAGCTTCGAGGGGGGGGCCGGGCCCCCCAGGCCCCCCTATATATACGCCACTGGTCACCAGACTGGCCAACTGTAATCAGTATAATAAATCTACGTCATCGGGTTGCTCTAAACCATTTGTTTTATGGAAACCCGATGACACAACTACAGTCGTCCAGTTAAGTTCACACGACTGGTTGAATTCTGTAGGCAACATGTGTAAAAGTATAAACCCCTTTGCAGATCACTAACTGGCAACGTCAACTGATCTTAGTTAGGGCCGGTTTATCAATAGAAGGTTAGCCTAGACCCGTGGGTTAAAAAGAGAGATGACCGCTATCAAAGATAACCCACGGGTCAGGGCTACTGTGTGTTTAGGTTAGGTAAGCGCACTTGCCGCTTCTCGAGCGTGATAGGGATCTCCGTGCGAGTGAGCATACCCGTAAAAAAAAAAACAAAAAGCTCACGGTGGATAGAATAGACCGGTATTCGGATCTTATATATATATATATATATATATATATATATATATATATATATATGTCGAATTTTCCACGTCACTGGTGGTCCAGCAGATTTTTGTAAACAAATGTTAGATCTGTTATGAACAACGGAACAACTAATATTTTTTAAATTTTTTAAAAACTAAGGCCATTTTTCTACTGTTTTCTAGTACACCCTTATAAAATGTAATTTTCTAGATGTATTGTCGTTATTTTCTTTTAGCCCGCTTTATTTTTTATTACACAAAATTTAAACTACAAGTCAAACTGAATGTGATCGTTTAATATCAAAGGTGAACCGAGGACTATTGGCTAGTAAACAAAGAGGTATGTCAGTGGATAATTTTTGATTAATTTCTTCATTCTTCGAATTTTAGTTTTTGTGTAAAGAGAAATGAAGCGGGCTAAACAAAATAACGACTGGTATCTCTAACAAACATTATATTATAAGAATATACTAAAAAATAGTACGAAAATTGCCGTAGTTTTCAAAAAAGTCAAAAAATATTAGTTGTTCATATCATATCTAACTTTCGTTTCTAAAAATCAGCTGGACCACCAGTGACGTGAAAATTCGACAGATATTTATTAGATCCGAACACCGGTATATTCTATCCACCGTAAGGTAAGCTAACGGCAAAGTCAGCTGATCCCATTTATACCATTCGATTCAATGTGATACCGAATGTCTTTCAAAACAATTTCATGAAAGTGACCTTAACCTTTCCTGTTTTGATATGAGAGAATTGGAGGGCTTAATCAAACAAGCCACAGCTGCTTATATATCTGACGAGCACGTCAAGCTCTATGTCCCTCAGCTTTTCTATCTCTTGGAAGTAATAAAGTATAGAGCATCACATTTCACCCTAATAAAAGATGCTTTATGCTCTCGGGTTCTTCCTCGTTCCTGCAACTATGGCAGTAGTTGTTTGCAGGTATGTTTAAACGACTGGGAGGTGTTTGAAAGAGCCAGGCCAGAGGCCTGTAATACCTACTTTTCTCTGAATTTGACGCAAATGCCAAAGTAGGATATCTGGTGCTGTATTCTTGAATCCCCCTCTGGCCTCTTTACATCCTATTTTATTTTGGCCGCAGCTGCCTTAAGATGCTGCAGTTTTCTAATCCTGACCATCTTGTCTCTAAATTTGATATTTGTCCAGGCTCACTCAGAATGATAACCATATTGTAAATTATCTTCTAACCAGCGTTGGACTTCACCATAGGGGCCTACCGGCACCTTGTGTAAAACTGTCTTGGAAAAGGGTTGACGATAAAAAAAACAGTTCTCTGTCTTAAAATTTTCCGCGTTACAAGACAAGCGCGGATCTGGGTCAAAATCTAGGGGGGCGGTAATTTGTCAACGAAATTTTTTTTTGTAATATAATTTTTTTTTCTAGGGGGTAATCCTGCTGTTTTCTCTTATTTTATTAGGAATTTTTTTTTCTAGGGGGTAATTACCCCGTTAGCCCCCCTCAAATCCGCGCTTGTTACAAGGTACTGCTTATTTATTTTCTACCGTACTTTTGGGGGAGGGGCAGTTGCCCATTTATTTGGCGGTACAGTCTGATACTGTTAATAAAGATAAAAAAAATAAACTTTTTTTGAAACGCCAAACTTATGTGTTAACCAGCTGCTTGTATAATTATGTTAAACTAACTTCAAACTTTCTGTTGTTCATTCTCAAACCTTTGCCACATACCTTAATAAAATTTGATGATTTTGCTAGTTCCAAATACATACAACAAAGAGAATAATATTAACTTTCACTTTTTAAAAAATTCTTTTTGATTTCTTATTAACAAAATTTTACTTGGATAAAAGGAGGACGAATCGTCATAAATTAGTTACATAAAATAGAAAAATAAACTTCTAACATGCCCCATTAAGACTGCCTTAGTATTATCCATGGGAGGAATTTTAATTACGAAAATAAAGCGAAGATATCTTTATTCTTTAAACAAAAATACAGATGGGTACATTTTGTAAGTATTTTTTAACATTTTATATTCTAAGATTGTGCTGCGCGGGAGGCATATTTGTAAATAGGAGACGCGTTGTCCCTTCGGTCAATTTCGGCATGCCCGAAGAATATTAATATTTAGCAGATGCGTCCGCCAAATTCCGCCTGATACGTCTGCTGTTTACTGGAAATAGCGAGGTAACAAAATAGCGATGTAAGAAAATAGCGACTATCAAAATGGCGATGTAACAAAATAGCGGCTATCAAAATAGCGATGTAACAAAATATCGACTATCAGGTTGCATATAGTTCGACGAAAGGGTTTCTTCCTAAGTAATTAAAAAAAAAAAATTCCTGACTTCTTTCCCGGGATCCTAGAGGGTGTAAATCCGAACCGAACCGAACCGAACCAAACAGAACCGAACCAGCATATTTTTTCAAAAAAAAACTCTCCAGACTTCTTTTCCGGAATCCTAGAGAGTGTGAATCCGAACCGAACCGAATTCGGTTCAGATCGGTTCGATTCGGTTCGGATTCGCACCCTCTAGGATCTCGGAAAAGAAACAGGGAAGTTTTTTTTTGAAAAAGTATAGTCAAAATTCCGCAGGATATAATAGCGCATTTCGGTTCGTTTCGGTTTGGATTGGTTTGATTTGATTCGGTTTGGTTTGATTCGGTATTTTGATACATCGCTATTTTGTTCTGGAACCGGTATATACAGCTCTTTATTCCGCACATTTTTGCCAGCCTCATGTGTCTGCCGTTTACTAAGCGGTTTTGCCTGACTTGTCTGCTATATACTACTCTACTTCGGCTCGCGTCATTTGGCGGACGTGTCTTCTGCTTACAAATATGCGCGCGAGAGCGCCTTCAGCTCAGTTTTAGAAGTATTACCGGTACTTACTAGTTTAAAATTTTCCACTACATTGTCACTTATCGTAGAGGGTATAAACCTATGATGTGTGTCCTAATTACATAGGCATGGTATGGACGTTCGGAATCAGACCTCTAAAATTGGATATAATGGACACACAATGGATGTACGATGGACGTCCAGTGACCGTCCATTAGATTTAGGCAACTGCATGTTATTTACAGAAATTAACGAGTACTTCCTTTTGAGAATAATCAAAATAATACCTGCATAACATCGGTCCACATATTTTCGGTATTTTAAGAGACAATACATAAAATTTCCTAAATATTAATTAAGAGCAAACTTGGAAGATTCGAAGTAAAGATCCTTCCATTGCACGTCCGATGTCCAGCTATAACCGTAAAATGGACGTCCGTAATGTCCAGACGTAGACGTCCAATGAACGTTTCTGTGCTGTTAGGGTACTAGTCAGAGCATAATATTCTAAAAGGCTTTCCGTTTTCGGTCTATAAGCAAATCATATTACTTTTTGGCAACAGACCATTTCCCCCTAATTTGACCCCGCTGAATCCGGATATCTCTGTTGCCAACTTGAAACATCGACAGGGACGGAGAAAATCCCCCCAAACCCCCAAAACCCTGTTTTTTTTTCAGTTTTATGCAATTTTCTCGAAAACTAACCTTTTTAACAAAAAATTCCAAAGAACAGTTTTTGGTGGAGAATAAAATTTCCTTTCGAACGTTGTATTGGTCAATAAGGTTAGGAAAAGCAAGTAGCTCTTCAGTGGCGTACGTAAATTGGGATTATTTAGAAAAAACATGTTTATTATAGGTTTTTAAAAATTTTCTCAAAAACTACACTTTTTGGGAAAAAATATGTGGTATACTTTATTGTAGAACATAGCATTTTCTTTTAATAACTTTATTAAAATGTCGGGTTGTTGCCATATTTAAGGCTTCAGGGGGTACTATAACTGAAATAATCAGTTTCTCTTGCATATTTATATATCTTTTCTAACTAAGATTTTCAATGATATATTACAAAGTGAGGTTAATGTCATGATAAATACTTCAAAAAGGTTCGTAATTTATACCTACTAAAATAAAATGTTTCCAGATTAAAATAAACTTTTGATTTAATTAGATATTTTGATTTATCTAAATAAGTTCTTTAAAACAAAAAAACACCGGTGGTTATAAGGGGAGGGGGCATAGGGGCCATGGCCCCGCCTAAGCAATATTTTTGTGCAGAAAGTAACAGTAGTAACTTTGACACAGGTGTTTTTGGTTACTTTTTTAAGCATATGGAACGAAAAATAAAGTGGTGAATCTTATGCAACGATTTGGGGGAGGGGGGGCATAATTGAGATTTTGATGGAAATTGAATGAAACCCGTAACAAAAATAATATTTCTTGGTAATTTTTGAAATTTACGGACGCCCCTGGAGAGTTTTCTATACTATGGGTCACATTTTGTGACACACTGTTTAAAAGGACATTTTATTATCGAGCCCGCCGCCGAAGCCTTAAAAGGTCGAAAGTACAAAAGGTCGAAAAAAAATCGACAAAACAAAATATTAAAAATACAAATTTACCGTATCAAGTCGAATTGACCTGTCCAGTCGATGTGGACCCGCGACCGTACTTTCGACCTTTTGTATTTTCGACCTTTTGTACTTTCGAACTAATTTTTTCGACCTTTTGTACTTTCGACCTTTTATCCGCCGCTCTTTATTATCCACCGAAAAGCTAATAAGACGGAAAATTGATTAGTTTGGATTGATCTTAAATAATTTCTTTAAATTAAGATCACCACTGGAGCGGTAAATATAAAATAACTTCCACTTTGTTATACATCGTTTGAAAGGAAATTTTATTGGCTATTACGAAGTATAAAACACATTTTTTGATAAAGAGCTTGGTTTTTAAGAAAATTGAATAAAAAGTATGAAAAACATGTTTTTTTTATTGATTTGTTGAAATCACCCCCATTGACAGACGTCGCTGGAGAGTTTGCTATAAGTCAAACCCCACCGAGTTTTACATTTTTAAAAAGGAAATTTTCCTGTCTACAAAAAAGTATATTATACATTTTTCTCTTAGAAACTTAGTTTTTAAGAAAATTTGAAAAAACCTCAAACTCTCAGATTTTTGGGGGGTCTGGGGGGGGTTTTTGGGGGTTTTTGCAGCCATTAAAAAAAATAATATGTTATTATTTTTTAATTATACAAATATATATTCTAAATGTACACCTGTGACAATTTGGGTTTTCCAGCGGCAATTTAAAATTCCGCCGCCATTTTGGCCGCCATCTTGAATATCTCAGTCCCTGTCAATATTTCGAGTTGGCAACAGGGATATTCGGATTCAGCGGGGTCAAAATAGGGGGAATTGCCCATTTGCCAAAAAAAGTAATATAAAATGCTTCTAGAAAGTGGATTTTCCCGAATCTTGCCTGAACTATATAGGGTACTATAACGTCATTAATTAATTTTAAAAGTATTCACTTTAAAACTATATTAATAGCTCAGTCATATTAGGTGAAAAAACCCTGAAAGTTGGAAAAAAATAGGTGCAAGCTAAATTTTTGTATAATTATTCCTTAACATCTGGGACTCCACACTCCACATATTCTCCTCAAAAATTACCCTTGAGCTTAGCTAGATATCAGGCCCTAATAGCCCATCGCACCGACTTTTTTTTTCGTTACTTAGCCTTAAGTGTTCCTTATTGCGTCATATTATGATTATATTAAGAAACGCTTTAAGCTAAGTAACGAAAAAAAAGTCGGTGAGATGAACCCTAAAAGTCCTAAAAAACAGTATTGTGCGATTTTCTCGAAAACTAATATCTTTTTTAAAAAAAGTAAAGAGATAAAAAATACGCAAAATCATTTGGTCTATAATGTAAAATTTGAAAAAAAAACCAACCTAACATTTTAAAAAATATATTAAAAAGATATATATTTTTTTTATATTTTTTCCTACCCAGTTCTTAACCTGTTTTCAAATTTTAATACTTTATAACATTAAGATTGATCCCCATTATACAAAACACGATGTACTTAAATTTAGTTTTTGTTTCTTAAAAGTTAAACAAAGGCCAATGGTCAATAATATCCGGACCGCCAATGGGACATGGAAAACAATTGCTTACACAATTAAGCACTGTATAAGAAAAAAAAAGCGTACATAAAAAAATTCAATACTTCTGGGTAGAAAGAGCTTTAAAATTACACTTATTTTGTTTAAACCCTTTTTGTGTCATTAAAGTTTAGCGAAACACTATTTTTGCTCAATAACAGTTAAGGTGGAATTTCAAATAAAATAAAAGTGTGGGCATTTGCGAGTATTTTACCACTGTTTTTAACCAAAAGTTAAATATTATTAATATTAAAAATTAAATTTTCAAAATCCCAATGGTGATTTTACTTAAAGTTGTTTAACCTAAAAAAAACAAAAATAAAATTTTAGTAAATGGTGTCTGATACAAGTGGGGATTAAGCCTTATGTTATAAAATATTAACATTTTAAAACAAGTTACCTACAGAGTGAAAAATAAATTAAATAAAAATAAATTACTTTTTTTAAATACATTTTTTAAAATGTGAGGTTAGAATTTTATAGTAGATATAGACCGAATACTTTTGCGTATATTTTCACTCTTGACTTTTTTTGAAAATGTTATTAGTTTTCGAGAAAATCACAAAAAAACTGATTTTTAGAACATTTGTGGTCTTATATCTAGCGAAGCTCAATAGGAGCATTTTGGCGGAGAATATGTGGGGATGTGTCCCGGATGCTAAGGAATAATTATAGAAAAATCTAGCTTGCACATAGTTTTTTCCCGGTGAATTCTTAATATGACTGGGCTATAAACATTTTATATTTTATGTCGAAATTTAAAATGCAAATCTATCGTCTTGTTATCTGCTGACTCGAATCAACGGCAACTTAAATTTTGCCTTTAATTCCACTTTAAAATGCAATTATTCCCTACAGGTCTCTCTGGACCTGAATCAACAACAAGATAAATTTAGCTTTTTTTCAAAAAAAACGAAGATTTATTACGTCATGTGCTACGTTAGGTTGCCAGTCAATTTTCTTCCAATTGGCATATCCTTGATTTATCTTTAAAGTCTAATTTAGTTAGGTTAGGACAGGTTAGAGAATCAGGATACCAAAATAAGGGATTAGTTTTTCCTATTGTATTATAAATAAATTTAAATCAGGTCTAGGAGTTGAAAAAAATTAGCTGTTGTTTCGCTTTTTAGTCGCCAGTAATTATTATATTATCGATTCCGCCGCACAGTGGGCTTCTTAAATGGGTAAAATGGCAAAAATCATACCTAAAATTATAAATTTTAGTACCGATGTTGTTAGTAAACTATATGACATATTTTCCATTTCGAACTTTATAGCTAGGCAGTGGCGGATCCAGGATGTCCGGGGGGCGGGAGTTGCAAAGCAGGCAGCAAAAACCAAAACATTTTTTTTTGTCGTTTTTCATAAAAGTTAACTCTAAAGTCAAGCAATACATTCAAATAAAATGCGCCTCAGCTGAAAATTTTTGAAAAATGAAGTAGATTTTGCGAAAATAAAAAAATAATACTAATTTTACAAGAAATCGGTTTATCAAGCTATTTTTTCACTTAAACTAAAAAATATAAGCTTTATCATGGGCGCACCCAGGGATGGGGCCCGGGGCCCGGGCCCCCCCAAGCCTTAGATTTTTTAATATATTTTCTACATATTTGATAATAAAACATGAAAAATACCTTAAAATTTGACATCAGGAGGCTTCGGGCCCCCCCCAGCCCCAAGCAGTGGCGTAGTTGCGAAAAGACATGATGACCTTTTTGTTTTTTTTTTTTTTTGGTTGCAAGATTTTTGAGGGCGCGCTTTGTAGCTGTCGGGCCCCCCCCAAGACACATTCCTGGGTGCGCCACTGGCTTTATGTTAAGGAGGGGGAAAACCCCCGCTGCGTCCTCCCTCGATCCGCTACTGGATCTATTAAATTTATTCTTCTAGATTGCCTGATGGGCTCTCCTCCTAATAAAACACAATAACGTTTTTAAGCACCTACGGTTCGCCTAAAAAATATCTTTTACCTTCTGGCCCGCGCAGAGCCCGGGCAGCAATGGCTAGGGAAGTTATTGTTTGTATTTTGACCTGTCTTAGCATTATCGAGCGGATGTCTGTCTGTGTGTGTATGTGTGTCTGTCCGTAACACGATAGCTCCTAAACCTGAGAATTGATTTTTATAAAACTTTTAAGTAAAATAGTGTTCGACACTGTAACGAGCTGATTAGATTTTGGGCAAAATCCATAAATGCTAATGACAGTTTTTTGACAATTAAAACAATCTAAAAAACGCTAACTTTTTAACGGAGCATAGTTTGTGTTAATAACCAAAAACTTCGTAGGAGCTTTCGTTTCTTAGTTATTTATAAAAAACTGTTTATACTGAAGAAATTATTGAGCAAAATGTAGTCAACTATATTCCGGAAACCGCATATTGATGCAATGCTTCATTGCAAAATTAGCATTTTTTAAATGTTTAATTGTCAAGAAACTGTCATTGGCATTAATGAATTTCAACCAAAATCTAATCAGCTCGTTAGTGTGTCCAAAGCTATCTAACCTGAAAATTTTATTAAAATCGGTTTAGCGGTATAGGAGCTATCGTGTTATAGACAGAAATACACAACACTCACACACACAGACAGACATCACGACGATATTGCTAAGATTGGTCAAAATCCACCTAAATAATACATTTTCGGCAAAAAAAATTTGAAATAAAAAATTGCGGCGTTTTTCATTTCCTAACAGATACGTACTACATTTGGTAGTTTGTGGTGCTTAATATCTCTGATTATCATTTAAACTTTGGAAAAATCAAAATGGCGAATATTAAATGGCGGATTCATTCAGTTTTAAATTAAACTAAAAAAAAATCAAAATGGCTTAAATCTAAAATGGCGGATTTTACACACTACTACTATAAGTAGTGTGAGCTATGGTGATCCTAATTTTTTCGAAAAAAAAAAGTTGCTCCGATTTCAAAAATTTTTATATATCTTTGCGTTTCAGATGATTTTGAAACTTTTTTGTTTTGCTGTCTGTCTGTCTGTATGTCTGTTTGTAACGACCAACCCGCATAACTCAAAAAGCGCTTGTACAATTTTAATGAAATTTGGTACCTAAGTTGGGTCTTGGGCCGTGATGGTCCCATTTAAAAATGAACAAAATCCACCGAACGCAAGCAGCGGCGTAGCGTGCCCGAAAGGGCGGGGGGGGGCGACAGGTAAAAAGGGCGCCTCTGAAAACAAACTGATGAAAAATCTTGTGGCAAAAAAAAACAAAAACGTCAAAAAGGCGCCTCTCACAAATCTTGCAACCAAAAACAAAAAAAAAACAAAAAAAAAAAAAGGTCATCATGTGTGAGAGGGCGGCCGATAAGTCACAAGGGCGCCTCTACCACCTATGGGGTGCCACCACCATCGGGGCGACGAACCCCCCGCGCCCCCCCCACGCTACGCCGCTGAACGCAAGCCAAATAAAAGGGTGGGGGTAGATTCCAAAAATTAGAGTTTATGTGAAAATATGGCGTGTGTGATATCAAACGAAAGGTAATTAAGTCTGGAGTTAGAAAAAATGAATTTTAGTTTATTTTTAAAAAAAGGGTGGGGGTAGATTAAAAAAAATTGAGTTTAAGTCAAAACATGACTTGTGTGGTATCAAACGAAAGGTAATTGAGTCTGGAGTTGAATAAAATATATTTCAGTTTTTGATTATATTAGCTCACACTATAACTATAGTACCTAGTGTGAGCTTAGGTGCCCACAGATTGGCAGAGTATTTTTCTTTTTGAACCGATGTATGAATGTGATGTTTAAGTTGTTATTAATTAACCTTGCAAAAAATTGGTAAAAAAAAATTTTTAAGTCACAAGCTTTTATAAAATGCAACTAAAAATTAAAAAATAATTTTCTAAAATTCTAATATTATCATAATAATAAAAGCGATGGCCGCAAATCAAAGCATAAGTTAATCTAAATTTGTGATCTAAACACTTAAAGAATATTCAACATAGCCGCAAATCAAAGCATAAGTTAATCTAAATTTGTGATCTAAACACTTAATTCAACAATTACCTACCATACCTGTCAGAGAAATGCTGGGGTATCTTGGGTCGGGTTGGGTGGGTTTGGTACCTCTGCATTTTTGTGCTAGTTTAATTCTTGCAAATAGTGATATTTATTTAATACGGATATCTTATAGTGCTAACATCGTCAAAATTTCCATCAGTCGCCCATCGCTTTTATTATTATGATAATATTAGAATTTTCGGAAATTATTTTTTAATTTTTAGTGCCATTTTATAATATATAATTTATATAATTTTTACCAATTTATTTTCTACTTTTTAGTCTCAGCTATCTACCGTATTAAATGAAAATATTTGTTCAATAACAAAACAGAAGTGTTTATTTTAGATTATAATGAAATCGCTGATCGTGAGTTGTTTGGAAGCTGATTTTTCTATTGGGAGAAGGAGAGGGTGGGGGTAAAGGTAGAGGTAGAAATATATTTTTTGTTTGGGCTGTATTGCCATCGGACCTTTATGCATTTACCAAATTTTATAAAAGTCCTTTGAAGTGAAGTGTGTCAAAAACGCATTTTTTATGGAAGGGGGTGGGGGGTAGGGGTGGGAGGACATTTTTTCATTATTGTTGTATTGTCATCGGACCACTATATGTATGTATACCAAATTTCATCCAAATCGGATAATGGGAAGTGTGTCAAAAACGAATTTTTCTATAGATGGGGGTGCGGGTAGGGCTGGTAGAATTTTTTTTTTCAATGTTGTATTGTCATCGGACCACTATATGTATACCAAATTTCATTCAAATCGGATAATGGGAAGGGGACAAAAATGCATTTTCTATGGAAGGGGGTGGGGATAGGGGTGGGAGGATATATTTTTTTTTAATGTTGTATTGTCATCGGACCACTATGTGAATACCAAATTTAATCCAAATCGGATAATGGGAAGTGTGTCAAAAACTCATTTTTCTATGAAAGGGGGTGGGGGTAGGGGTGGGAGGATATTTTTTTCTTAATATTGTATTGTCATCGGATTACTATATGTATACCAAATTTCATCCAATTCGGATAACGGGATGTGAGTCAAAAACAAATTTTTCTATGGAAGGGGGTGGGGGTACGGGTGGGAGGATATTTTTTTTTATTGTTGTATTATCATCGGACCACTATGTGTATACCAAATTTTATCCAAATCGGATAACGGGAAGTGTGTCAAAAACACATTTTTCTATAGAAGGGGTGGGGGATATTTTTTTCTTATTGTTGTATTGTCATGGGACCACTATGTGTGTACCAAATTTCATCCAAATCGGATAATGGGAAGTGTGTCAAAAACGCTTCACAAGATTTGATAGTTTGTTAGTTAGATAGTTAGATAGTTAGTTACATCTGAAGCTAAATAAAAGCTTGTAAAAAGTCAAGACGGCGATACAATTTGGCGGAATTAACCGATATGTATTAAATTTGGAACTTTAACTTGTTAAAGGCCGCTAATTAAGATTTTCGAATTAAAGTTTAGGCAAATCAAATTCGCGGAACCAAAATAGTGGACATTTCCATTAATAAACCGATATGTATTAAATCAGAAAATCATAACTGACCCCCTAAAATTTCAAAATAAATACACAATTTAATTTTTTTCAAATTTATTTTTTTTTCAAATTTAATTTAAATATTAAATTCAACCGCCCTACACACCCCAAAGTGCCAAATTTAAAACATATCAGTTTATAAATAAAAAGATCCGATATTTTGAACTCTCTGTTTTAATTATACTACTACTATGTCGGTTCAGAACGTTTTTCTACGTTGTCCGACGCCTATTCTCCACCTCCTTCGATCCTGACAATCATCCTCTGTCAGATTCTTTTGACTCATTTATCTTTGGATTGATTGTTGCCATTCTAGTTTACGGCGCTCTCTTTTTCTGCGCCCTATTGGTTGCCATTCTAGGACCTGCTTTGGTAATCTTTCGTCGTTCATCCGGTGTACTTGGCCGTACCATATCAGTTGCCTTTTAGTGATGTCATCCGTTATGCTTCCCTCGATTCCCATTCTTTCTTTTATGATCTCATTTCTTATGTGATCTATTCTAGATATTCTCATTGATCTTCTTATTGCATCCACTTCGACACTTCATTTTTGTTTTGTATTCTCCATTGTTTCATATATGTTAAATTTTACATTCTTTTTTATCTCTCTGCTACATAAAATACTGTTAAGACATCCAATAACTTTTTTTGCTTTTACTATTCTTTTCTGTTTTAATTATTTTCAGGAATATTTCAAAAATAAAAATCAGCGAACCTAAACACCTAAACATCCCCAAGTTTTAAATTTGATAAATGCATTTCGTCTCATAAAAAAGAAAGTTCGCCATTTTGGATCGGCCATCCGAAAAATTACCCCCCTCCCAAATGAAATTCCTGGATCGGCCCCTGGTAATTTGCGTAACTTAGGTAGGTATTTACCAAATTGCAAGTGGACACGTGGCCTAAGATTTTGAAAAATGTTGGTGTAGGCGATTGAGGTTTTGACAGATCATAAAAGAATAAGCCAAAGTTTTTAAATTTTGTTTTATCCAAATGTGAATATAAGAATTAATATCGCAACTTAATGTGCTTCACGAAATGAATATAAATGACAAAAGACTCATTTCGCATTATTATTATACATCGTTGTTATTAATGTGCTACATTTTAACCCCTTTTACGTGGCCATTGTTTTATAGTATACCTATATAATGTTTTCACAGTTCAAATATTAAAATGTAAGTAGTTTAACTACTCCTTTAACAATACTACTACTACTGTCGGTTTAGCAGGAGCGGATCTAGGAACTTTATTTGGGGGGGGAATATCAGGATATATTTCATAAAACTATTTTGTACAGTGACCAGGAGGTGTATTCCGTGAGTAAAAACGAAATATAGTTTGAGATTTGAGGGAGGGGAATTTCCTCTTTTTCCCCTCCCGTAGATCCGCGCCTGGGTTGATAACGTTTTCTACCTTGTCCGACGCCTATTCTTCACCTTCTTCGATTCTGACAATCATCTTCTGTCAGGTTTTTTTGACTCATTGGATTGACTGTTGCCTTTCTAGGAACTGCTTTGGTAATCTTTCGACGTTTATCCATTGTAGATGGCCGTATCATATCAGTTTTGTTTTAGTGATGCCATCCGTTATGCTTCCCTCGATTTCCTTCTTTCTTTTATGGTCTCATTTCTTATATGATCTGTTCTAGATATTTTCATTGATCTTCTTATTGCATCCATTTCAACTTTCCATTTTGGTTTTGAATTTTTCTGTTTAGCGACAAGTCTCAATTCCATATGCGTGCTTTCACCGTTGTTTTTTATATTGTATTTTACATACTTTCTTATCTCTCTGCTCCATAAAATACTGTTAAGACATCCAATGTGCTTTCCAGCGCAATTTGGCATCAAGTGTTATACCGAAATATTTTGCCTGATTTGAATAGGGTACGGGAATGTTGTTAATTGTTATTTGTATGTGATTTATATTTTTGTTTGTAAAATCAACATGAATTGATTTGGTTTCATTTAATTTTATTCGCCACTTTGTGGTCCAACTGTGAACTTCGGTGACTGACTGCATCGTGAAGTTTTTCTACGCATTTTTCAATAGATTTTTCTACCGTCAATAAACCAGTATCATCTGCAAATGTTGCTAAGTGACAATTTTCTGGCTTTGGGATATCGCAAGTGAATAATAAGTATAGATAAGGGCCTAGTACGCTACCCTGGGGCACGCCTGCTTGAATTTCTCTTAAATTTGAGTATGAGTCTTCCTGTTTTACTCTAAAATGTCTATCAGATATGTATGATTCCAAAATATCCGAATATTGTTTTGGCAGAAACCGTTTTAGTTTAAAAGTAAGGCCTTCATGCCACACTTTGGCAAATGCTTGTGCTACATCTAGAAAAACTGCAGAACAAACTTTTCCCTCTTCTAGTGTTTTTTCTATTATATTAGTAATTCTATGTACTTGATCTATCGTAGAATGCTTGTCTCGAAAACCAAATTGATGAGATGGAATAATTTCTTGTCTTTCTATGATGGGTTTTATTCTTTTAAGCAATAATTTCTCATAGAGCTTGGATATAATTGGCAGCAATGATATTGGAATGGAAATGAACCGTCATGGAGTGGTTTTTCCGGTTTTGGGATCATGATAACTTCTGCAACTTTCCACAGTTTAGGTACATACCTAAGCCTAAAGGACGCATTAATTAGGTTGCATAGTTTTACGATAGCTTTTCTGGGGAGTTCTTTTATGACTACCCCGTCAATAAGATCATACCCTGGGGCATTTTTCGAATTAATATTTTTGATTTCTCTTAATATTTCTTTTGGTGATGTAAGCTTAATATGGTCTTCGATTTGATTGAAAGTTTTCATCCAGTGTTTCGTGGGGCTGAAATGTTTTTTCTAAATGACTTGCAAAAATATCTGCTTTTTCTTTGTTACTCCTTGCCCACTGGTTGTTAGATTTTCGTATGGGTGAAATTTGGATAATTGGTCTTTTAAAATCTTTGGTTGCTTTCCAAAGAGAATAGTCGGTATTTTTATCATCTGTAAGTTCACTAAGAAAATGGTTAATAGATTCATTTTTTATTACTAGAATTTCTCGCCTAATGCGCTGCGTCATGTTGTTGAGATTTGTTTTGTCCCGAGGATCACGGCTTTGCCGCCACTTTCTTCTTAGTTTCCTTTTTTCCAATATAAGGTCTCTAATTTCCTTTGGATAGTTTTTTTCCTTAAAAATTCTCTTTGGTTTTGGACTGTTTTCCCAAGCTGCTTGTTGAATATTTGTAACAAAATATTCAACTTCTTTATCGATTTGTTCTGGCGTTTGTAATGGTACTGATATGTTTATATTTTCTGACAGACTTTGTTTAAAATTAATCCAGTCAGTCAGTTTATTAACTAGTGAGATATTTGCTTCTTTCTTTATTATGTTTTTACTAAGAGTTAGAATAATAGGTGAATGATCTGAGGATAAATCAAAACTTTCTTCTATATCTAAAAAACTTAAAGATATATTTTTACTATAAAAAAATCGATTAGATCTGGAATTTTTCCTGGATCTGTTGGATAGTATGTGGGCTTACCAGTTGATATTGGCTCACATTGATATTCACTAATAGCTTGCAAAAGTTCTTTTCCTTTAGAATTCGTCAGTCTAGATCCCCAGTAGGTATTTTTTGCATTAAAGTCACCTCCAATTATAAAACGGTTTCCTAATTTTCTGAGAAAATTAAGATATTGATTTTTCTTCAGTGCCTTGGTGGTATATAGACAGCACTTATGACTAGTGTATATGTCTTTGTTTTTAGACTTACCAATGTAGTTTGAATCTCTATGGTTTTATATCCCATCTCCTCATAGTGTTATATATTTTCTTTAATTATTACAGCACTTCCCCCATGTGCAGTATTGCTAGGGTGAGTTGAAGTATGATACACTTTATAACCCTTAAATTTAATGTGAGACTGGTTAGTGAAATGCATTTCTGACACAAGACAGACGTCAATTTTTTCTATGTCTAGAATAACTTGCAAGTCTTGCTGATGTTGCAAGAGACCATTGGCATTCCAAGCTAGAATTCTAAGATTACTGACCATTTTGAGGCATATTGGTAGCTCCGTTATTGCTACTTTCTAGTTTAGTTAATCGCTCATCAAGTTTGTTCAATTTCTCCAAAATTAATTGTAGTGTTTGTTCCATAGTATCTTGACTACTGATATTAATATCAGGTATAGTAGCTGTTGCTGCTACTTGGCTGTATGTCCTTGTCACAGAGTTTTGTGTGACTGTGTTTCTTGTCTGTTGGGTTTGTCTATTTGTACTCCCGTTTGGTGTGAGATTTGGTTTCTTAGGTTTATTTTTTAATTTTTGTATTTTTTTAGCAACAAGGCATCCTCTATAGTTAGCAGGATGCTTGCCTCCACAGTGGATGCATTTTGGCTCAGATTCTTTTGGTTTGGGGCATTCTACAGTAAGATATTTCCCCGTGCATTTTACGCAACGTGCAGAATAGATAAACTGCTCAACCGATTTTCATGAAGTTTGCTGGTAAAATAGTGTAAAATATTGTAAAGCGTTAGTTATATTCACATAATATTATTTTTATTATATTAGATAAGCATTTTTATAACCACACGTGTTTGTTAACTTTGCACTTTTTTACTATTATATGAATTGTTAGGAGAAAATTAAACCATTCCCAGCAAAGCTTCTGTAGACTTAAGATCGAACTAATGTTACTTTAAAGTTGTTATAAATTTACGCAAAATAAAATTTTTTAAAAACAATTAACTCTAAAGTTAATACTTAACTGGCGCAGTCGGTAGGATGCGTTTAGTATCGGTTAAAAAACAAAAACTTTAATCGATTCGTGAGTTTCAACTCTATAAAACGCAAAAAGAACTTTAACAGTGACAAGTCGCAGTCCTGTGTTGGTGAATCGGGGAAGGATTAATTTGGGCCACAGCGATAAAGCAACCACGACGCAAGAAGACCACAAAAATCGTAAGTGCAAAATTTTCCTTTTCGCCTCTTCCTAGATCGTGTAAGATTTCGGTAGAGATAATTTTAGGGCGTGATTAATTGCAATCAATTAATTTTAGGCAAGATCAATTGGGATCATTAGTTTAGGCAAGATCAGTTGGGATCATTAGTTTAGGCAAGATCAATTGGGATCATTAGTTTAGGCAAGATCAATTGGGATCACTATATTTAGGCAAGATCAATTGGGATCAATAGATTTAGGGCAAGATCAATTGCGATCAACAGGTTAATAATAGAATAGGAAAAACAAAAATAAATAAAATTCAACAAATAGCGAAAACTGAATTTTAGAATTTTGAAAAAAGAAATTAGTATTAAAAACATTTCAAAACTAATTTTTTTTGTAATTTTTATGAGCTCAGACAGTGATTCTGATTCGGATTCTTTAAGTAGTTTATTTTCGAATCAATTTAAATCAAAAACAGAGAAAAAACAACCGAAACATTTTGAATATCGGTTTCAAAATATTGCAAACGTTATAAGACCGTCAAAAATGGCAAATCAAGAAGGTAATGTTATGCCACCTCCTCAACCACCACGTAAAGAATGGGATTTATTAAGGGCAAGGTTAAATACTTTAAGGCCTTATGATGGTAGTTATGAAACTCTTAATATTTTCTTAAACAAATGCGATAGGTTAGTACAAGACTATTCAGTTGCACGAAATGAGACAATTAATGCATTGATTTTTGATCACATCCAAAGTAAATTGACAGGTAATGCCGAAAAATTGGTAGGCAATAGAAGTGATATACAAAATTATTTCGAATTAAAGGAAGCTTTAAAACAATGTTTTTCTGATCGAAGAGATAAAGAATGCTTAATTCAAGATTTAGCTCGCACCAAACCTTTTAAAAACGAAGATCTTTTTTCTTTTGGTACACGGCTTAAGCACCTTACAAACGCAATCAATCAAATGGTTCGACAGGAAAATCTACCCCTCGAAACATTTGCTATTTTGAAAAATGAATATGAAAAAACCGCATTAAATACTTTTATCGCAAATTGCACAAGTAAAATCCGTGACAATATGTTTTTCAATAAACCCGATTCGTTAAAAGAAGCCATGACTAAAGTCAATGAATTCGAAAATTTCGAAAAATTATACGGTTCTCAAAATAATCACAATTTCCCTTCAAGTTCAAAACAAGTACCTAATAGAAACATTTTTAGCTCACCAAATCAACCGTTTAATAATTTCCAAAGACAACCTCAAAATTATTTTAATCAAAACTCAAACTTCTTTCAGCAGCGACCTCAAAATCAAAATTTCTCTAATCAAAATTTTGCTAACCAAAATAGGTTTCCTACTGGTCCAATAAATATTCAACCACGACCAATGCCACGAAAAAAGTTTTTCACAGGTGAACAAGTTTTCGGTCCCAAACCAGACGTATTTAAACCAAAAAATACACCACAAGATCAATTACCAAAACCTACCCCAATGTCCGTGACATCTAATAATACATTTAGACGCGTACATAGACAACAAAGTCAACCACCACAACACTGGCAACGTTATCCTAAACCACCTCAATTTCATTTCGAAGAATTACACATGAATGATGTATCTTCACAAAATAATTATAGACATGATTATAACCAATACAATGACTATGATTATACCCAATACGATGACCATGATTACAACCAATATAATAGCTATAATTATAATCAATACGAAAGCCATGATTATAACCAGTACCATAGCGATGATTATAACCAATGCACCGATCAGTCATATGAAACCAATGTTTATTACCAAAACCAAGGAAATGAAATGCAAAATCCTGGAACTTCAACTCAAAATTTAAATATCTCAGAAACTAAAAATAAAACCGAAAATTTTCAAGAGGCCAGCTCTGGCAACAGCGCACTTCCTTATATCGAAATTAAAAATCCAAAATGTAAATTATTAATCGATACAGGAAGTTGTCGTTCGGTTCTTCGACCATCAATCGCTGAAGAATTTTTTCCAAATTGTATTTTTAGAAAACAAAATAAAATTAAAACGGCAACAGGTTGCACCGAAACGCAGTTTGAAGCAGAAATCCCTGCGTTTGCAGAATTTAATTGTAACACATATATTAAGTTCGTTATATTCGACTTCCACGATTTTTTCGACGGTGTGATAGGTATAAACGACCTTAGACAACTTGAAATCAACCTGGACATCATTAACCAACAATTGATTGGATCGAATGTAAAAATACCATTCATATATCGACAAAGTTTTGACACAAGCTCAACAGTGGCATTAGGACCCAAGGAAAAGGCTTTAAAATTAATACCCGTTTCTATAGACGAGGGCGAAATATTAACGAATGGAAATAAAATTGGTAATTTTTTAATACCGCCAAATGCCAAAGATGGATGGGCATGCGTAGAGATTCAAAACCCCACTGATCGAAATTTATCCCTTACTTTCGAACAACCCCTAATAGTTCAACCCTTCGAAGAAAATTATTTTGAAATGTTTACATTTGAATCGGTCATTAAAAATTATAGTCAATCAGATCAATCAATGCCAATATCAAACCAATCAATAAAAAAGGAAATAGATCACTTGATTAGAACAGATCACATGAATATAGAAGAAAAAAGAGAAATTATCAAATTATGTCGAGAATTTTCGGACATCTTTTATAAAGAAGGAGAAAAACTATCTTTCACCTCCGCTGTAAAACATGAAATAAAAACCAACGATGAAATACCGGTACATACAAAGTCATATCGCTACCCATACATACACAAAGAAGAGGTCAGACGACAAATTCAAGAAATGCTTGACAAAAATATTATTAGACCATCATGCAGTCCTTGGTTATCTCCAATATGGATTGTTCCAAAGAAAATGGACGCCTCTGGAAGACAAAAATGGAGAATTGTAGTAGACTACCGCAAAATCAATGAGAAAACAATTACAGGTCGATATCCAATTCCCAATATATCAGATATACTCGATATATTAGATAGAGCTCAATATTTCACCACTTTAGACCTCGCTAGTGGTTTTCATCAAATAGAAATGCAATCAAACTCTATTCAGAAGACAGCCTTTAACGTAGAAAATTGTCATTACGAGTATTTGAGAATGCCTTTCGGACTTGCACCCTCTACTTTCCAACGAGCCATGGATGAAGTCCTCAAAGACCTCCAGAACAAAATTTGCATGATTTACATGGATGACTGTATTTGCTGTATAAATAACCTAAAATTAATTTTTCAAAAATTCCGAGACGCAAACTTAAAAATTCAGTTGGAAAAATCAGAGTTTTTACAAAAAGAATGCGAATTTTTAGGTCACGTTGTAACAACAGAAGGAATTAAACCAAATAAAAAGAAACTAGAGGCAATAGCAAAATTTCCAATACCAAAAACCAAAAACAAATCAAATCATTCCTAGGTTTATTAGGCTATTATCGAAAATTTATTAAAAATTTCGCGAAAATCACAAAACCAATGACCAATTGCTTAAAGAAAAATAATAAAGTGGAACACACAAAAGAATTTGTAGACTGCTTTAATATTTGCAAAACTATTTTATGTTCAGAACCAGTACTTGCATATCCCGATTTTACTCAACCATTTGAAATGACGACAGATGCAACGAACTATGCGATTTCGGCCATTTTGTCACAAAATGGACATCCAATTTGTTATGCATCAAGAACATTAAACCCTGCAGAGATTAATTTTGCAACGATCGAAAAAGAATGTTTAGCAATAGTATGGGGATGTAAATATTTTCGACCATACTTATTTGGTAGAGAATTCACCGTGTATACCGACCATCAACCACTTACTTGGCTTATGAACTTAAAAGAACCAAATTCGAGACTCGTACGCTGGAGATTAAAATTAGACGAATATACCTTCTCAATAAAATATATAAAAGGTAAATCCAATAACGCAGCCGACGCATTCTCTAGAAACCCAGTAGACCTCAATGCCTTGGAAACGGCTTCAGTACAAAATAATGCGGGAGATTCCGATGATGTCATACAAGAATTTTTAGACAGACCAGAAAGCTTTGTAACACCGCTAGAACCTGAAAACCAAACAGAAGAATCACCCAATACCAATAATAATGACAATAATCAATCAATATCAAATCAATCAAAGAGAATATCAAAAAATCAATCAAATCAATCCCAGGATGAAAATTTAGATGGAGAAACTGTTCACTCATCAGCTGAAGAACCAATATTGGCAATACAAATATCGGAAAAACCTCTAAATCAATATAAAAATCAAATTATAATGACTATTAGCGATACAGATAATTTAAATTTGACAGTCTTTGAAAATACGAGATATTACGTCACACTAACTGCCAATGATGCACAGCAAGATATAATTAAATTTATGAAAGAATTCTTAGAACCAAAACAACGATACGGTATTTTCTTTAGAACCTCAATTTTGGCCCCATTATTTACAACAACTGTCCAAAATATCTTTAAAAATGCATCTTACAAAATAATACATTGCCCAAAATTATTAGTAGACGTAGAGATAGGAGAAGAGCAAAAAGAAAAACTTACCCTGTATCATACCACAAAAACATGTCATAGAGGCATTAACGAAAAGAAAACATCAATATCTTCAAATTTTTATTGGCCTAAAATGATCGAAGACATTACTGAATATGTAAACAACTGTGAAACATGCCAAAGGAATAAATACGATAGGGATCCTCCAGTTATTAAATTTAACTTGACGCCCACGAGTTCAAAACCGTTTGATAATGTACATGTTGACTCATTTCGCATATCAAAAGAAATATTTTTAACGCTGTACGACACATTTTCTTGATACGGCCAGGCGTACCTCTTAAAGACCTTAACCGGTACATCAGTCACAGATGCATTACTGACCTTCTCAAGCCACGGCTTACCTCTAAAAATAACCGTTGACCCAGGAACTGAATTTAAAAATAAGGACGTTCAAGATTTTTGCAAATTACATAAAATCCAACTTCACATAGGAACCGCCAAAAATTCGAATTCAAATAGCCCCGTGGAAAGATTCCATTCTTCCATTATTGAAGCATTTAGATGTTTAGAGGAAGATAATCCAAAATCAAGCGCAGAGCAACTCATGCAACGCGCATGCCTTGGTTATAATAATTCGATTCACTCTGTACATAAATTTACCCCCTTTGAAGTGGTAAAAGGGCACATAAGTAATATCGACCCCTTTAGCATATCGGACACAGCCATCGTTTCAGACTATGTCCAAAAACACAAAGAAACAACTCAAAAGTTATACGAAAAAATAAAAGAAACAAACCAGCAAGTTAAAGAGAAAAATATAAACAAGGCAAACGAAAAACGATCGGACCCCCCAGATTTCTTAAATCATTCTGACGCCTACATACAAACGAAATCGAGATCAAAAGATGCCCCCAAATTTACAAAAACCGCAGTAAAGAGACAAACTCCTAAAAAGATTTTCACCACAAAAGGCACTTATCATAAATCGAGTGCGCGAAAACCAAAAACTAAAAAGAAATCTTCTTTACAGGTTCAAAATGATACTCCCGAGGAACGCCCTCATAGTAGCAGTCATAATGACGTCACTAATAGTAGTCAGCAGCAATGATGACGTGCAAATTACGACCCTTAATAACCCCCTTCTTCCTATCCAACTAGGTAGCTCAAAACAAATTTATACAAAACATACTTTTTTGCATTATATTGATCTGTTAGCTCCCGCTAAATTTCGCGGTTGTTTATATTTTAAAACCACACAATTGTATGAAGGACAGAGCGCATTTCGCGTATTTGGACATGCGCACCAACAACCGGAGAGATCCTTGTCGACCGCCTCGAAAAATGGCGTATTAATTTCGTTCTCCAAACATTTCAAATTTCTACACCTGAAAGTGCTCGATTTTGGTGTACTGAAGCATAAAACTAGAAACTTCAGCCCTTCAGTTACGTGGTGACATCATTAGATCCAGTCAGGGGCCCCTTAGAACGTGGATAATTGGCTGCAAACTGGTGAGTGCCTTGTTTCTGATTGTCGTTGTGTGGCACAAATAATTAACCTATGGACGTTCGATTATTTCGTAATTTCATATCAATATATTTATGTTTGTTCGCGCTTTCATTAATTAAAATATTTACAGTCCCTTGCATTTATCGTTTTTCTTACTGCGGGCATAACATAAGTGTTCCGTTCGGGCCGAATTATTTTAAATAAAAACTCCATACGACGATATTAATAGTCGGCCATTATTTTCACGCCGAAAACAAGGCGGCCTTGAATTTTTCTCATCGTATTGAAACGAGAGAAAGGTGTCGGCGCAGTACCTGTTTTCGCGCACCGCGTGGTATAATCAAAACCGAGAAGGAATCAAAACAAAACAAACGTTCAGTGTGTTAGGTGTGTTCCATATCATTTCGATATTTAAAACAATTTTCATCAATTTTTTTTTTTTTTTTTTACGGGTATGCGCACTCGCAAGGAGATTCCTATCACGCTCGAGAAGCGGTCTGTTTGACGTGTTCGCCTAGTAGGTGCTACTCCCGGAGGGATCATACGTGCCAACTCTTCAGAGCATTTTCCGTGATAATACCTGTAGAAGAGAGATAGATCGCCCACAGTTCTTCGATGTTCGAGACTATCCAAGCTACGGGTAAGTGCGGGGTCATTGATCAGCTTGATAGCTCGTTTCTGCACGGTGTTCAAAAGCATTAAGGTATGTTTGGGTGCCGCACTCCATATATGTGAGCAGTACTCCATAGTTGGTCGAATCTGGGCTTTGTAGAGTATCAGCAGTTGCCTTGGTGTATACAGATGTCTTGTACGAAATAGCACCCCAAGCTTTTGGGACGCCCTTAGCTATATCTGCCACGTGACTGTGCCAAGACATGTTGGTCAATGCAGTGACTCCTAAGATGTTCAACTGGCTCTGCAATGCGACAGCACTTCCAGATAGCATGATATTTGGCTCACCGGTGCTGGTCTTTTTCGAAAACAGGGCTGCTTGGGTTTTCTGCGCGTTGAACTGTACAAGGTTTTTGTTGCCCCAGCCCTCTATTATCTCCAAGTCGTTATTTATCTGTGATATTTCAGTTAGTCTAAGGTAATGGAATTCACGTGCGGAGAGACATGTGGGTGGTATGGCTGAGGAGACTACATTGCCATCATCTGCAAAGCAATAAAGTGGATTTACTGTTTTATCTATGAGGTCATTTATGTAAATCAGAAAAAGTGTTGGCGAAAGGATTGCTCCCTGTGGCACACCAGCATTTATTTGGTAAGAGTTGGAGTTCCGGCCATCCAGTGCAACATAAATGGATCTATCCTTAAGGTAACTTTCAAACCAAGTGCAAAGTCTCGGCGACAATCCCGTTGCTTTGAGCTTGTTGAGCAGATTTTCATGCCAGACTTTATCGTATGCTTTAGATATATCTAAGGCAATTGTTCTTGTTTCACCTCGCAACTCAATCGCTTTTTGCCATATGTGAGTGACGTATGTAAGTAAATCGCCAGTTGACCTATATTTTCGAAATCCGTATTGCTTGTCGTTGATAATTTTGTACTTTTCCAAGTACTTGGTTAGGTGATTGTTCACAACTCTTTCCATTACTTTTGATATCACCGAAAGTAGAGCAATTGGTCTATAGTTTAACGGATCTGTCTTTTTTCCTTTCTTTGGAATGGGTTGTACTGCGGCAGACTTCCATGATGATGGATATACTCCTTGCCTATAAGATAAATTAAATAATTTGGCGAAAGTTGGGGTGAGTTCGCTAGCACAATTTTTGAGTACTATCGCGGGAATGCCATCTGGACCCATTGCTTTGTTTGTATCCAACTTTTTAAGGGATTTTCGTATTTCTCTGTGACAAAAGGGTACCTCTGGCATACTGTGGGAAACCCTTTCAATGAACGGTGGAGTTTTTCCATTTGGCACTGTTAGGTTTGAGTTGGAGGAAAAGATTTTGGCCAGCATATTGGCTTTTTCCTCTGATGTTGTTGCGAAGTGAGTATTTTTATCTGTAAGTGGTGGTATGGATGACTTCGTGAAGTTTGATCCAACGGCTTTTGCAAGAGACCAAAAGGACCTAGAACTAGTTGGACAATTCAGCAACCTGTTTTTTATTCTTTGATTGTATGTTTCTTTGGCGGCGTCAATAGTAATTTTGCAACTATTTCTGGCTTCTATAAATTCTGTGTGGTTTTGAGCGGTTTGTTGTCGTTTCCAAAGGTTATATGCTCTGTGTTTTTTCTGTACAGCCGTTTGACACTGGCTGTTGAACCAAGGTTTTGCATTAGCTCTGCGTTTTATTGTATGTGGGATATATGCATCCATTCCAGATAAGATTACTTTTGTTATTTCATTACAGCAAATAGTGGGATCAGCTGTTTTAAAGCAAACCTCTTGCCATGGAAAATCCAGGTAAAACTGTTTAAGGTCATTCCATTTTGCCGATTTATAGTGCCACATTTTACGAGGAAGTGATTGTTGGGTTGGCGGTATGAACATCTCGCACTTTGTTCTTATAAGTTTATGATCGGATGAACCAAGTGGGGGATCTACTTGAATTGTGTACAAGTCAGGACTTGTAGTTAGGAACAAGTCTAAAAGCGCTGCAAATTCACCCCTTTCTGAGATACGGGTAGGTTCATCGACAAGCTGCGTTAGACCACAACTTATGGCAAAAGCTTCTGCTTCCCTGCCTTCATTATCTGTTTTGTTGTGGTGTTTTAGCCAGGGTATATTGTGGACGTTGAAATCGCCTAAAAAAACAATTTCCGCATGTGGATAGTTAGACTGTATACTATCACAGTTTTCGGATAATGTCTCAAAAAAGTTTTGATACTCGGTGTTACTTGGCGGTCGGTAGAGGCAGCAAATGAACTTAGTCGATGACTTTGAGGTGAATTTCAGCCATATGATATCGAGGTTCGCTGGTTCTAGCTTCTCCTCTCGATGACATGAAAGGTCATTTTTAATGTACACACAGATCCCAAAATTATGTCGAAATCGGTGGTGTAGGTCATAGCCGGGATAAAGATAGTTCACAGTAGGTGTTGCAGAACTGATTTTAGTTTCAGTGAGAACAAGGATGTCAGGTCTTTGTTCTTCAAGATGTTGGTGAACTGAATTCATGTTGGTACTTAATCCTCTTATATTGCTAAAATCAATTCTGAGTTGAGTTTTTGGTCTTCTTTTAATATCTTTGCATGAAGGACCCCCAGGATCACCCGACGCCCGGAGATCCGAGTGGTCGGGTATTTTACCTCCGGAATATTTTGATCCTGGAGGCGCCATCATGCTATTTGTTACTCATTGTTGGAACCGGACTGCCAGCGCAGTAGCGGAACGTGGTGATACCACTTAGCGCTACTCACTTCTGGCATGGTGGTATCTCACCGGTCGACGCCCAATGAGTAAAAAGCGTCTACCACCGCGATAAATTAGTGCATATTTTCGACAATTCGTAATTTTTCTATTTCAGAAGCATTAATTTAGCGTTAATTGTATATTTACCGACATTTCTGTGATTAGATGTGTTCCATATCATTTCGATATTTAAAACAATTTTCATCAATTGCGATAAATTAGTGCATATTTTCGACAATTCGTCATTTTTCTATTTCAGAAGCATTAATTTAGCGTTAATTGTATATTTACCGACAATTTTTTTTCTGCGATCACCGAGTGTTATGTGTTTTCACAGACCGCGGCAAAGGATGAAAAAGCGAGAAACGAGTTTCAAGTGAGGTATTCCGATTTGGATGAAACCTTCGATAAATGCATGCTGGCGCATAATAACGTCATTATGTTGATAGACGACGCGGACGACGAGGAGTTTAAAACGCAGGATGCGATCCTTTCAGAAGCTCGTAAATATTTTTATTCGTGTAAGGGGGTTTACTCTAAAATATTTCCGGTTGAGGCCCCATCCTTTTTGGGTTCATATGTTCGACAAATCGAAACTCCAAAACTCAAAGAGTTAGGTATTCCTATATTTCGAGGTGATAAAAAATTATGGCCAAGCTTTTTCGATCTTTTTAATAACATTATAGATCAAAATCAAAGTCTAAGTAACGTTCGAAAACTTCAATATTTATTTTCATATCTCGAGGATGAGCCTTTAAAATTGATATCAGGGATTAGCTTATCTGATCAAAATTATAAAATTGCTTACGACAAATTAGTCAATAGATATCAAAACAAGCGAGACCTCGCAAATGATGCTTTAAGCTCAATTATGAACTCCTCCACCTTAAAAAACGAGTCAGCTAAAGAATTGCGTAATTTAATTGACACCTTTTCTGAATCCCTAGAAATTTTAAAATCACTTAGCTTTGACATTGACAGTTGGGACTTTATTATTTTTTTCATTTTGTTAGAAAAATTGGATATTCCGACGCGTTCAAATTTCGAAATGAGTCACGCCAATACTAATACCGAAATTCCCACTTTTCAGTCACTTTTTCAATTTCTAGAAAAAAGATGTAAAGTTTTGGAGTCACTTCCTCAATCAACAGCACCCAAAAAGGTGCCTATCTATCAAAAATCAAATTCTATGCAAAATCAGTCTGGGCAAAAGCCTACCTATCAAAATTCAAATTCTATGCGAAATCAGTTAGGGCAAAAGCCTACCTATAAATCATCCAATTCGCCTTTTATAGGACTGGCTGGCACCTCAACTAATTCAAGTACGGGAATAAAATGTTTCCGGTGTAATCAAGCTCACGTGCTTTCGAAATGTCAAACATTTCTTGATCTCTCACCTATCGATCGCCTATCTTTCGTCAAGCAGAAAAAATTATGTCTAGCGTGCTTTCATCCCTTGCATGGGGTAGATACGTGCAAATCAAAATATTCATGCAGGACTTGCAATAGTAAAAGGCACCACACTTTAACTCATATCTTAGAAACTAATCATGAGTCTGGAAGCCAAGATACTAGTCCTGTCATTCACCCACCACCTGTCAATAATCTTCATGTGTCATTAAGTACCTCAGGACCTTCAGGTACCTTTCTTTTATGCACCGCTATAATAGGGCACTTGGTGGAAACACTTGGAAAACCTTAAACTTGCCGACCCATCTTATTTCAAATCTAGACCTGTGGATCTGGTTATTGGTTGCGAGCTATTCGCACAGATATTCAAGGAGGGCAGGGTTCTTGGACAGGTAGGGCAGCCTTCAGCCCTTGAAACTTTGGCTGGGTCGTCATGGGAAAGGTTGACGAAGTAGGTAGTCTTACGGAACGAACCAGTTGTTTTTTAACGAGTCATTCACCTCCTTTGGAGGTCATTCTCCCTAGGTTTTAGGAAGTCGAACATTTGCCTAAAAAACAAATCTTATCAAAGGAAGAAAAACAAGCAGAATCAATTTTTACTGCTAGTGTAGTACGGCGACCGAGCGGTAGATTCATGGTAGATCTTCCGTTTAAAGATAAAATAAACCCTGACCTAGGAAATACTTATCCGCAAGCTTATCGCAGATTTTTACTTCTAGAAAATAGATTAATCAAAAATCCTGATCTGTACACTGCCTATTCAAGTTTCATGCAAGACTATATCGATTCTAATCATATGAGTTTAGTTTTATCTAGTCAACCAAAGGTCGACGTATCGTGTTTTTTAGCACATCATTGCGTACTAAAGCCGGAAAGCTTAAGTACAAAATTAAGGGTAGTCTGGGATTGTTCGGCAGTCACCCCAAAAAATATTAGTCTCAATAACACATTGTTATCTGGACCGAAACTTCAAAAGGATATTGCTTCTTTACTCCTTACGTTTCGTCTTAATCCTATTGCCTACATTGCTGATATCAAACAGATGTTCCGTCAAGTCCTTATCAATCCTTATCACCGTCCTTATCAAAGGATATTGTGGAGGTTTTCTCCACAGGACCCACTTTCAGTGTGGGAACTTTCTACTGTCACTTTTGGCATGACATGCTCACCATTTCTAGCCATGCGTACATTAAATGAACTGGCAGAGAGAGAAAAGGAACGTTTTCCTATGGCTAGTACTGTTCTAAAAACGTCAATCTATATCGACGATATCTTGGGAACTAGCCCTGCGCTCTCTGAAGCTCTTTCCCTTCAAACGGAACTCAATGATTTGTTGAAGTCGGGAGGATTTGAACTTAAAAAATGGGCAAGCAATTGTCCCGAGTTATTGGCAACATTGCCAGAATCCGATCGTCAAATTCCTCTCTCTTTTGACAAGGAGGAACCCCACTTTATCAAAGTTTTAGGACTTCAATGGCATCCAAAAAACGACATTTTTTCTTATCAATGCCGAATGAAGGGCAAACCCCCAACCAAACGTGCTATTTTATCTATCATAGGAACAATCTTCGATCCCTTAGGTTTTCTTTGTCCCTTGTTGCTACAAGCAAAATTTATTTTGCAACAGTTGTGGATATCGAAAATAGGCTGGGACGAAGAACCAGATTCTTCTATCATCGACTCTTGGAACAAACTTCGTTCTGAATTCCCGCTTCTTTCCAATTTTCAATTACCCCGACAAATCAAACTGTCAAAAACCAATACCTGTCAAATCATCGGCTTCTGTGACGCTTCAATTCGAGGCTACGCAGGCGTCGTATATTTTCGTGTAGAAGAGGAAAATAATACATCTGTTTCTCTCAGATCTGCAAAATCTAGGGTCGCGCCTATAAAGTCACAAACTTTGGCTAGGCTAGAACTCCTAGGCGCATTCCTTTTAAGCGAATTAATGGACTTCGTTTTATCTAGCTATGAAGGAAAAATAACCTTTACAAATATCGTTACTTTCTGCGATTCGCAAGTCGTATTGCATTGGCTTTCATCCCCTCCTAATCGCTGGCAAACCTTTGTTGGAAATCGAGTCAGTAGAATCCAAGAAATCATTCCCTCCAACTCGTGGCGCTACATTCCTTCTGCTTTAAATGCAGCCGATATTGCGTCACGAGGGGCCACCCCTTCACAGCTCATGTCACATGACATGTGGTGGAGCGCACCGTCGTTTTTGTGGTCTCCCGAAAACGAATGGCCCGATTTTCATAAATCAAAAATGCCGATTGATTTCGGAGATATTAACCTGGAGGAAAAGCCAAAGGTCTGTTGCAATGCGATAATTGATGTCAATTTCTTAGATCAGCTTCTTATCAAATATTCATCTATATCAAAAATTCAACGTATCATTTGTTATGTCCTTCGAATAGCTAACCTTTTTCAAAACCATTCCTATCAAAAACCCACTAAGCCACCGGACAAAAAATTATTTTTGAAAATATTGTTTTTTCTACCACCGGTGAGATGCAAAGTGCGTTATACCTTCTTATCAAACGCGTTCAAGGTTCTTGTTTTTCTGAGCTTTTTTCCGCGTTATCTAAGGATAAAGCAATACCGAAACCTTTACGAAAACTTTCACCTTTTCTTGATGAAAATAATATCATTAGAGTCGGTGGCAGATTACAAAAATCTGACCTTTTGTCTTATTCTGCAAAACACCCCGTCTTACTTTCGAGTAACCATCGTTTAACTACTCTTCTTATCGAGTCCGCTCATCGACAATACCTTCATCCTGGGTTTAAAACATTACATAATCTGCTTTTACAGCAATTTTGGATATTATCTGCCAGACGGGCAATTCAAAGAACCATATCCAAGTGCTTGCAATGTTTTAAAATCAACCCTAAGCCCTATAGACCGCCCATAATGAGTTCACTTCCCGCTCATCGAATCAATCAACTTAAACCTTTTTCGAGTGTAGCTATCGACTTTTGTGGACCTTTCTTTGTGATTCCTCATCGTTACCGTGGTTGTAAAGCTTTCAAATCGTATGTCTGTGTGTTTGTCTGTACTTTTTTTTTTTTTTTTTTTTACGGTTAAGCGCACTCGCAAGGAGGTCCCTATCACGCTCGAGAAGCGGCCAGTGCGCGGAAATGTTGGTGTGTGTTGGTTTTGAAACGGTTCAGGTTGTAACCTGCAGGGAAAACTGTCGCAGGGAGTTTATTCCACAGCGATGCTGTTCTCCAGAGATATGAATTCTGATATAATGAGGTTCTTGGTGCCTCTATTTTGACAGTAAATTGATGGTTACCGTCTGTTTGACGTGTTCGCCTAGTAGGTGCTACTCCCGGGGGGATCATACGTGCCAACTCTTCAGAGCATTTTCCGTGATAATACCTGTAGAAGAGAGATAGATCGCCCACAGTTCTTCGATGTTCGAGACTATCCAAACTACGGGTAAGTGCGGGGTCATTGATCAGCTTGATAGCTCGTTTTTGCACGGTGTTCAAAAGCATTAAGGTATGTTTGGGTGCCGAACTCCATATATGTGAGCAGTACTCCATAGTTGGTCGAATCTGGGCTTTGTAGAGTGTCAGCAGTTGGCTTGGTGTATACAGATGTCTTGTACGAAATAGCACCCCAAGCTTTTGGGACGCCCTTTTAGCTATATCTGCCACGTGACTGTGCCAAGACATGTTGGTCTCTGCAGTGACTCCTAAGATGTTCAACTGGCTCTGCAATGTGACAGCACTTCCAGATAGCATGATGTTTGGCTCACCGGTGCTGGTCTTTTTTGAAAACAGGGCTGCTTGGGTTTTCTGCGCGTTGAACTGTACAAGGTTTTTGTTGCCCCAGTCCTCTATTATCTCCAGGTCGTTATTTATCTGCGATATTTGAGTTTGTCTAAGATGATGGAATTCACGTGCGGATAGACACTGAGTGGGTGGTATGACTGAGGAGACTACATTGCCATCATCTGCAAAGCAATAAAGTGGATTTACTGTTTTATCTATGAGGTCATTTATGTAAATCAGAAAAAGTGTTGGCGAAAGGATTGCTCCCTGTGGCACACCAGCATTTATTTGGTAAGAGTTGGAGTTCCGGCCATCCAGTGCAACATAAATGGATCTATCCTTAAGGTAACTTTCAAACCAAGTGCAAAGTTTCGGCGACAATCCCATTGCTTTAAGCTTGTTGAGCAGATTTTCATGCCAGACTTTATCGAATGCTTTTGATATATCTAAGGCAATTGTTCTTGTTTCGCCCCGTAACTCAATCGCTTTTTGCCATAAATGAGTGACGTATGTAAGTAAATCGCCAGTTGACCTATATTTTCGAAATCCGTATTGCTTGTCGTTGATAAGTTTGTACTTTTCCAAGTACTTGGTTAGGTGATTGTTCACAACTCTTTCCATGACTTTTGATATCACCGGAAGTAGAGCAATTGGTCTATAGTTTAACGGATCTGTCTTTTTTCCTTTCTTTGGAATAGGCTGTACTGCGGCAGACTTCCATGATGATGGATATACTCCTTGCCTGTAAGATAAATTGAATAATTTAGCGAAAGTTGGGGTGAGTTCGTTAGCACAATTTTTGAGTACTATCGCGGGAATGCCATCTGGACCCATTGCTTTGTTTGTATCCAACTTTTTAAGGGATTTTCGTATTTCTCTGTGACAAAAGGGTACCTCTGGCATACTGTGGGAAACCCTTTCAATGAACGGTGGAGTTTTTCCATTTGGCACTGTTAGGTTTGAGTTGGAGGAAAAGATTTTGGCCAGCATATTGGCTTTTTCCTCTGATGTTGTGGCTGAGTGAGTATTTGTATCTGTAAGTGGTGGTATGGATGACTTGGTGAAGTTTGATCCAACGGCTTTTGCAAGAGACCAAAAGGACCTAGAACTACTTGGACAATTCAGCAACCTGTTTTTTATTCTTTGATTGTATGTTTCTTTGGCGGCGTCAATAGTAATTTTGCAACTATTTCTGGCTTCTATAAATTCTGTGTGGTTTTGAGCGGTTTGTTGTCGTTTCCAAAGGTTATATGCTCTGTGTTTTTTCTGTACAGCCGTTTGACACTGGCTGTTGAACCAAGGTTTTGCATTAGCTCTGCTTTTTATTGTATGTGGGATATATGCATCCATTCCAGATAAGATTACTTTTGTTATTTCATTACAGCAAATAGTGGGATCAGCTGTTTTAAAGCAAACTTCTTGCCATGGAAAATCCAGGTAAAACTGTTTAAGGTCATTCCATTTTGCCGATTTATAGTGCCACATTTTACGAGGAAGTGATTGTTGGCTTGGCGGTATGAACATTTCGCACTTTGTTCTTATAAGTTTATGATCGGATGAACCAAGTGGGGGATCTACTTGAATTGTGTACAAGTCAGGATTTGTAGTTAGGAACAAGTCTAAAAGCGCTGCAAATTCACCCCTTTCTGAGATACGGGTAGGTTCATCGACAAGCTGCGTTAGACCACAACTTATGGCAAAAGCTTCTGCTTCCCTGCCTTCATTATCTGTTTTGTTGTGGTGTTTTAGCCAGGGTATATTGTGGACGTTGAAATCGCCTAAAAAAACAATTTCCGCATGTGGATAGTTAGACTGTATATTATCACAGTTTTCGGATAATGTCGCAAAAAAGTTTTGATACTCGGTGTTACTTGGCGGTCGGTAGAGGCAGCAAATGAACTTGGTCGATGACTTTGAGGTGAATTTCAGCCATATGATATCGAGGTTCGCTGGTTCTAGCTTCTCCTCTCGATGACATGAAAGGTCATTTTTAATGTACACACAGATCCCAAAATTATGTCGAAATCGGTGGTGTAGGTCATAGCCGGGATAAAGATAGTTCACAATAGGTGTTGCAGAACTGATTTTAGTTTCAGTGAGAACAAGGATGTCAGGTCTTTGTTCTTCAAGATGTTGGTGAACTGAATTCATGTTGGTACTTAATCCTCTTATATTGCTAAAATCAATTCTGAGTTGAGTTTTTGGTCTTCTTTTAATATCTTTGCATGAAGGACCCCCAGGATCACCCGACGCCCGGAGATCCGAGTGGTCGGGTATTTTACCTCCGGAATATTTTGATCCTGGAAGCGCCATCATACTATCTGTTACTCATTGTTGGAACCGGACTGCCAGCGCAGTAGTGGAACGTGGTGATACCACTTAGCGCTACTCACTTCTGGCATGGTGGTATCTCACCGGTCGACGCCCAATGAGTAAAAAGCGTCTACCACCTACCACCACCACGTACGGCCACACATTGCGTGCATTTGGAATTAACCATGGAACTGTCCACCGAAGGGTTCGTAGGTGCATTCCATCGATTCATTTCCAGACGTGGAAGCGTGATGCGATGCTCGTCAGATCAAGGCAGTAATTTTATAGGGTTTCGTAACCAATTACTTGATTACGCAAGAAGTGCTGCCACCAGACTTTCTATTCGTTGGCATCTGGGACCTCCTCTGAGTCCACATTTCAATGGCCTGGCAGAAGCTGGCGTCAAAAGTTTTAAAACTCACTTTGTTCGAGTTGTCGGCGACCAGAAGTTGTCTATCATGGAGATGTCCACCCTTACCTGTCGCATAGAAGTCGTACTTAATAGTCGCCGTTTATTTCCTGCCTCTTCAGACCCACACGATCTTCAACCTCTTACCCCTGGGAATTTTTTGACACTTGAACCCCTTAATTCAGAAATTCCCGAGTCAGATTTGTCCGAGGTTCCCCTAAATCGGCTCTCGAGATGGCAACTAATCCAAAAACTACATAATGATTTTTGGAAACGGTATTCTATAGAGTATTTGCATACGCTACAACAGCGACACAAGTGGGCTGATTCGTCCCCAAATATCAAATTAAATGATTTGGTTATCATAACAAGTGGTCACATTCAATCACCTTTGAAATGGCCGGTCGGTCGGGTCATCAAACTGCATCCCGGCGGGGACGGTCAGGTGCGTGTTGCGACGGTACAAACGGTTACCGGTGTTTATAAGCGGCCAGTTCTAAAACTGTGCCTCTTGCCAAATTAAAAGTAATTTTAATTTTTCTACCTATTACCGGGTATTACAATAGGTTTTTCGTTAATTTTTTTTTTAATTTTTGTTTGTTTGTTTTGCCTTTTTCGGGATTTTGTTATCTCTAAATAAACTTACGATACTTATCTGTTTTCATTCATTTATATTTATCGGTCGATCCTTTTTCTTATATCTATATCTGTCCGGTTGAGATTCTAAAATTGTGTGTTTTGGAGGGCAGTTATGTTAGCTCCCGCTAAATTTCGCGGTTGTTTATATATTTTTAAAACCACACAATTGTATGAAGGACAGAGCACATTTCGCGTATTTGGACATGCGCACCAACTACCGGAGAGATCCTTGTCGACCGCCTCGAAAAATGGCGTATTAATTTCGTTCTCCAACCATTTCAAATTTCTACACCTGAAAGTGCTCGATTTTGGTGTACTGAAGCATAGAACTAGAAACTTCAGCCCTTCAGCTAGGTGGTGACATCATTAGATCCAGTCAGGGGCCCCTTAGAACGTGGATAATTGGCTGCAAACTGGTGAGTGCCTTTGTTTCTGATTGCCGTTGTGTGGCACAAATAATTAACCTATGGACGTTCGATTATTTCGTAATTTCATATCAATATATTTATGTTTGTTCGCGCTTTCATTAATTAAAATATTTACAGTCCATTGCATTTATCGTTTTTCTTACTGCGGGCATAACATTGATCTTCAATCAATAATCGATCAATTTTCAAATATTAAAAAATATTTCTCAATGATTAAACAAAACTTTTTAAAATACAATAATACAAATCCGATATCTTTAAACAGTCTTTCCGAAAGCTCACTTTTGAGAACGAAATATTTAATACAAACCACTCAAAATAAAATTTTAAATTTGCACCCTGTTATCAGGAATAAACGAGGTTTAATTAATGTTGTTCGAAAAATTAATAAATGGCTTTTTCGAACCCTCGATTCCGAAGATGGTGAACGTTACGAACAAGCAATATCTCACTTACAGAAAAATCAAAAAACTATTGTTCAAGAAACGAATTTACAAATCTCGTTATCAAAAACCTTAATTCGAGATTATAACAAAACCTTAACAGTTCCTGGTAGTAACCAAAATAAATTAGAAAACAGTTTAAAAAGATTACAAAATTATATGGGAACAGCAATTCGAGATTTAAATATCTATTTGACTTTCCAAAATTTATTATCACAAATCAATTTAGATTGCCAAAATCTTATTACTTTTGTCGCTAATTTAGGAGATGCAATAATGTTTGCAAAATTAAACACTTTGCATAACTCAATTATTTCAGGCACTGAACTGATTCGAATGATGGAATATTTAAAGAAAATGTACAAACCTAGTCAAATTCCAAGTTTTAATAATGTCTTAACTTTAACTTTAACTAACAAATAACTTTTTCAAACTTAAAATTAATTTTTGCAATTCATGTCCCAATTATTGAATCAGAAACATATACATTTTACCAATTAATACCTACTATCCAAAATAACCAAATTTTCATACCTCGATACCCTTTTTTGGCACGAAGCTTATAGAAAAATCAGTTCCATGAAGAAGCCTGCCCACAATTAGAAGAAACGTACTACTGCCAAGAACGATTCACCACCGATGACAATTGCACCCCTAGACTCACAGAGGGCTTTCAACCACAAAACTGCCCTGTGTTTAACATCAATCTGCAAGAATCAATAATCAAACAAATCGCACAAGACCAACTACTGGTGATGCCAGCCAAAACTGAAATGGTCCACACAAAATGCCGCACTAGTCAATATATTGGAACTAGTAAACCGATTTTAATTAGAATTCCACAGTCATGAGAAGTAACAGTTGCAAATCGAAAATACAGAAACGAAAACCAATTAATAAAAGGAAGACCACTGATCTTACCAAATATTGAATTCCAAAAATTTAAGCAACCAGAAATTTTGGAATCAACAAATTTAACAAAAATCGATATTGCCAATATCTATAAATTAAATGATATTGCCAATAAATTAAAACCAATCAAGATTCAAAATGAATTTCATGCCAGCCACATCACGTCTTACGTTACTTCAGTTATCATTATGATTGTCATAGCCATGATGATATTTTACTTTTGGAAAAATGGAGTTTCACTGAAATCTTGCCGACACATAACGTCAAGAAAAACAGTGGTAAAGCAACCACCTGATGAAGAAGCAAAATCCAGCCGCAACTCTGAAGTTGAGCCTGAAAACAACTCCGTCTTCAACTCCGTGATTTTCAGACCTAAGGAGGGAGGAGTTATATTCACATAATATTATTTTTATTATATTAGATAAGCATTTTTATAACCACACGTGTTTGCTAACTTTGCACTTTTTTACTATTATATGAATTGTTAGGAGAAAATTAAACCATTCCCAGCAAAGCTTCTGTAGACTTAAGATCGAACTAATGTTACTTTAAAATTATTATAAATTTACGCAAAATAAAATTTTTTAAAAACAACAGTGTTTTAACAGTATAAAAATTGAAAATATTTGAAAGTAACTTTCTAACGGTGCATTGCATCAATATATTCAGTTTTCGGAATATATTAAAACTCATTTTTTTCAATAATTTATGTTACAACCAAGCAGGAGGTTTTGGTTTTAAGATATCTCTTAAAAAACTGTTTTTAAGCATGGGCGCACCCAGGGGTAGGGCCTCGGGGCCCCCTCGTTCCCCGACTGCTCTTAACCAGAAAAAAAAGTGTTGGTAAAAACAATTTATTTATAAGTCACTGTTCACACTGTTACAAAAGCAATATTTGCAGTTCAACAACCAATAATTAAATATAAATTAAAGTAATCATCTTGGTAATGTATTCAGTAATATTATCTTCTTAATTTGATCAAGGAAAAGGCCCCACTTACCAAATAATGATATTCTCTGACAAGAACAGGGAAAGACCTAACAAATACTAATAATAATTTTACATCCGTATATCCAGGCCCAAAGTAGCTTCGGGCTCTAAGTGGCCCATGTTCAGCAACACCAAAGCCCCGGCTGGGCCGCCGGGGCCCCGGCGGGGATCCCCGCCCTCCCGCCCGGATCAGTCCGGGCCTGTTAGTATACATACTTATTAAGCCACAATAGACTCACTAGTGGCCGCATTGGAAGAGCTGGAAGGCCCACTCACATATAAATCATCAATTATCATCATATATATTCATTGCATGGAGTTATTTTGTCCATACAATACATAAATACTGTGTCTTCTCCATGTTCACTGTTAACCCCCATTTCTGGGATTCCTCCATTACCTTTCTTATCATATATTCCATGTCTTCTATATCATCAGCTACAATTACTTGGTCGTACAAACTGTAGTGTGTATCGGTGGTAAATCGGTCGTTAAGTTGTAATCCCATGTCGTGTACTTTACGTTTCCAATTTTTTAGAGCTACTTCGATATATACTTTAAAAATAGTTGGAGAGATACAACCCTGTCTTAAGCCTTTCGTTACCAGGAATTTTTTTGAAAGTCGATTTTCAATTTAAAAGTTAGATTTTGACCCTATATAGTTCTTTTATCGCTTTTATGTATGTATGATTGATATTTGCTCTAACACTCCCCATAAGTTTCTTACTTGAACGGTATCATATGCTTTTTGTAGGTCCACAATGGTAACATGAGTTATATTATATATTATATGAGTATATTTCTGGCACCCATTTTCTTAACTAATTGTTTAGGAAAAAAAACAACACTACAAGATCTGTCTACACTAAACCCACTTTGCTCTTTTTCTCCTTGTTCATGAAAATCATTCTCTAAGAATCCTAGCGTACAATCTACTTAGAGTACTGGTTGCTGAAGTTCCTCTGTAATTGTTGCGGTTTACATTGTTTCTTTTTTTCAGTCTTGATAATATGAGTGCAATTCTCCAATCATCAGGTACTGGATATCTAGATTTTGTAGTAATTTCACTGATCCATATTTGAGCATTTTATCGTATATTTCCCCACGTCCGCTAGCTTTTTCGGATTTAAGGTTTTTAATACTATTATTTATTATTTCTTCCTCGATGATTACTTCTTCTCCATGTACTTCCATGTATCTCCTCGGAGAAGCTGAAAAATATTCGGGTCTCCTTTCCTGCAGCAGTCCCATTTTCTTTCTTAAATTTTACATGTTGTTTATAGTTTTAGGTCTTACCCTGATGGACGAACCCTCTTGTTTTGGGGGAAATAAGCTCCAGAACCATAAAACATGAACTAGTTTAACTTCTTAAGTTAGAGGACAGAACACAGTGGCGTATTTAGACCAAGTTTTATGGGGGACCCGAGACACCATGATGCCGTCTTTCATGCTATTTTATGTTTATGTTATTATATAATTAAGAAAATAAATAGTTTTATTAACCATTATAACCAAAAATAAAAGAAAATATATTTGTTTTAAAAACCAAAAACAAAATTCACTTAGGTCCTATAATAAATGCATTTCACGTGTTTTTACAGTGTCTAAGCTTTTATCATATCACTAAGTACCAAAAATATCAACTGTGGTTTACTAAAACAGAAACTTCCTATTAATAATAGGGGTTTAGCTAGTTTCCTGCAGGATTAACCAGGTAAACAAAAGACTGATGCAAAAGCACAGGGGGACATGGAAAATAACATTTATCTTAAATTAAATATTAAATATCATACAAAGATCCAACGGATGTACCCTTAAAAAATGAATACCTGAGAAGTAGCGTTATTTCAAACTGACGGGTTTGGTTGTCTAAAGGCCGGCTCCAATAGTATGCCATTTGCCAAACTACAAACTAAGTTTGTGTTCCCATTCCAACAGTATGTCTCGGGTTGCAAACTAGTTTGTATTTTTTTGTTTGGTAAATTCGCTATTTAGTCTAATCAGTGTCGTTTACATTCACAGGAGGGGAGTCTGTAAATAAGGGTCTCTGTTAATGATAATAATCAACAATTTTTTATTCTTATAATGATTTTCCGATGGGTTCAAAAGGATATAATAATATTACCAATATAAGTTTATTTATCAAATCAAATTTTTTACATATTATTGTAATCTAAAAATATAAATAATGATAAATGAACACTTAGGCACTTAGTCGACTTATTTTCTTAGTTCTAAATCTTTTACACTAAGAAGAAGAGATTATGAACATTATAAGAAAAGTACTCTGACTCATTTCTAGTAGTGGAAAATATCCCTGACTGAAAATTTGTGGATCCAAAAAGTGGGTTGATTTGTGCGCTTATTTTCTTTGTCTTGAAACTGAACGTGTAAACTGATGTTATAATATACTATAACTAAAAATAACTCTAGCTGATTTAAAAACTTGGAAAATACACTTACCGGCGTCTTCAAAATCGGAAAATCAGGAATTTATTTTCTTGGTTTTGAATTTTTTTCATGGTAGATTACACTATAATGTCATGAAAAAAATTACTCTGGCTTTTATTTACAATCACGAAACCCTCGTCAGAAAAGCTCTAAGCGTTAAAAACACACTGCAGGCCAGGTAGTCAAACCACAGGGGAGAAAAGTAGCACGTGCGTATTTAGGTAACGGTCACTTCCAGTTCAGTGTTTCACTCACTTCCGGTCACTTAAGTCATGTCCGGTTACGTACAGTCTACTTTCAGTCACTTCTACTCAATATTAGACCATGTCCAGCTTACTTTAAGCAACTTCCGAGTTAGTTTCAGTCACTTCAGATCACTATTAGCCATTTATGGACACTTTCGGTTCACTTTTAGTAACTTTCGGTTCACTTCAACTCACTTCCGTTTACTTCAAGTGAACTTTCAGGAACTTTTGGTTAGTTTTTTGTCATTTTAAGTCACTTCTGGTTCACTTAAAGTTTAATCGCTGTCGTGGTGTAGTGGTAGCAATGTTTGTTTCCTACACCGGCGGTCCGGATTCGATTCCTGGCCAGGTACTTAGTTGTTTGTGTTTGTTTAAAAATGCTTTAACTCTGCTCAAACTTTGCGAAACTGGGCGATTGATCCTAATTGGATGGAAAGTCCCTGTATAAATAAACAAAAAAACGTGTGTTCCCGTCACTTTCAATTCAGTTTCACTCACTTCCGGTTCAGTTTCATTCAAATATCCGGTTACGTACAGTCACTTTTAGTCAGTTTTAGATCATATCTAGCTTACTTTAAGCAGGTTCAGGTTAGGATGTTAGGTTAGGTTTTACTTCAGTCACTTCCGGCCACTTTTAACCATTTTGGGACACTTTCAGTCAGTTTTATTCACTTCCGGACATTTTTCAGTTATTTTAGGTCACTTTTGGTTCACTCTAAGTTACTTCCGGTACATTTTTATTTACTTCCGGTCGAGTTTGGAATTTTTGGTCACTTTTAATTGTCTTTCCGTCACTTCCGGTTCAGTTTCACTTACTTCCGATCCCTTAAGGACACTTTTAAGACACGTCCGTTCACTTTTGCAAAAGCCATAAACAAAAAATAAATTTAAAAAAACTCTTTGTAGATCGGCAACGAAGCGTTTGAGGAACTAGGTACTTAGGAACATTTAGTCTTAAAATAATCACTTATCATTTGTAGGTGGGTTCAAGAAACATTAACATAAATTGAATGTGTCAAATGGACGGGCATCAGATAACTCTGGAAAGGCTTTGGTGATTTTAAATAATAGCCAGATGGTATTTTAAGCTTTTATTATAATACAACCTATCATCTCATAAACTTTCAGAATTAAGAAAATAAGAGCACTCATTTTATATCGTTTTTTACTTGTCAAATATATATCCTTCCTTAGAGATTAGCCAGAATATTGTCTTAAGTAGTACAACTAGTTTTATTACTATGAAAATTAGTTCGTCATATTCATATTTTATTTTGCATTTTGCGCCTAAACCCATCCGAATCCCCCCCCCCCGTATTCATATAACAAAATTTGACCAAGACCAAGAAAATAAGTTCCCAAAATCTTAACGGTCTCCCCTACTATCAGCTAAATAAATAAATGAACAAATTGTATCGAGTGCAAATGCCGCTCGCCACTGAAATTAGATAAATCACAACAAACACAGTTGGACCGCTCTGTAAGCCTGTTTGGACAAACTTGAGGTCCTTCGATTTGCATCGATTTACAGACCCGATACGGGAAAGCACAAGCCAAACCAAACTTTGGGTAGTATATTTTTTGGCAAATCAAATAAATTTTCCAGGGTTCAGCCTTGATTGTTCACCACATCTTCTGACTGTTATTCATTTTTTATAAAAAATATGCTCAAACGAATTAAAATAAGCACCGGCATCATGTTTTGAATTGACAAATGTGTAGAGATAAATTTTAAATTATGAAGATAATAAACAAATATATTTTATAATTTTTTTGTTAAACATAATTGAAATAAATGGATCCATGACGTATCCCACTAAGCACAAAATCGTAAAAAACGTTAAATAAATGTTGAAAAAAAAATGTATTTTTTCTAACACAACTTTGTGTCAACTTTTGACATTAAAAAAACATGTAGAAAATCCTAACGAAAATTTCATGTAAATTCATTACCAAAAATATATTTCTTAAAAACGTTAAGAAACCAGCTTTAAAAAAACCATAATTTCACTAACATTAAAAATAATACCATCAATATATGGTTATTTTTATAATGTTTTCCCTAGATCTCAGTCTCAAGAATAACCAATATGTATGCAGTGATTTAAATGAAGAATCACAAAATTAGGTAAGAAAAGTAAACAAAAGTAGAAAAATTGTTTTGTATGGAATATCGCATACCTACGTGACCGTTAATCAGACAGGGAATTCGACAATTCACCGCGAATGATTAGCCGCCGGACCTTAAGCCGCGTATTCATTTAAGGCAGAATTCGCAAGCCTCGCTGCGGGACCAAACGAATGCTTCGTTTGCATTCATGCTAAAGTGAATACACGCTTTGAAATTGTTTGTTTGTATTCACTTGAGCATGAACTGATTAGCCTCGTAGCGAGGCACTTAGTACAAAATTATTGTTTACGTAGAATTTTAAATTTTATTTTCAGAAGCTACGGATCCGAATTTTCTTTACTGAGTGTCGAGTTCACGAAAACCTCAATGGACTGTTGCTGCCCTGCGTTTCCAAAATAGAAGAATTTTATTTACGTTATTTATGTTACCTAATCTTTAGACATATTTAAATAAAAAATATATTTTTTCATTGTTATTTTTCAATGTTAGAAAAACATTTATTTTTCACTGTTAAAAATCAATATTTTTTTAACGTTCGAAAAACACTTTAAAAAAAAGTTATAAAAACATAAGATTATTTTTTTAACGTCAGAAAACGGGTTATTACGCTTCTTTTTCACTATGAATATGACGTTAGAACTAAGATCCCACCTAACGTTATGTTTTTAAATTATACATTATTTTGACATTATTAAAATGTTTTTGTGTTTAGTGGGATCCGTCACCTTCCTAGTTAGCTTAATATCACACTTGAAGTGCAGCCATGATAATATATTAGCTTTAAAAATAGTTTTTTGTAAATATCTCAGAAACTAAAGCTCCTAGAACGTTTTTTGTTATAACATGAATTATTGAGCACAATATAGTCCACTATAGGTATTCCGACAACAGTGTATTGATACGACGCTCCGTTAAAAAGTAAGCATTTTTAAAAGTTTTTAATTTTCAAAAAACTGTCATTAACATTAATGGATTTGGACCAAAATCTAATCAGCTCGTAAGAGTGTTGAACATTATTTTACCTGAAAATTTTATGAAAATCGGTTCAACGGTTTAGGAGCTATCGTGTTCCGGACAAAAATAATATACACACAGACAGACATAACGACGATATTGCTAGAATAGGTCAAAATACAGCCAAAAAACACATTTTTGACGTTATCTCAAAAAAAATTCGTCGAAAATAATACCTTCTCTAGCCATTGCTACGCGGGCTAGGAAGGTGAAAATTTACATTAATAAGCTAACCCGTTTTTTCATTATACAAGTAATAAAATGATTGCAATGATGCCTTTTGTGTATGAAAAACTTAAGTCGGTATCGATACTAACTTGATAGTTAATGTTTTTCAATTAAAATCCAGCCCTATTACATGCTGCTCTAAGGCAGGCAACTCCCTATCCAGTGAAATTACCTTGTAAGCCCGTCTTTATTGCTTCATTAGTCGCGCTAATTGATATAACCTCTAAAATGCACGACACAGAGTTATGGCGGAACAGGTATGTGTGTACTATATAACTACGCAATTACTCTACCTCTAACTTCAACTCTACCATATTAAGCCTGTTGCCAGAAAACTTTTGTGAGGTAGGTAACTGCCGTCTCCATTTTCTGCTGATTAACCGAACCGAACGAAACGGGTTTTGAAAATTAATGTTTTCTCATAATTGAGGAAACCAAGTAGTCCTTCCTCTAAGGACCCCTAATAGGGAACTTGCCCATTTTTTTTTATTTTACTAAAATGTGTGTTTCTGTATGAAATCGCATTATACCAAATATCAGCCCTTAAATCGCAATACTTATTTTACAATAATTAATTAAAGTTGGAATCGCTGACTGGTATAGTTAAACACAGCAAAATGCGCGGCAGCCGCTGTGACGTCACTCCTTATGAGTATAACGGCCATTCGGTTCATAACTTTTTTATTTATGAATATTTTTTATTTCTGTAAAAACATTCTTTAGGCACTTTTTTAAGAGTAATTCAACTGTCAAAATAAAGTTTATTTGTCTCTTTTAGTTTTTGAGATATTACATAAAGTTTATATTTTACTTATGGTTTGATCCTTATTTTATTCGATTTTTAAAATTAGCGTAAAATTTCCTTTAAATAAAATTTTCTTTAGAATGATGAATGCATTTTTTTACAGTAATAAAAAATATTCATAAATATATCTCCAAAGCAATTTGGTTTTAGAAAAAAACTATCAACAGAAGACGCAATTGACCACCTGACAAAACAAGTATACAATGCTCTAGATGAAGGTAAACCATATATGGGTGTATTTATAGATTTAGCGAAGGCATTCGACACAGTTTGTCACTCAACATTAATTACAAAATTGGAAAGCTTTGGTTTTAGAGGCAACTCAAAAAAACTATTAACTAGTTACCTAGAAAATAGAATACAGTTTGTACAAATAGGTGACACACTTAGTGAGCCAAAACCTGTTAAATATGGTGTTCCTCAAGGAACTGTGCTTGGACCACTTTTATTTACAGTTTATTTAAATTATTTGCTAGAGCTTGACATTGAAGGCTCAATGTCAAATTTTGCAGATGATGGGGTTGTCGTATTTGTTAAGGATACATGGGGCGATGTTAAGACTGTGGCAGAAAGGGATTTGCATGTTATGAAACAATGGTTTGATCAAAACACCTTAACAGTTCATTTTGAAAAAACTAAGTTTTTGCCATTTTCAGTTTACGAGGACAAGCTTCCCACTTTCACCTCTTTGTCTCTTCCAAATAATTTTGAAATTGAAAGATCTGAATATTTCAAATATTTGGGATTATTACTAGATCCGCACATGAGATGGAATCGACATATAGATTGCTTAATCAGGAGATTGCGATGCATGATTTCTAGGTTTAAACATTTGCGGGAATTCCTCAGTTTAAAATCACTAAGAACTCTTTACCTTTCACTAGTAAATTCCCATTTAACTTATGGCATAGTTGGCTGGGGCACGCTTTCAGACAATCACTTAGAAAGTCTGCATGTTATCCAAAGGTGGATCCTTAAAATTATATTCCAAAAACTATATTTATATTCTACCAAGTTACTTTACTCTGAAGCGAAAATTTTGGATGTGAGGCAGCTTTATTTTAAGAAACTTGCAATAAAGGCATATAAAGAGAAACATCTATTGGAAAAACATGAAACTACTCATTGCACCAGAAATACTAATAATTTTGTTACCAAAAGGTCTAATTTAAATATAGGAAAAAGAAATTCAAAATATCTTATGCCTAGAATTTTGAATTTTTTGCCGCAAAACATGTTGCAAACACAGCATATCACTTTTTGTAACCCAAAAAACCATAATGTAGTAGATATAATTTTTTAATGCTTATACTTTTAGTTAAGTTAAATTTAATTAAGAAGATAATGTCAAGTTTTAGTGAAGTAAAGTGCATTTTACTATTGACAATAAAACCCGGACTGGACTAATTTAACCCGATTCTGACAGTAAATCAAAATTTAGACTGTGTACTTACCTATAAATGACTCTAACACTTACAAGTGATATATATCACTTAAATAGTGCTTTTTGTATGTTTATTTGTTTGATTAAATTTTTGGTTTCATGTATTATTATTATTTTTTGAATTCAAATAAACATCTATTCTATTCTAAAAAAGTTACGGGGGTGGGTCGAAAATGCACCAAATTGAAAATATATATCTTGAAAGTAGTTTAAGATATCGATGTGCGGTTTTCGGCATTAATGTTTTAACAAAAATCGAGCTCGTAACATGTAGGTTAGTTTTTTCTATCTTCTCTAGAAATGGGCGTTTCCTATCAAAAGTGTCCAATTTGGACCACTCTGTACCTATGTGGGTAGGTATAAATGAAAATAAATCAGCACTAGTGTTTATAGAGCTCATTCTAAACAATGTTTTAAATAGGTTCACTTAATTAATATACTTATTTTTAATAAGACTTATTAGTATGGTTATATATATATAAATATATATATAATTATTATTATATTATAGTACTTACAGTACTTAGGTATTTATACTTACTTGCGAGCTTTTACACCACGAACTTCAGCTTGAGAAAAATCCTCCGAATTTTTAATGTATAATGCAGTCATAAACATATCAACTCTAGGTAAATTGTCTGATTGTCCTTTTATAAACCCCGCATCAACCATTTTCAGTCTTTAACGGAATCACAAAACACTAAATTAAGAAAATTTAGACAAAACTACGTCCGGAAATAACTGAACACCACGTTCAAAGCTCCAATAAGTACAATATCAATTATTTACGTGTTGTTTCAATGTCGGTTAACGGTCGCATGGATCGAGATCCAAAGGCGTGACGTCACAACCAATGGCAGCGCGTTTTAAGAACAGGTCAAGTTATTCAAATATCAAACCTTTATTTCTCAGGTAATTTAATTGTTATTGGAATTTTTCTTTTTCTAGGAAGTTTCTTATGATAATACCTTACGATTTTAATTGTTTTTAAATGATTCGATTTTTTGGGCAAGTTCCCTATTTGCCTATCGAGATCTGAATCAATATTAAATTTAATCAATAAATAATTCAAAAATAGCATATTACAAATCACAAATTGAAAACAACCAGACAAACACGAAAAAACTCTGAAGTGTGGTAAATTCTATCTGTGCTTAACACAAAGAAGTTCCAAATTTTAGATAAACAAAATAAATTAGAAACTAACGCAAAACCGGTAGCTAATATATTAATTAAATACTTTACCAACATTGGCGAAAATCTTGCGAAAAATATAAAAAACCAAATGCCCACCATCTCCAAAAAGCTTTTAAATAAAAACTTTATTCTTTACAAAACAATCAAGCGGTCTAAAAACAATAAACGAATCAAACATGGAAAAGCACTGGGTCTAGATGTTAAAACGCAGAAACTGTAATCATTTTAAAACTTCAGTTGTTAAACCTGTTTTTAAAAGTGGCAACAGAAACCAGACAACAGATCATAGACCCATTTCATTTATTGCAATATTTACAAAAAAATTTGAAAAAATGTTAAAGAATAAACTAGTAACGGCAAAGATATGCAACAACCTAAAGAGAAGTACGCCATCCTTGTACATATTTCTAAATCTCTCCAAGGCTTTCGACACTGTTAGCTACACAGAAAAATCTTGCGGGAATCTGGAGTGCGACAAATTATTTAACATGTAATGGTCGAACATGAAGTGAGTAATTTTAAAGTTGTTAAATATGGTATTCCACAGTGAACTGTTCTCGACCCTATTTTGTTTATACTTTATGTAAAGAATATTCTGTGAAGTAACATCCCTGGAGTATTTATAAATTTTGCTGAGGATGGGACTATTTTCGTGGTGGGTAAATCTTGGTATAAGGTTAAAACCTTGACAGAAAAATCCTTAAAGATTATAGCAGATTGTCTCCGGCAACCTTCAAAACTTTCCATAAACTTACTAAAACAAAATTTATTACTTTTACATGCACAACAAAACGCTTTCTGTAGAAAATGATGACAACTAAAAATACGATATCGAATCAGTGAAATAAATCAAATATCTTGGAGTCTGGATAGACACTCATTTACGGTGGGACCATCATACAATTATCGTCCATAATAACTTGCACTTTGAACTGGAGAAATTTGGGTATTTGGCTAAACTTATAAATGAGAAACAATTGAAAATAATTTACTATGGCCTTGTACAGTCCAGGTTACAGTACGGCATTTTGGCATGGAGTGGAATTCTAGATGCACATATTGAAAAACTGGAGAAAGAGTGCACAGCAATTCTTTTTAAAACTAATTCCTAAGAAATAGCGTAAATACCCCACAGGAGAACTATATAAAGATTGAAATTTATTTGCTATCAGGCAGCATTATTTTATCCAAACAATGAATTATGCATACAAAGATAAAAATATACTAATTTTGTAAACCATCACTATAACACAAGGGCGCACAAATAAACAAATAAAGGTGAAAAACAAAAAGGACAAAAATATTTTGTCTACCATTCTCAAAAAATGTATAATTTTCTTCCTTTAAAACAAAAAAATAAATGGTTTATTATTCTATCCTTAAATACAATTAAAATTAAATTTAAAACTATACATGATTTGATCTGACAAGGAAAAAGTAGGTAGTGTGTTTCGTGTCCAAATTTGTATTTATTATTAGATCACAGTTTTTTTTTTAATTAGTGTAGAAATGTACATTTTTACATTATATTTGTTTAACTTTTAAAAGAATATGTAAATTTTCTTAATTTAATTTTAAATTTTTATGCAAGGACATAAATTATTATTTTGTATTTATTGACTAATTTTTTTATATTTTTTTTATAATGGTTGCACAAACATTATTAAAGATAAAATTATGAATTATTGTTAGAAGTGGACATTTTTAATAACTTATTTTTACATGAACCTAATTTAAAATATTTTTACATTTTACTCTTAAATTGTTTATGACATGTAATTTCTTAATTTTGTAATTTTGACGTATGTAAGTGCGTTAGCACATTAACATCAATAAAAAACTTGAACTTGAAGTGTAGAATGGTTAGATATAGATAGTAATTTGGTGTACTATTTAATTAAATAGAACCTGTATGGTGCAAATATTGAATAGCTAAAGTTTTACCACTCGCGACATTTGTGTTTGTGGTATTTCTATTTATTTGCACAGATATAAGTTGATTTTTATTATTTTTTGTAAAGCAGATTTTGCTGCAAATAAATATTCATTCATTCAAAAAAAAGCATGTTTAAATTAAACAATCAAGCTTTAGCTACTGGATTTAACAGTTATAGCTAATTCCAAAGCAGTAACCTGTTACAATCATGAGCATGAAGTTAGCGAAGCACCCATCGCAAATCGAATCGCGACTAGGTGGATAATTTGCCGTTAATTATTCGTGAATTAGTTGTTGAAAAAATAATTTTGTCGCTCTTATTTTTCACCGTTTTTTTGGGTGCTTCGCTAACTTCATCTTTTGGCACCAATCGCAAATCGAATTGCGACTAGGTGGATAATTTGCCGTTAATTAGTCGTTAATATGGTGAATAATTTGCCGCTAATTAGTCGTGAGTTAGTTGTGGAAAAATTAATTTTGTCGCTCTTATTTTTGACCGTTTTTTGGGTGCTTCGCTAACTTCATATTTTGGCACCCATCGCAAATCGAATCGCGACTAGGTGGATAATTTGCTGTTAATTAATCGTCAATTAGTTGTGGAAAAATTAATTTTGTCGCTCTTATTTTTGACCGTTTTTTAGGGTGCTTCGCTAACTTCATATGAAGTTAGCGAAGCACCCTCGTAAAAATGGCTTTTGTCATGACGTATCAAATTCGATTTTGATTTCTTACAAGAAGGTGGTAGTTTTTTATAACGAAGTGAACCAATTGTCTTGAAAATAAAATTTTACAAACTCCTAAACAAACCAAACAAACAAAAATTACAAAAAAACATTGGAAAGCCTTCAAAAACCATAAAGACCCTAGACTGCAAGATAACAGTCATGCATATGAATATTCAGGGGATCAACACAAAAACCCTTGAACTAGCAGTTATACTAGATGAAATTAAACCTACAGTGCTGTGTTTAACAGAACACTTTTTGACTGGCAATAAAATAGAATCTTTAAAAATAGAGGGATATAGTTTGATTTCATACTCTTCTAGAACAAATAGGGAAAAAGGCGGGACCACAATTTTTGTTAAAGACAGCACAAAAGCCAACCCAAGACTGGTTAAAGATTTTCAACCAATGGACTTTCACTGTGAATATTCAGTATGCGAAGTGATCAATAACAAATCAAAATATATTTTTGTTTGCATATACAGGTCCCCCAATTTAGGTGATATTCATGTTTTTCAAAGTAGAATCAGTGAGGTATTGGATACAATATACGATCCAGAAAAAACTCTAATTTTAGTTGGTGATTTTAATTGTCATTTTGAAAAAAAAACTGTTTAGATTCACAAGAAACTGGTGAGTGCCTTGTTTCTGATTGCCGTTGTGTGGCACCAACAATTAACCTATGGACGTTTGATTATTTCGTAATTTCATATCAATATATTTATGTTTGTTCGCGCTTTCATTAATTAAAATACTTACAGTCCATTGCAGTTATCGTTTCTTCTAACCGCGGGCTAACATAAAAGTTCCTTTCGAGCCGAATTATTTTAAATTTACTCCACACGACGGTATTAATAAGTCAGCCATTTACTTTCACGCCGAAAACAAGACGGCCTTGAATTTTGTCAATCGTATTGAAACGAGAGAGATTTTCGCTCGCGCCACGGTGTCGGCGCAGTACCTGTTATCGGTCCGCTGCTATGGTAACGGGTCTACCGCGTGGTCGTTTCAGTAAAAACAAACAAACGACATTTCTCATTTATGTGTTAGGTGTGTTCCATATCATTTCGATATTTAAAACAATTTTCATCAATTGCGATAAATTAGTGCATATTATCGACAATTCGTCATTTTTCTATTTCAGAAGCATTAATTTAGCGTTAATTGTATATTTACCGACATTTCTGTGATTAGATGTGTTCCATATCATTTCGATATTTAAAACAATTTTCATCAATTAAGATAAATTAGTGCATATTTTCGACAAATTGTCATTTTTCTATTTCAGAAGCATTAATTTAGCGTTAATTGTATATTTACCGACAATTTCGTCATTTCAAAGGTAAAATCATGTCTGTCAAAAAAAGCCGTGCAAAAACGCAAGGGTTTTTTATCTGCGATCACCGAGTGTTATGTGTTTTCACAGACCGCGGCAAAAGATGAAAAAGCGAGAAACGAGTTTCAAGTGAGGTATTCCGATTTGGATGAAACCTTCGATAAATGCATGCTGGCGCATAATGACGTCATTATGTTGATAGACGACGCGGACGACGAGGAGTTTAAAACGCAGGATGCGATCCTTTCAGAAGCTCGTAAATATTTTTATTAGTGTAAGGGGGTTTACTCTAAAATATTTCCGGTTGAGGCCCCATCCTTTTTGGGTTCATATGTTCGACAAATCGAAACTCCAAAACTCAAAGAGTTAGGTATTCCTATATTTCGAGGTGATAAAAAATTATGGCCAAGCTTTTTCGATCTTTTTAATAACATTATAGATCAAAATCAAAGTCTAAGTAACGTTCGAAAACTTCTATATTTATTTTCATATCTCGAGGATGAGCCTTTAAAATTGATATCAGGGATTAGCTTATCTGATCAAAATTATAAAATTGCTTACGACAAATTAGTCAATAGATATCAAAACAAGCGAGACCTCGCAAATGATGCTTTAAGCTCAATTATGAACTCCTCCACCTTAAAAAACGAGTTAGCTAAAGAATTGCGTAAATTAATTGACACCTTTTCTGAATCCCTAAAAGTTTTAAAATCACTTAGCTTTGACGTTGACAGTTGGGACTTTATTATTTTTTTCATTTTGTTAGAAAAATTGGATATTCCGACGCGTTCAAATTTCGAAATGAGTCACGCCAATACTAATACCGAAATTCCCACTTTTCAGTCACTTTTTCAATTTCTAGAAAAAAGATGTAAAGTTTTGGAGTCACTTCCTCAATCAACAGCACCCAAAAAGGTGCCTATCTATCAAAAATCAAATTCTATACAAAATCAGTCTGGGCAAAAGCCTACCTATCAAAATTCAAATTCTATGCGAAATCAGTTAGGGCAAAAGCCTACCTATAAATCATCCAATTCGCCTTTTATAGGACTGGCTGGCACCTCAACTAATTCAAGTACGGGAATAAAATGTTTCCGGTGTAATCAAGGTGCTTTCGTGTGCCAACCATTTCTTGATCTCTCACCTATCGATCGCCTATCTTTCGTCAAGCAGAAAAAATTATGTCTAGCGTGTTTTCATCCCTTGCATGGGGTAGATACGTGCAAATCAAAATATTCATGCAGGACTTGCAATAGTAAAAGGCACTACACTTTAACTCATATCTTGGAAACTAATCAAGAGTCTGGAAGCCAAGATACTAGTCCTGTCATTCACACACCACCTGTCAATAATCTTCATGTGTCATTAAATATTAGCCCGCGGATAGAAAAAACGCGAAATGCAGTGGACTGTAAATATTTTAATGATATCGTGAGCAAACATAAATGTATTGATATGAAATTACGAAATAATCAGACGTCCATAGGTAAAATTGTTGGAACCACACAACGGTAATCAGATAAGTGCACTCACCTCCTTTGCAGCCAAATTCTCCTCGTTTCCAAGGGGCCCCTGAAGGATCTAATGATGTCACCACGTAGCTGAAGGGTTGAAGTTTCTAGTTCTATGCTTCAGTACACAAAATTCGAGCACTTTCAGGTGTAGATAATTGAAATAGTTGGAGAACGAAATTAACACGCCTTTTTCTCTGGGCGATTGACAATGATCTCCCTGGTTGTTGGTGCGCATGTCCAAATACGCGGAATGCGCTTTGTCCTTCATACAGTTGTGTGTTTTTAAAAATAGATATAAACAACCGCGAAATTTAGCGGGAGCTAACATAACTGCCCTCCAAAACACACAAATTTAGAATCTCAACCGGACAGATATAGATATAAGAAAAAGAATCGACCGATAAATATAAATGAATGAAAACAGATAAGTATCGTAAGTTTATTTAGATATAACGAAATCCCGAAAAAAGGCAAAACAAACAAACAAAAAATTCAAAAAAATTAAAAATAAAAAACCTATTGTAATACCCGGTAAAAGGTAGAAAATTAAAATTACTTTTAATTTGGCAAGAGGCACAGTTTTACAACTGGCCGCTTATAAACACCGGTAACCGTTTTTACCGTCGCAACACGCACCTGACCGTCCCCGCCGGGATGCAGTTCGATGACCCGACCGACCGGCCATTTCAAAGGCGATTGAATGTGATCACTTGTTATGATAACCAAATCATTTAATTTGATATTTGGGGACAAATCAGTCCACTTGTGTCGCTGTTGTAGCGTATGCAAATACTCTATAGAATACCGTTTCCAAAAATCATTATGTAGTTTTTGGATTAGTTGCCATCTCGAGAGCCGATTTAGGGGAACCTCGGACAAATCTGACTCCGGAATTTCTGAATTAAGGGGTTCAAGTGTCAAAAAATGCCCAGGGGTAAGAGGTTGAAGATCGTGTGGGTCTGAAGAGGCAGGAGATAAAGGGCGACTATTAAGTACGGCTTCTATGCGACAGGTAAGGGTGGACATCTCCATGATAGACAACTTCTGGTCGCCGACAACTCGTACAAAGTGAGTTTTAAAACTTTTGACGCCAGCTTCTGCCAGGCCATTGAAATGTGGACTGAGAGGAGGTCCCAGATGCCAACGAATAGAAAGTCTGGTGGCAGCACTTCTTGCGTAATCCAGTAATTGGTTACGAAACCCTATAAAATTACTGCCTTGATCTGACCAGCATTGCGTCACGCTTCCGCGTCTGGAAATGAATCGATGGAATGCACCTACGAACCCTTCGGTGGACAGTTCCATGGTTAATTCCAAATGCACGCAATGTGTGGCCGTACAGACAAACACACAGACATACGATTTGAAAGCTTTACAACCACGGTAACGATGAGGAATCACAAAGAAAGGTCCACAAAAGTCGATAGCTACACTTGAAAAAGGTTTTAGTTGATTGATTCGATGAGCGGGAAGTGAACTCATTATGGGCGGTCTATAGGGTTTAGGGTTGATTCTAAAACATTGCAAGCACTTGGATATGGTTCTTTGAATTGCCCGTCTGGCAGATAATATCCAAAATTGCTGTAAAAGCAGATTATGTAATGTTTTAAACCCAGGATGAAGATATTGTCGATGAGCGGACTCGATAAGAAGAGTAGTTAAACGATGGTCACTCGAAAGTAAGACGGGGTGTTTTGCAGAATAAGACAAAAGGTCAGATTTTTGTAATCTGCCACCGACTCTAATGATATTATTCTCATCAAGAAAAGGTGAAAGTTTTCGCAAAGGTTTCGGTATTGGTTTATCCTTAGATAACGCGGAAAAAAGCTCAGAAAAACAAGACCCTTGCACGCGTTTGATAAGAAGGTGTAACGCACTTTGCATCTCACCGGTGGTAGGAAAAACAATATTCTCAAAAATAACTTTTTGGTCCGGCGGCTTAGTGGGTTTTTGATAAGAATACTTTTGAAAAAGGTTAACTATTCGAAGGACATAACAAATGATACGTTGAATTTTTGATATAGAGGAATATTTGATAAGAAGCTGATCTAAGAAGTTGACATCAATTATCGCATTGCAACAGACTTTTGGCTTTTCCTCCAGATTAATATCTCCGAAATCAATCGGCATTTTTGGTTTATGAAAATCGGGCCATTCGTTTTCGGGAGACCACAAAAACGACGGTGCGTTCCACCACATGTCATGTGACATGAGCTGTGAAGGGGTGGCCCCTCGTGACGCAATATCGGCTGCATTCAAAGCAGAAGGAATGTATCGCCACGAGTTTGAGGGAATGATTTCTTGGATTCTACTGACTCGATTTCCAACAAAGGTTTGCCAGCGATTAGGAGGGGATGAAAGCCAGTGCAATACGACTTGCGAATCGCAGAAAGTAACGATATTTGTAAAAGTTATTTTTCCTTCATAGCTAGATAAAACGAAGTCAATTAATTCGCTTAAAAGAAATGCGCCTAGGAGTTCTAGCCTAGCCAAAGTGTGTGACTTTATAGGCGCGACCCTAGATTTTGCAGATATGAGAGAAACAGATATATTGTTTTCCTCTTCTACACGAAAATATATGACGCCTGCGTAGCCTCGAATTGAAGCGTCACAGAAGCCGATGATTTGACAGGTATTGGTTTTTGACAGTTTGATTTGTCGGGGTAATTGAAAATTGGAAAGAAGCGGGAATTCAGAACGAAGTTTGTTCCAAGAGTCGATGATAGAAGAATCTGGTTCTTCGTCCCAGCCTATTTTCGATATCCACAACTGTTGCAAAATAAATTTTGCTTGTAGCAACAAGGGACAAAGAAAACCTAAGGGATCGAAGATTGTTCCTATGATAGATAAAATAGAACGTTTGGTTGGGGGTTTGTCCTTCATTCGGCATTGATAAGAAAAAATGTCGTTTTTTGGATGCCATTGAAGTCCTAAAACTTTGATAAAGTGGGGTTCCTCCTTGTCGAAAGAGAGAGGCATTTGACGATCGGACTCTGGCAATGTTGCCAATAACTCAGGACAATTGCTTGCCCATTTTTTAAGTTCAAATCCTCCCGTCTTCAACAAATCATTGAGTTCTGTTTGAAGGGAGAGAGCTTCAGAAAGCGAAGGGCTAGTTCCCAAGATATCGTCGATATAGATTGACGTTTTTAGAACAGTACTAGCCATAGGAAAACGTTCCTTTTCTCTCTCTGCCAGCTCATTTAAGGTACGCATGGCTAGAAAAGGTGAGCATGTCATGCCAAAAGTGACAGTAGAAAGTTCCCACACTGAAAGTGGGTCCTGTGGAGAAAACCTCCACAATATCCTTTGATAAGGACGGTGATAAGGATTGATAAGGACTTGACGGAACATCTGTTTGATGTCAGCAATGTAGGCAATAGGATTAAGACGAAACGTAAGGAGTAAAGAAGCAATATCTTTTTGAAGTTTCGGTCCAGATAACAATGTGTCATTGAGACTAATATTTTTTGGGGTGACTGCTGAACAATCCCAGACTACCCTTAATTTTGTACTCAAGCTTTCCGGCTTTAATACGCAATGATGTGCTAAAAAACACGATACGTCGACCTTTGGTTGACTAGATAAAACTAAACTCATATGATTAGAATCGATATAGTCTTGCATGAAACTTGAATAGGCAGTGTACAGATCAGGATTTTTGATTAATCTATTTTCTAGAAGTAAAAATCTACGATAAGCTTGCGGATAAGTATTTCCTAGGTCAGGGTTTATTTTATCTTTAAACGGAAGATCTACCATGAATCTACCGCTCGGTTGCCGTACTACACTAGCAGTAAAAATTGATTCTGCCTGTTTTTCTTCCTTTGATAAGATTTGTTTTTTAGGCAAATGTTCGATTTCCCAAAACCTAGGGAGAATGACCTCTAAAGGAGGTGAATGACTCGTTAAAAAACAACTGGTTCGTTCCGTAAGACTACCTACTTCGTCAACCTTTCCCATGACGACCCAGCCAAAGATAGTTTCAAGGGCTGAAGGCTGCCCTACCTGTCCAAGAACCCTGCCCTCCTTGAATATCTGTGCGAATAGCTCGCAACCAATAACCAGGTCCACAGGTCTAGATTTGAAATAAGATGGGTCGGCAAGTTTAAGGTTTCCCAAGTGTTTCCACTGATTATCGTTCAAAGAGAATGTAGGCATATTGGAACATAGTTGTGGAACAACAATTGCTTCGAAATTAAGTAAAGGAGTGACTTGTCCTTGTGGCTTAATGTGACATTGAACGAGCCCTTTGGAAGTAAAAGAAGACATCTGATTTAATCCGAATATTTCAGTGGTGTAACTTCGCCTAGGAAGATTAAGACGCTGAATACACTTTTCACTGATGAATCCTGTCTGTGATCCAGAATCAAGCAGTGCCCTTACAGGTTGAAAATTTCCGCAACCGTCCATAACATCTATTATGGCGGTGCATAAAAGAAAGGTACCTAGACACATGAAGATTATTGACAGGTGGTGTGTGAATGACAGGACTAGTATCTTGGCTTCCAGACTTTTGATTAGTTTCTAAGATATGAGTTAAAGTGTGGTGCCTTTTACTATTGCAAGTCCTGCATGAATATTTTGATTTGCACGTATCTACATCATGCGAGGGATGAAAACACGCTAGACATAATTTTTTCTGTTTGACGAAAGATAGGCGATCGATAGGTGAGAGATCAAGAAATGATTGACATTTCGAAAGCACGTGACCTTGATTACACCGGAAACATTTTATTCCCGTACTCGAATTAGTTGAGGTGCCAGCCAGTCCTATAAAAGGCGAATTGGATGATTTATAGGTAGGCTTTTGCCCAAACTGATTTCGCATAGAATTTGAATTTTGATAGGTAGGCTTTTGCCCAGACTGACTTTGCATTGAATTTGATTTTTGATATATAGGCACCTTTTTGGGTGCTGTTGATTGAGGAAGTGATTCCAAAACTTTACATCTTTTTTCTAGAAATGGAAAAAGTGACTGAAAAGTGGGAATTTCGTTATTAGTATTGGCGTGACTCATTTCGAAATTTGAACGCGTTGGAATATCCAATTTTTCTAATAAAATGAAAAAAATAATAAAGTCCCAACTGTCAACGTCAAAGCTAAGTGATTTTAAAATTTCTAGGGATTCAGAAAAGGTGTCAATTAAATTACGTAATTCTTTAGCTGACTCGTTTTTTAAGGTGGAGTTCATAATTGAGCTTAAAGCATCATTTGCGAGGTCTCGCTTGTTTTGATATCTATTGACTAATTTGTCATAAGCAATTTTATAATTTTGATCAGATAAGCTAATCCCTGATATCAATTTTAAAGGCTCATCCTCGAGATATGAAAATAAATATTGAAGTTTTCGAACCTTACTTAGACTTTGATTTTCATCTATAATGTTATTAAAAAGATCGAAAAAGCTTGGCCATAATTTTTTATCACCTCGAAATATGGGAATACCTAACTCTTTGAGTTTTGGAGTTTCGTTTTGTCGAACATATGATCCCGAAAAGGATGGGGCCTCAACCGGAAATATTTTAGAGTAAACCCCCTTACACGCATAAAAATATTTACGAGCTTCTGAAAGGATCGCATCCTGCGTTTTAAATTCCTCATCGTCCGAGTCGTCTAGCAACATAATGACGTCATTATGCGCCAGCATGCATTTATCGAAGGTTTCATCCAAATCGGCATACCTCACTTGAAACTCGTTTCTCGCTCTTTCATCTTTTTCCGCAGTCTGCGACAACACATAACACTCGGTGATCGCAGATAAAAAACCCTTGCGTTTTTGTACGGCTTTTTTGACAGACATGATTGATTTTACCTTTGAAATGACGAAATTGTCGGTAAATATACAATTAACGCTAAATTAATGCTTCTGAAATAGAAAAATGACGAATTGTCGAAAATATGCACTAATTTATCGCAATTGATGAAAATTGTTTTAAATATCGAAATGATATGTACACCACTGAACTTTTGTTTTGTTTGTTTTGTTTTGTTTTGATCCCTTCGCTTTGTTTACTGAATCATGCACTGAGCATGCGAAAGACACGTGCAGTCGTCGGTGCAGACGAGATTCAAGGTCGCCTTATTTGGCTGCTGCAAATAATTATTAATACCGTCGTATGGATTTATTATTTAAAAATTTGGTCGAAGGAGCACTTTATGTTAGCCCGCGGATAGAAAAAACGCTAAATGCAGTGGACTGTAAATATTTTAATGATATCGTGAGCAAACATAAATGTATTGATATGAAGTTACGAAATAATCAGACGTCCATAGGTAAAATTGTTGGAACCACACAACGGTAATCAGATAAGTGCACTCACCTCCTTTGCAGCCAAATTCTCCTCGTTTCCAAGGGGCCCCTGAAGGATCTAATGATGTCACCACGTAGCTGAAGGGTTGAAGTTTCTAGTTCTATGCTTCAGTACACAAAATTCGAGCACTTTCAGGTGTAGATAATTGAAATAGTTGGAGAACGAAATTAACACGCCTTTTTCTCTGGGCGATTGACAATGATCTCCCTGGTTGTTGGTGCGCATGTCCAAATACGCGGAATGCGCTTTGTTCTTCATACAGTTGTGTGTTTTTAAAAATAGATATAAACAACCGCGAAATTTAGCGGGAGCTAACAATTAAATACCTCAGGACCTTCAGGTACCTTTCTTTTATGCACCGCAATAATAGATGTTATGGACGGTTGCGGAAATTTTCAACCTGTAAGGGCATTGCTTGATTCTGGATCACAGACAGGATTCATCAGTGAAAAGTGTATTCAGCGTCTTAATCTTCCTAGGCGAAGTTACATCACTGAAATATTCGGATTAAATCAGATGTCTTCTTTTACTTCTAAAGGGCTCGTTCAATGTCACATTAAGCCACAAGGACAAGTCACTCCTCTACTTAATTTCGAAGCAATTGTTGTTCCACAACTATGTTCCAATATGCCTACATTCACTTTGGACGAAAATCAGTGGAAACACTTGGAAAACCTTAAACTTGCCGACCCATCTTATTTCAAATCTAGACCTGTGGACCTAGTTATTGGTTGCGAGCTATTCGCACAGATATTTAAGGAGGGCAGGGTTCTTGGACAAATAGGGCAACCTTCAGCCCTTGAAACTATCTTTGGTTGGGTCGTCATGGGAAAAGTTGACAAAGTAGGTAGTCTTACGGAACGAACCAGTTGTTTTTTAACGAGTCATTCACCTCCTTTAGAGGTCATTCTCCCTAGGTTTTGGGAAATCGAACATTTGCCTAAAAAACAAATCTTATCAAAGGAAGAAAAACAAGCAGAATCAATCTTTACTGCGAGTGTAGTACGGCAACCGAGTGGTAGATTCATGGTAGATCTTCCGTTTAAAGACAAAATAAACCCTGACCTAGGAAATACTTATCCGCAAGCTTATCGTAGATTTTTACTTCTAGAAAATAGATTACTCAAAAATCCTGATCTGTACACTGCCTATTCAAGTTTCATGCAAGACTATATCGATTCTAATCATATGAGTCTAGTTTTACCTAGTCAACCAAAAGTCGACGTATCATGTTTTTTGGCACATCATTGCGTATTAAAGCCGAAAAGCTTAAGTACAAAATTAAGGGTAGTCTGGGATTGTTCGGCGTTCACCCCAAAAAATATTAGTCTCAATGACACGTTGTTATCTGGACCGAAATTTCAAAAGGATATTGCTTCTTTACTCCTTACGTTTCGTCTTAATCCTATTGCCTACATTGCTGATATCAAATAGATGTTCCATTAAGTCCTTATCAATCCTTATCACCGTCCTTATCAAAGGATATTGTGGAGGTTTTCTCCACATGACCCACTTTCAGTGTGGGAACTTTCTACTGTCACTTTTGGCATGACATGCTCACCTTTTCTAGCCATGCGTACCTTAAATGAGCTGGCAGAGAGAGAAAAGGAAAGTTTTCCTATGGCTAGTACTGTTCTAAAAACGTCAATCTATATCGACGATGTCTTGGGAACTAGCCCTTCGCTTTCTGAAGCTCTCTCCCTTCAAACAGAACTCAATGATTTGTTGAAGTCGGGAGGATTTGAGCTTAAAAAATGGGCAAGCAATTGTCCTGAGTTATTGGCAACATTGCCAGAGTCCGATCGTCAAATGCCTCTCTCTTTCGACAAGGAGGAACCCCACTTTATCAAAGTTTTAGGACTTCAATGGCATCCAAAAAACGACATTTTTTCTTATCAATGCCGAATGAAGGACAAACCCCCGACCAAACGTTCTATTTTATCTATCATAGGAACAATCTTCGATCCCTTAGGTTTTCTTTGTCCCTTGTTGCTACAAGCAAAATTTATTTTGCAACAGTTGTGGATATCGAAAATAGGCTGGGACGAAGAACCAGATTCTTCTATCATCGACTCTTAGAACAAACTTCTTTCTGAATTCCCGCTTCTTTCCAATTTTCAATTACCCCGACAAATCAAACTGTCAAAAATCAATACCTGTCAAATTATCGGCTTCTGTGACGCTTCAATTCGAGGCTACGCAGGCGTCGTATATTTTCGTGTAGAAGAGGAAAAGAATATCTCTGTTTCTCTCATATCTGCAAAATCTAGGGTCGCGCCTATAAAGTCACAAACTTTGGCTAGGCTAGAACTCCTAGGCGCATTTCTTTTAAGCGAATTAATTGGCTTCGTTTTATCTAGCTATGAAGGAAAAATAACTTTTACAAATATCGTTATTTTCTGCGATTCGCAAGTCGTATTGCATTGGCTTTCATCTTCTCCTAATCGCTGGCAAACCTTTGTCGGAAATCGAGTCAGTAGAATCCAACAAATCATTCCCTCAAACTCATGGCGCTACATTCCTTCTGCTTTAAATGCAGCCGATATTGCGTCACGAGGGGCTACCCCTTCACAGCTCATGTCACATGACATGTGGTGGAGCGCACCGTCGTTTTTGTGGTCTCCCGAAAACGAATGGCCCGATTTTCATAAATCAAAAATGCCGATTGATTTCGGAGATATTAACCTGGAGGAAAAGCCAAAGGTCTGTTGCAATGCGATAATTGACGTTAACTTCTTAGATCAGCTTCTTATCAAATATTCATCTATATCAAAAATTCAACGTATCATTTGTTATGTCCTTCGAATAGTTAACCTTTTTTAAAACCGTTCCTGTCAAAAACCCACTAAGCCGCCGGACCAAAAAGTTATTTTTGAGAATATTGTTTTTCCTACCACCGGTGAGATGCAAAGTGCGTTATACCTTCTTATCAAACGCGTTCAAGGTTCTTGTTTTTCTGAGCTTTTTTCCGCGTTATCTAAGGATAAACCAATACCGAAACCTTTTCGAAAACTTTCACCTTTTCTTGATGAAAATAATATCATTAGAGTCGGTGGCAGATTACAAAAATCTGATCTTTTGTCTTATTCTGCAAAACACCCCGTCTTACTTTCGAGTAACCATCATTTAACTACTCTTCTTATCGAGTCCGCTCATCGACAATACCTTCATCCTGGGTTTAAAACATTACATAATCTGCTTTTACAGCAATTTTGGATATTATCTGCCAGACGGGCAATTCAAAGAACCATATCCCAGTGTTTGCAATAATGAGTTCACTTCCCGCTCATCGAATCAATCAACTTAAACCTTTTTCGAGTGTAGCTATCGACTTTTGTGGACCTTTCTTTGTGATTCCTTATCGTTACCGTGGTTGTAAAGCTTTCAAATCGTATGTCTGTGTGTTTTTCTGTACGGCTACACATTGCGTGCATTTGGAATTAACCATGGAACTGTCCACCGAAGGGTTTGTAGGCGCATTCCATCGATTCATTTCCCGACGTGGAAGCGTGACGCAATGCTGGTCAGATCAAGGCAGTAATTTTATAGGGTTTCGTAACCAATTACTTGATTACGCAAGAAGTGCGGCCACCAGACTTTCTATTCGTTGGCATCTGGGACCTCCTCTCAGTCCACATTTCAATGGCCTGGCAGAAGCTGGCGTCAAAAGTTTTAAAACTCACTTTGTTCGAGTAGTCGGCGACCAGAAGTTGTCCATCATGGAAATGTCCACCCTTACATGTCGCATAGAAGCCGTACTTAATAGTCGCCCTTTATCTCCTGCCTCTTCAGACCCACACGATCTTCAACCTCTTACCTCTGGGCATTTTTTGACCCTTGAACCCCTTAATTCAGAAATTCCGGAGTCAGATTTGTCCGAGGTTCCCCTAAATCGGCTCTCGAGATGGCAACTAATCCAAAAACTACATAATGATTTTTGGAACAGGTATTCTATAGAGTATTTGCATACGCTACAACAGCGACACAAGTGGGCTGATTCGTCCCCAAATATCAAATTAAATGATTTGGTTATCATAACGTGATCACATTCAATCACATTTGAAATGGCCGGTCGGTCGGGTCATCGAACTGCATCCCGGCGGGGACGGTCAGGTGCGTGTTGCGACGGTACAAACGGTTACCGGTGTTTATAAGTGGCCAGTTGTAAAACTGTGCCTCTTGCCAAATTAAAAGTAATTTTAATTTTTCTACCTATTACCGGGTATTACAATAGGTTTTTCTTTATTTTTATTTTTTTTTTGAATTTTTTGTTTGTTTGTTTTGCCTTTTTCGGGATTTTGTTATCTCTAAATAAACTTACGATACTTATCTGTTTTCATTCATTTATATTTATCGGTCGATCATTTTTCTTATATCTATATCTGTCCGGTTGAGATTCTAAAATTGTGTGTTTTGGAGGGCAGTTATGTTAGCTCCCGCTAAATTTCGCGGTTGTTTTTAAAATTTTTAAAACCCACAATTGGATGAAGGACAAAGTGCATTTTTCGCGCATTGGACATGCGCACCAAGAATCAGCGAGATCCTTTGTCAATCGCCTCGAGAAATGGCGTGTTAATTTCGTTCTCCAACTATTTCAAATTTCTACACCTGAAAGTGCTCGATTTTGGTGTACTGAAGCATAGAACTATAAACTTCAGCCCTTCAGCTACGTGGTGACATCATTAGATCCCGATAGGGGCCCCTTGGAAGTGGATAAATTGGCTGCAAACTGGTGAGTGCCTTGTTTCTGATTGCCGTTGTGTGGCACCAACAATTAACCTATGGACGTTTGATTATTTCGTAATTTCATATCAATATATTTATGTTTGTTCGCGCTTTCATTAATTAAAATATTTACAGTCCATTGCAGTTATCGTTTTTTCTTACCGCGGGCTAACAGGCTACATCTATAAAACAATCATATCTGATCACTACGGGCAATATATGCATTTTTATGAAGGTTCTTCAAATAAGGTATATAAATTTACTAAAAAACGGTTTTCCTACAGTCAAAATATCACTAACTTTCAAATATCCTTGCAACAAGAGAACTTGATTGCTTTGACACTTCAGATCCAAATAAAAGCTATGAATCTTTCAGCAATATATTTCAGTATTACTTTCACTGCTGCTGTCCTGTACAAACAGCGCGAGTCAAGGATAAAAGCACATGGGTAACTAAAGAAATTCAAAGGTACTCTTCATTCATCAAGGATTTATATGTAAATTACCAAACAACTAAAAGTGAAATTCTTTTATCTCAGTACAAAAGGGAACGTAAGGAGTACAGGAAATTCCTGGTTGACATTAAAAAAAGTTCGAATGACAACAAAATAATAAATTCTCAAAATAAAACTAAAACAATGTGGCAAATTTTTAACCATGAGACAAATCGGGCCAAGTCTCAAAGCAACATTACAATAAAAAACAATGGTAACATAATTCAAGATCCCAACATAATAGCACAAGAGTTCTTAAACCAGTTTTCCCTAGATCTAATACCTAACAATAGAGAAATTAAATATGAAAGTAAAATCCCTAACTCATTCTTTCTGACACCTGTAGACAGTACTGAAATTTTGTCAATTATTAAAAAACTTTTAAATAAATTTTAATCAGGTTTGGATGAAGTTCCAACATATATTTTAAAACTGGTTGATGAATACATATGTGAGCCCCTCACACACATTATTAATTGTTGTTTTGTCAAGGGTGAATTTCCTGTGCAACTAAAAAGAGCTAAAGTTATACCAATTTTTAAAAAATGAGATAGACAGGTTCTTGGTAATTACAGGCCAGTATCTCTGCTGCCATCAGTGTCAAAAGTCTTTGAAAGGTCTATATACAATCGATTAATTAATTTCATAGAAAGAAACAATTTACTATATAAAGGCCAATATGGTTTTAGACCAAAAAAGTCCACAGAGGAAGCAATTTACAATGTCATAACAACAATACAGATTAACCTAGAACAAGGACAAAAAACCGCAAGTATATACTTTGACCTCTCAAAGGCCTTTGACACGATAAATCACAACTTACTTTTGGAAAAACTGCCACGTGTTGGCATTAGAGGGCTGCCTTTAAATCTGTTACTTTCTTTTATCACAGAAAAAAAGCAAATTGTTTCACTAACACAAGAACACAGACAGTATTTTTCGAACTGGTGTGAGATGCAGCAGGGGGTGGCTCAGGGATCGATCCTGGGGCCACTTATCTTCCTGTTGTATGTTGATGAGGTTCAAGAAAAAATAACAGTTGGCAAAGTAGCCCAGTTTGCTGATGATAAAACAGTGACTGCATCTGGACGTAATAGTCAAGAACTTTCTAAAAAATGCTCTCAAGCTTCCAATGAAATGTCAAACTGGTGTACAGAAAATTCTCTTAGGCTTAACATTTGGAAAACTGGCTTACTAACTTTTCGCAAACAAATCAAAACTGATGAATCTTTATATGTTCAGTTCAATGGAAAGTCTATACCAGTTTTAGAATTTACAGATTTCTTAGGAATCACAATAGATTCATGTCTCCGTTGGGAACAACAAATAAATAAATTAAAAAACAAACTTAATAGCTCTTGTGCTGTTATAAGACGCCTTAGAGATCTGGTTTCATTTGACAGTCTTAAAACATACTATTATGCAAGTATACATAGTGTACTGTCATATGGTATTATTTTTGGGGGGTCCTCCTCTTTTGCAATGGATGTTTTCCGAACGCAAAAAAGAATCATAAGGTGTTTACTAAATGTGCTCAGCACTTCACCAGACTAAAAATACTGACAGTGCCATCTATATATTTCCTACAACTTGTTATTTTTGTTAAAAAACACAAAGCCCTTTTTCCAACAAATAGTGACAGATACGGCAGTAATATGACTGTTGAAACCAGACCCAGAGCTGAGCTCGCTATTCCTATGCATAGATCAACATTTTTTGAAAAGGGACCATTTTATAAAGCTATAAAAGCCTACATCAGTTTACCAACAGAGATCAATTCAATTGAGAATAAAATAAAATTTAAAAACGCTACAAAAAACTATCTTTACCAAAAATGTTTATATGTATTTATTTAAGTATTTTACTTACTAATTTAAAAATGAAATAACATATTGTTCCAACTATTTTGTACAAATTTTTGACGTTGCTTTGTCAAACATTGTTTTGATTTTGTCGGCAATAAATGTTTTAAGTTTGAGTTTGAGTTAAAAATATGGTGAATAATTTGCCGCTAATTAGTCGTTAATTAGTTGTGGAAAGATTAATTTTGTCGCTCTTATTTTTGACCGTTTTTCAGGGTGCTTCGCTAACTTCATATGACGTTAGCGAAGCACCCTCGTAAAAATAGCTTTAGACATGACGTATCGAAATCGAATATGGTGGATAATTTGCCGCTAATTAGTCGTTAATTAGTTGTGGAAAAATTAATATTGTCGCGTTTAGTTTTGAGTGGTTTTTGGGTGCCTCTCTAACTTCATATGAATTAAGCGAAACACTCAAAAAATGGTCAAAAATAAGAGAGACAAAATTAATTTTTACACAACTAATTAACGAATAATTAGTGGCAAATTATCCACCTAGTCGCGATTCGATTTGCGATGGGTGTCAAAATATGAAGTTAGCGAAGCACTAAAAAAACGGTAAAAAATAAGAGCGACAAAATTAATTTTTCCACATATAATTAACGACTAATTAGCGGCAAATTATTCACCTAGTCGCGATTCGATTTGCGATGGGTGCCAGAATATGAAGTTAGCGAAGCACCCAAAAAAACGGTCAAAAATAAGAGCGACAAAATTAATTTTCCCACATCTAATTCACGACTAATTAACGGCAAATTATCCACCTAGTCGCGATTCGATTTGCGATGGGTGCTAGAATATGAAGTTAGCGAAGCACCCTAAAAAACGGTAAAAAATAAGAGCGACAAAATTAATTTTTTCACAACTAATTCACGACTAATTAACGGCAAATTATCCCCCTAGTCGCGATTCGATTTGCGATGGGTGCCAAAATATGAAGTTAGCGAAGCACCCAAAAAAAACGGTCAAAAATAAGAGCGACAAAATTAGTTTTTCCACAACTGATTCACGACTAATTAGCGGCAAATTATCCACCTAGTAGCGATTCGATTTGCGATGGGTGCCAAAATATGAAGTTAGCGAAGCACCCAAAAAAACGTTCAAAAATAAGAGCGACAAAATTAATTTTTCCACAACTGATTCACGACTAATTAGCGGCAAATTATTCACCATATTCGATTTTGATACGTCATATCTAAAGCCATTTTTACGAGGGTGCCTCGCTAACTTCTTATGAAGTTAGCGAAGCACCCTAAAAAACTGTAAAAAATAAGAGTGACAAAATTAATTTTTCCACAACTAATTCACGAATAATTAACGGCAAATTATCCCCCTAGTCGCTATTCGATTTGCGATGGGTGCCAAAATATGAAGTTAGCGAAGCACCCAAAAAACGGTCAAAAATAAGAGCGACAAAATTAATTTTTCCACAACTAATTCACGACTAATTAACGGCAAATTATCCACCTAGTCACGATTCGATCTGCTATTGGTGCTTCGCTAACTTCATGCTCATGTTACAATCAATAGTGTCTTAAATGGAAAGACTAAATACTAAAATGTCTATAATGGTCTGATGTTAGGAGCTCAAGGAAATGTTAGCCGAATATAAATTTTGGAAAATTACTAATAGTTCAGTCAATGAATGGCCATTAAGGGGTAGAGTGCATGGAGGCGAGGAAAATTTTTTTCTCCGGGAATATGTTTAGGGTAGTTGGGACGTTAACATATTAAAAGTTCACACCTTTAACCCTCCCGCTTCATTGGCGGAGGAGGGTGAAAAAGTGTCGTTTTTCGGATTTTTGCTTATAACTCGATTGTGGCGTGTTGTACAAACATTAAAGAGCATCAAATTCTCTACAAAATGGTTACACCTACCCCAATTTTAAGTAGAACAGATTAGGAGATAGTGGCCAGCAAATCCTTTAATTTTTTAAAAATATATTTTTGCCCCTTATTTTTGATCAAAGTTCATCTAACACTTTGGTTTTAATTTTGGAAGAAATTTGTCAATGCGAAAGCTGTAAAGCAATCAATTTACTTTAAAAATATATAGCATTTACTACTTTATCTCGAGATTTATCTACAACATATCAAAAGATACAGCAAGTTCTTAGTCAGATCTCCCAATTTTCACAAATACAAATAATGTTTCATTATTTTTTTTTATTCAAGAGTGATACATTTGATACAATAAATTGAATAAACATATTTTATTATACAACAGATATAATTAAAGGCAGTGGCGAATTCAAAATTAGAGCACTTTTTGTAAATCTTTTCTTGAGAATAAATCATCAAACTATGATGAGGTTTTGTGAAATCAACAGCAACAACTACTCCGAGGAAAAATACCCCTATCGGCATTGAATTATATTGATGGCTTGATGCTTTCGGTGGGAACTTGTTCCAACTATTTGGTTTTTACTATCTCCAACGTCGATCTCAAGGATACGAATGATCCCCGTCTGGAAGACGGTAAAAAATAAGAGGGACAAAATTAATTTTTTCACAACTAATTCACGACTAATTAACGGCAAATTATCCCCCTAGTCGCGATTCGATTTGCGATGGGTGCCAAAATATGAAGTTAGCGAAGCACCCAAAAAAACGGTCAAAAATAAGAGCGACAAAATTAATTTTTCCACAACTGATTCACGACTAATTAGCGGCAAATTATCCACCTAGTCGCGATTCGATTTGCGATGGGTGCCAAAATATGAAGTTAGCGAAGCACCCAAAAAAACGTTCAAAAATAAGAGCGACAAACTTAATTTTTCCACAACTGATTCACGGCTAATTAGCGGCAAATTATCCACCTAGTCGCTATTCGATTTGCGATGGGTGCCAAAATATGAAGTTAGCGAAGAACCCAAAAAAACGGTCAAAAATAAGAGCGACAAAATTAATTTTTCCACAACTAATTCACGACTAATTAACGGCAAATTATCCACCTAGTCACGATTCGATCTGCTATGGGTGCTTCGCTAACTTCATGCTCATGTTACAATCAATAGTGTCTTAAATGGAAAGACTAAATACTAAAATGTCTAAAATGGTCTGATGTTAGGAGCTCAAGGAAATGTTAGCCGAATATAAATTTTGGAAAATTACTAATAGTTCAGTCAATGAATGGCCATTAAGGGGTAGAGTGCATGGAGGGGAGGAAAATTTTTCTCTCCGGGAATATGTTTACGGTAGTTGGGACGTTAACATATCAAAAGATCACACCTTTAACCCTCCCGCTTCATTGGCGGAGGAGGGTGAAAAGGTGTTGTTTTTCGGATTTTTGCTTATAACTCGATTGTAGCGTGTTGTAAAAAAATTAAAGAGCATCAAATTCTCTACAAAATGGTTACACCTACCCCAATCTTAAGTAGAACAGATTAGGAGATAGTGGCCACCAAATCCTTTAATTTTTGAAAAATACATTTTTGCCCCTTATTTTTGATCAAAGTTCATCTAACACTTTGGTTTTAATTTTAGAAGAAATTTGTCAATACGAAAGCTGTAAAGCAATCAATTTACTTTAAAAATATGTAGCATTTACTACTTTATCTCGAGATTTATCTACAACATATCTAAAGATACAGCAAGTTCTTAGTCAGATCTCCCAATTTTCACAAATACAAATAATGTTTTATTATTTTTTTTTATTTAAGAGTGATACATTTGATACAATAAATTAAATAAACATATTTTATTATACAACACATATAATTAAAGGCAGTGGCGAATTCAAAATTAGAGCACTTTTTGTAAATCTTTTCTTGAGAATAAATCATCAAACTATGATGAGGTCTTGTGAAATCAACAGAAACAACTACTCCGAGGAAAAATACCCCTATCGGCATTGAATTATATTGATGGCTTGATGCTTTCGGTGGGAACTTGTTAAAACTGTTTGGTTTTCACTATCTCCAATGTCGATCACAAGGATACGAATTATCCCCGTCTGGTACACGTCGTGACAATCAGCAACAAGTGATCTATGCCAATCCACGACCCGTTTCGACCTTTTGGGCCATCCTCAGGTGAAAGTAGGCGATAGCTCCGTGTAGAGCATAAGTTTTGTGAAACCAACAGAAACAACTACTCGAGGGAAAATACCCCTACCGGCATTGAATTATACTGATGGCTTGATGCTTTCGTTGGGAACTTGTTAAAACTGTTTAGTTTTTACTATCTCCAACGTCGATCACAAAGATACGAATGATCCCCGTCTGGAATACGTCCTGACAGTCCGGAACAAGTGATCCATGCCAATCCATGACCGGTTTCGACCTTTTGGGCCATTCTCAGGTGAATATAGGCGATAGCTCCGTGTAGAGCATAAGTTTTGTAAAACCAACAGGAACAACTACTTCGCGGGAAAATACCCCTACCGGCATTGAATTATCTAATGGCTTGATGCTTTCGTTGGGAACTTGTTCCAACTATTTGGTTTTCTCTATCTCCAACGTCGATCTCAAGGATACGAATGATCCTCGTCTGGAAGACGTCCTGACAATCAGGAGCAAGTGATCCATGTCAATCCACGACCGATTTCGACCTTTTGGGCCATCCTCAGGAGAATGTAGGCGATAGCTCCGTGTAGAGCAAAAGTTTTGTGAAACCAACAGAAAGAACTACGAAAGCATCAAGCCATCAGTATAATTCAATGCCGGTAGGGGTATTTTCCCTCGGAGTAGTTGTTTCTGTTGGTTTCATAAAACTTATGCTCTACACAGAGCTATCGCCTACATTCACCTGAGGATGGCCCAAAAGGTCGAAACCGGTCGTGGATTGGCATGGATCACTTGTTCCTGATTGTCAGGACGTGTTCCAGACGGGGATCATTCGTATCCTTGTGACCGACGTTGGAGATAGTGAAAACCAAACAGTTTTAACAAGTTCCCAACGAAAGCATCAAGCCATCACTATAATTCAATGCCGGTAGAGGTATTTTCCCTCGGAGTAGTTTTTTCTGTTGGTGTCGCAAAACTTATGCTCTACACGGAGCTATCGCCTTCATTCACCTGAGGATGGCCCAAAAGGTCGAAACCGGTCGTGGATTGGCATGGATCACTTGTTCCTGATTGTCAGGACGTGTTCCAGACGGGGATCATTCGTATCCTTGTGATCGACGTTGGAGATAGTGAAAACCAAACAGTTTTATGATGAGGTCTTTTTACCGCATACAATTTTGTGGCAAAGAAGATTCTCAATTATTAAATCAACCTTACCAACCAACCTTTTAAACCAACCTTACCAACTAACCTTTGTAATGAATAAGTCAAATTCATCAAGACCCATTATTCATGGATTATTTTTGATAGACATAAAATTAAAAATTGAGTACTAAGGCTGCAAAACAAAAAAAGACGCTATTGTATGAAAACATCAGTTTATTTAACTTTTGATAATCTAATTAGTGTAAGTCAGGAATGTCTTTCATATCCTAAAAACAGAGATTGTCTTATAAAATTACTAAAGAAAAACTTTAATAAATTATAATGACAACGCTGCAAGCATTACAGGACAGCAACTTCAAATTCTATGCAGCCGTCAATGTAGAATATAGATTTCTCGGTAATCCAGGTCGTAAGTACCCGACCACAATATTTTGTTTATAAATCCTGTCAGGGATAAGTAGAAATAGCATATTCCATCTACGAAATGCAGCAGCTAGGATTAAAATAAATATTCAAACCAGTTTTCGTGGCTAATCGGATAAAAAAATAAGGGTTTTTTGTTTCTCTAGTATTTTTCCGTTGGTAGCTCGAAAGCTTAACCTCACGGGGGTCCAAGATCTAATGGACACCTAATGAGTGTTGACAGTTAACTGTTTCGTCCTTATGGGACTCCTCAGAACACTGCTTGGTCATTGTGACACCCTTGCCAAATTAAGTATACGGCTTTATCTCTCACCTGACATTGCTAGTGAGAAAACCAAACCATGTACCCAACAAGAAGCGCCATCTACCGAAGTACGAGAGAAACTAAAACAGCAGCAGGCGAGCAAAACTGCTATATCATCGATCGATGAAAGTATCGATTGAAAGAAAGAATGCACCACGTAACCTACGATACACATTGTCCTTCTAGATCAGATCAACGCCAATCGCGTTTGTTCCGCCATCAAGACGTCGGCATCGCTTCTGTCAACGGAGTTTAAAGCCGAATATTTATTTTTATTTACATGAAATGTGTTTGTTATGATTTCTCTACTCGTCTAAAGGAATTAAAATATGCGGAATATGTTTAAAACTTCTGCGATACCTTATTTCCTTTTTGAAATAATTAAATTTCTGTTTCTATCAATTTGTGCTTGGGGGGGGGGACGAATTTGGAGTTTGTTTTTATAGAACTTGTTTGTAATTTCTTACCGTTTCCCAAATCCCAGCTTTCTATCATTTCTGGAAGTGGTGAATAATAGTTACCGTGTATAGGAAAGAAAAACAAATTAGAATTCTTGGGTTTTTTAAATTTTTTCCTATAGTTTTATCATAGTTCCTATAAGTCTGCCAAAGTTCACCTCTCTAGCGCTTCTGGAAGTGGACAATGTTACTTATACATAACTTTACCTGAATAAGAGAGGGAAGTAAATTAAAATTTTGGGCATTTAAAATTTTTTTTAATTGCTTCATCATAGTTCCTATCAGTCTGCCAAAACTCACCCTCTAGCGCTGCTGGAAGTAAGCAATGTTACTTTTACATAACTTTACATGTATAGGGGAGCGGAGCAAATTAAAATATTTGTTTTTTTTTCCAAGGGTTTGGAATTACTCAGTCTGCCTAATTTCAGCTTTCTAGCATGTCTGGAAGTACAGTAGAATTTTGATGATTTATACATGTGTGAGTGTGTGGCAAATTCGACGTTTTCTAAAGTTCCGTAACTACTTTACTGCTTTATGGAAGTTCATAAAACTTGGAGAGGTTGCTAACTCTACAAAGGTCTAGGACTGTACAAATTTGAATTTTGTAGCTCATTCCAAAGTAGAGTTATACATAGGTCTAATAAAGGGTGAAATGTTTCAAGAAAAGGTGGTTCAGCAACTTGCGCCAACTTGGCGGGGCACTACAGTGCCCTTAGATTCCTCCACAGATTAATATGTATGCACTTGATTTAAGCGGCGTTAGTTTATTTAATTAAGAAGAATCTTATAAAGTAAAATTTAAAAAATTGTCAATTTTTCTATTTTAATTTGGATGTGCTGGTCAGGTCCGCTTTTGACTTAATGCCATACTGATGAGATCATAACAAATTCCAAACACGTGTCTGTGCATCATCAGTTTTAGGCTTGTATCCCACACGAGGTATATTAGAAACATTCCATTGTATAATATTCCTAAAATATGAACATAATAAACGTGAGATTCGGAAAGATAGACGGTTAGCAGACAGACATACGCTTTAACTCTGCCAGCTAGGGAGAGATGTTCTGTTTCGACGCGATATTATTCAGCCCTAAACTTCATTCATAACTTAAACTATAGTGTATTGTGTATATTCCGAACTTAGATGCGTAATAGAATTGACTGTATAGGAATATTCCATATACTATATATTACATATATGGAATATTCCGCTATAAATTTAGATAAAAACTTTCGCATGTGCAGGGATTTTTTTTGTATTTTTTTTTCACAATACCATAAACCGGGTTTTGTGACTTGGCTCTCTCTAACTTTGGGACACACTGTAATTTTTACCCACATGGCCCAGGCGGCAGGGTAGTGCCGTGGTATGGTCGTCGGCTTCACTTGCAGAAGGTACCAGGCTTGAGTCTCGAACGATGCAAAAACAAAAAAAAATCCGTCGCCCTGTCGCCGTTTTCCTTTTCAGCGTTCAGCAGCCGTCATCGAATAAGCATGCGATGCGACGCTCGCAAAAACTATAAGTCGACCTTGAGCATCGAGAATATACGCAGGTGTAGTCCAGGAGCCGACACGCAGCCAGCCGAGGAACCAGCGATAACAACACAGGAGCCTGCTATAAGTGCTTTATAGTCGGAACCAGGATGGCGCCAGCATAAATCTTCTACAGTCAACTCACGACGACCACGACTGTTGCGCTGAAAAGGAAAGAAGTCTATCGTCTATAACTAAGTTCTGCTGGGACGATAGCCATGTTAGATAGATGCAAGTCTACCATGTAGCATGACCACCTTTCGGAAGGCGTGGGTCCAATGTGTATTGGACTACGCAGTATAAAGATCTCTGCCCTCGACAAAGAGGTGTCAGGCAAAATTAAGTCCTCTTAGAGAAAGAAAACTTGCACGTACATCAGTTTGATATAATGATGTACGGACAAATTGGGGTTTGCAAAAAAGGCGCGCCGTGTGCCTAGTCACTAGACCAAAAATGGTCTCCCCACCATTACTACTACTACTACTACCCTCCTGACCCGTGCAGCAATGGCTAGAGAAAGTATTAGCTTTGACGAAAAATTTGAGATAACGCCGAAAATGTGTTATTTAGGTGTATTTTGACCTATTTTAGCAATATCGTCAAGATAGTTCAGGCCCTACGGGGTCCGATACTGCGTTTAATGATAGAAGCAACACCCTTGGTATGGAAAGGCATAAGACTCTCCCGAAAATTTTACGAATGGGAACCACCCCCCCAACCTGACAGGGGGGTGGTCCCTCCCCTTAAACGTTGTTTTTGACGGTGTTTTGCTAATAACTCGAAAACGGTCAACTTTTCTAAAAATATTTTGCAAGCGGATAAAATTTCCTTTTTAACCATGTACCTTAGAACCCTCTAAAGGCAGTGGTACTCCATATGCCTACGAAAAACGGGGAAAATGTTTAAAATATGTTTTTTTTGTGGTCTTTAACACATTGTTTTTTCAAAAAATTAATTTTGTTGAAAAACCCATTGTATACATTTAAATATTTAATAAGTTAGACATAACTTTTTAAAGTAGCCGCCTTGAAATAAAAATAAATGTGTTTGTACAAATCCTCAAATCAAAAAATTTTCAAGATGTATTTTTGTAAATCAGTAAATAATACTCAAGGTGAGTAAAAAAATATTTTTTATAGTATTAACTTAAAACTTAATTTTTTGAGTTGAATTCATTTAAATTCGGGGGAGGAGGCATTCCTCCTCTCGCCCCCCTCAAAAGTGATCTTTTACAGTATTTTTCCAATTATTTGCAAACTTTTAACTTGGCCAAAAACAACTAAGTAATACTTATTGAGGCTGAACAAAAGTCGTCACTAACGATGTATAACATGCCCCCCTTACATCAGTGGCGCACCTTTTATAGGCATTTAAATAAATGAAAGGTGTTAAAAAATTATATTTTTTAAATTTTTTTGAATTTTATTGTCCTACATGTCTGGTTTGAAAACTTACTTTTAAAACCGAATAAATTTCCTTTCCAACGATGTTTATCACGCCCCCCTCAAGGCAGCGGTAGATCTAGCATAGACGCACCAAAAATGGTCAAATTTGGTATACACTTGAATCTTCATTTAAGACAATGTTGGAACATTACTAATATACACACTGCGTTCAATGAGAGAAGCAACACACGTGGTATGAATATACAGTGTACTCCCCCAAAACTATAACGAGGAGGAACCATCCGCGCACTCTTGATGAGCGGGTGGTCCCCCCCCCAAATGTTCTTTTCGACATTTTTATTACTTGGTATATCAAATTTGATAACTTTGCAAGATCTACTGCTGCGTTGAGGGGGAGTGATGTACATCGTTGGAAAGAAATTTCTTCGACTTTAAAAATAAGGTTTAAAACCAGACATATATAGTACAGTAAAATTTAAGAAAATTAAAAATTATATAGTTTTTTACACACCTCTCATTTATTTAAATGCCTATAAAAGATCCGCCACTGACGCAAGGGGGGCCGTGTTATTCATCGTTAGAGAGTACTTTTCATCAGCCTTAATAATTGTTTCTTAGTTATTTTTGCCAAGTTAAAAGTTTGTAAGTAATTGGAAAAATACTGTAAGAGAGCACTTTTGAGGAAGGTGAGAGGGGGGTTTTAAGTTATTACCAACCAAGAATTTTTTAACCACTCTTATTTTTATTTACTGAGTTACAAAAATGAGTGTTCAACATTTTTTATTGATTTAACGATTTTTACAAACACATTTATTTTTATTTCAAGGCTGCTATTTAGCAAAAATATGTCCAGCTTAATAAGTATCTAACTGTATACAGTGAGCTTTAAACCAAAAATATTTTTTTGAAAAAAAAATAGTGTTAAGGATAAAAATACCACAAAAAAATATAAAAAAAATATTTTCAAAATTTTCCCCTTTCTTCGTACGCTAATGGAACGTGCACCACTGCCGTCAGAGGATACTAGGGTACATCGTTGAAAAGGAAATTGAATCCGCTTGAAAAATGATCTCGAGAAAATTTTTGGAAAAGTTCACTGTTTTCGAAGTTATTAGCCAAAAACTATTAAAAAGTACGTTAAAGTGGGGGAACCACCCCCCTGCCAGGGTTGTGGGAGTGGTTCCCTTACGTAAAATGTTCGGGCAAGTCTTATGTCTATCCATACCAAGTGTTTTACAATTTATAAAAACTTCTGTTACCAGATGTTTTAGAAAATGTTTATTGGGTTGTTGTCGCAGCTACTTGAATGGCTGCATTCCTCTAAGGTTTACCAGGATTGTCTGAATTTCGATCTGGGCACCCGCATCCAGATTAATTCCGTCACTGATCCCATCCGGATCATCCCGAGCCTTACAACATAAAAACAACGGAAAATATGCTCAATCAAAATATTCAAAAGGTCAAAAACCTTTCACCATGTTAAATCGCTAGCTCTTGTATTGTACTGCGAGGATTGAGATTTTTGTTGTCTGTTTAATATTCTGACAATGACTGACTGAATCGAACAGCTTAAATCCAGTGTTTTGCAATAATGCCCCGGATTACTACGATAAATTTATTGTCGGGATTTGCAGAAGCAATTTAACGGGTTCGGGATAAAATTCAGGTTGCTGCTGCCTGCTTTCGCACAGCCTGTAGCTCTGGTAAATGTTATTATTTAAAATTAAATTTTGATATTATAATTTAAAAAAGAAATTAAAAATAATAATTAAGGTTATTACCACAAAATTCAGTGTTGCAAAAAATATCATCAAAAACTTTCCGCAAAGCAATTTTTGCTAAAAAGTGTATAAAATATATTGTAAAAAGATAATATGAGAGAATCGTCTAAAAAAGAGACAACTAATGTCACTGGGTGTTTTAACCGGCACCGAACCAGTTCTTATAGTAAGTAGGTATAGTTATTTAATTTTATTTTCTTGGTTAGTTCGACGTCCGTTGAATTTAGACCACTAAGATATGATATTGAAATAACTATTTTCGTAACAAGTGCAGAAAAACGATTTTTCCGCACGCAAATGCTGTTGAAAAAACGAAGCGTAGCCGTTAAGTGCGGAAAATAGGTTTGTGCAAGTCTTAGGAACAATTGTTTTTCTACGAAAGTAAGAAACCAAAAAAAAAAACATTATTAGAAAAATAAACCTAAACACATACACCCCACATCACGCAACTTCAAAAAAGGTATCTAGTGTTACTTACCGTAATACCATAGCAACCAAGACCATTCATAGAAAATATTATAAACAGAAACTTTAAATCTATAAAGTCGGAATAGTTATTTACCTAACTAGTGCGGAAAGTGATACTTTTTCGCACGCGACGGCAGTTGCCCGAACGACGCTTTGCGGAGTTCGGGCACGCCGTCAAGGGCGGAAAAGGCAGTTTCCGCAAGAGTTAGGTACAAAATTTTTCCTAGTTGCATAAAAAGCTTGGTTTTACATTTTAATATATTTGGTATTTTTTACATTAAAACAGCAAAAAACAAATTTTGTTTTCATTTTTAATTTAATCGAGTTTATAAATTGGTCAATAAGTCTGATTAGGCCTAAAACTTAATTTGAAATTTAACGTGCGTAAAAGTATTTCTCACGCACGGCGTGCGTAAAAGTAATTATTTTTACGCACGCTAATTTATAATTAAAGTTTTATATAAATTGCAGTCATTCTATATATTGCTTTTATGTCACTTGGTATACTAGATGACACTGACAAATTTATTTGATATTTACTGTCAGGTGTCAGTTTTGAGTTTGATTTGTCTTGGCGGCGTCAAAATGGATTTTGAAATTTGTGCTGGAAATGAAGATTTTGAACTGCCAAGGTTAATATTTGTTATTTCAGGGCTATCAAAATGGACGGGCCACGACCCTCCACTTTGTTGACGTCACAGCCAGGGCTGATTTTTTTTTGAATGTCACGTTGCGACACAGCTGATTGTCTTTAAAATATTGAAGTTGGAATGACGGTTCATGGATATTTGATTTTATTTTAAATAAAGCCGTTTTTGAGATTGTTTTTACTTTATTCTGGCAAAACAATTCTTTTTAAATGTATAGTAAGCCCTAATTTTTCATAGCCGCTTCATTAGCTCACACAAAAATTAAGTTTAAAGCAGAAGCGAATGTCACAATCACATATGACAAATTCAAAATAAGGAATGCTAAATCTTGAAGATTTTAACATTTTAATCATGTTGCTTCCTTACAAACCTTTGGTGGAATATCGAGATGGTGTCTGAGAATATTTCACTGAAATTTTGCGGAAATCTGTAGTGCCATTTTGAAAATATCATAAAAAAACCTCTGACCTCCCATAAGACCCAATGTAAAATTCAGCCCCGGGAAAACAGCTGATTTTTTCAGGGTCGTGGCCTCTATTTTTGTGTTGGCCATGGTTATTTTTACTAAATAAAATTATAATTATATACTGTTATAAACCAAAAAATTTGGCTCGAATTTATACCGATTATACAAATGTCATTTTTTATTGTTATTATAATTTCTATTTGGTCCAAATAGTATCATTTTTTACAAAAAACCAGCGTGAGTAAAAAGCATTTTCACGCACGCCAAGCCAGTTTTTTACGCACGCCGTGCGTGAATTTTTTTTTACGCACAGCATGGGGAAGTTGAATTTTCCACATGAAAAACGGTGCGAAAAAACGCGTTTAACGCTCGCAAGTAGGAAAAAAAATTTCCACATTAGTTTGGCAAAGTGGAATTTTCTGAAAATAGTGTGGAAAATCATATTTGTCACCAGCCCTGTTTTTTGACCTGTTTTTTTAATTAAAATACAGCAAAATAAATCAATAGGGTAAAAAAGCAGCACTATACTTTTACACACGTTATCATTATCCGTAACAAATTTTAATACGCAACCAACCCTACGAGCAAAATGGGAGTCACTGCACAAAATTGAGCTATTGGCATTTTTGAACTTCTAGTTGATCAATTTGTCTTCTCAGAACTCAAAAAACATATAGATTTAATGTAACTGTCAAAATGACAGTGTTACTTATTCGCAACTACATCATTCTTACTTTAAAAGGGATTATCTATCTGTTAGTAAAATGCAGTTACAACTATTCCATTTTGGATGGCGGTACTTGACCTTCGAAAACCAAAGAACACAGAAATTGGTTTGGATGTTTCAGAGTCAGCCATACCCTACGGATGCCGCAGCTATCCGTTCTTCGTAGGCTATTGGAAGTCCCGTAATGATTCTGCACATGCGTAGTTCGACACTAATATTAATACTGGCTGATAAAAAGTTATGCTTTTTTAGCTTATTATTTCCTTAGTTTTTACTTACAATGAATTAAACAAATTAACTACCACCAGGTTCAAGCAAAGATCTCACTAGTTAATAAACTGACCGACTGGATTAGTTTTAAACACTCTGTCAGAAAAAATAAACCTATCAGTACCATTGGAAATGCCACAACAAATCGATAAAGGAATTGAATATTTTGTTACAAATATTCAACAAGCAGCTTGGGAAAACAGTCCAAAACGAAAGAGGATTTTTAAGGGAAAAATATTCAAAGGAAATAAGAGACCTTATATTGGAAAAAAAGGAAACTAAGAAGGAAGTGGCAGCAAAGCTGTGATCCTCGGGACAAAACAAATCTCAACAACATGACGCAGGGCGTAAGCCGAGATATTCTAGTAATAAAAAATGAATCTATTAACCATTTTCTTAATGAACTTACAGAAGATAAAAATACCGACTATTCCCTTTGGAAAGCAACCAAAGATTTTAAAAGACCAATTATCCAAATTTCACCAATACGAAATTCTAACGACCAGTGGGTAAGGAGTAACGAAGAAAGAGCAGATATTTTTTAAGTCATTTAGAAAAAACATTTCAGCCCCATGAAGCACCAGATAAAAACTTTTAAATGAACCCCATCAAATCGAAGATTAAGCTTACATCACCAAAAGAAATATTATCAGAAATCAAAAATATTAATTCGAAAAAAGTCCCAGGGCATGATCTTAATAACGGGGAAGTAATTAATGCGTCCTCTGGCTTGGGTATGTACCTAAACTGTGGAAAGCTGCAGAAGTTATCATGATTCCAAAACCGGAAAACCACTCCATGACGCGTCATTTTACAGGTCAATAGCTTTGCTGCCAATTATGTCCAAGCTCTATAAAAAATTATTGCTTAAAAGAATAAAACCAATCATAGAAAGACAAGAAATTATTCCATCTCATCAATTTGGTTTTCGAGACAAGCATTCCACGACAGACCAAGTACACAGAATTACTAATATAATAGAAAAAGCACTAGAAGAGGGAAAATTTTGTTCTGCAGTCGTTCTAGATGTAGCACAAGCATTTGACAAAGTGTGACATAAAGGCCTTAATTTTAAACTATAACGGTTTCCGGCAAAACAATACTCGGATATTTTGGAATTATAGTTATCTGATAGACATTTCAGAGTAAAACAGAAGACTCATACTTAAATTTAAGAGATGTTCAAGCAGGCGTGCCTTATCTATACTTGCGATATCCCAGTCATAAGTCAGAAAATTGTCAGTTAGCAACATTTGCCGACGATACTGGTTTATTGACTGTAGAAAAATCTATTGAATAATGCATAGAAAAACTTCAGGATGAAGTCACCGAAGTTCACAGTTAGACCACAAAGTAGCAAATAAAATTAAATTAAACCAAATCAATTCATGCTGATTTTACAAACACAAATATAAATTATATACAAATAACAATTAACAACATTCCCGTACCATATTCAAATCAGGCAAAATGTCTCGGTATGATACTTGATGCCAAATTGTGTTGGAAAGCACATGTTAATAAAAAAAAGAAGAACTTGAGATGATGTATAAAAAAATAAACTGGCTAATTGGAAGGAAGTCCAATTTAACAATTCATAATAAGTTACTGCTTTATGATGATGATGATGATTCATATATGAGTGGGCGTTGCAGCCCTTCCACTGCGACCACTAGTGGGTCTATTGTGGCTCACTTTTGAGTGGTTTCTCACCACTGTATGCCTAATCCTCCAAAAAGGTTAGCTATCAGTTTGGGTGAGACACTGTTCAGATCTTCTGAATCAATCTGAGGTTTAGCGAAAGTGTTTTGACGTAAACGTGCAATAGCCGGACATTCGCACAGTACATGTCTAACTGTTTCATCATCCTCCATACAGAGTCTACATTCGGTTTCTTTTGTTATTCCCATTCTGTGCATGGGTACTCTTAGTCGACAGTGACCCGTACAAAGTCCAGTCATTATACGGATCTCCTGTCTGGTAAGTCCAATGATATTTCTGGCTCTCTTCTGACAAGGTCTTTTAATGAACTCTTTAGAGTGAGCCAGTTCTGGTATATTCATCCAGTATTGTTGGAAGCTGTCCTCCATCCATCTCAATATGGTTAATTTAGCAGCATTGTATGATATGGCCAGGGTTGGTTCGGGACCGAAAAATTCGGCAGATGCCGCTTCCCTCGCTGCCTGGTCCGCGGCCTCATTTCCCTCGTGTCCAGAATGCCCTGGTATCCATACTAATGACACCTTATTAGCACTACCAAGCGTATTCATTTCATGCTTTATAGACAAATACTGAAACCAGTATGGAAATATAGTATTCAACTATGGGGTTGTGCTAAAGAGAGTAACATTCTGGTTTTACAGAGATTTCAAAATAAACCATTAAGAAACATTCATCGGGATATAAAAATTGAATAATAAAGTACGCAAAAAGCCATAATAGTCCAGTCAACGAATGGGTTGTAGAGTGCATGGAGGGGGGGAGAATTTTTCTGTCTGGGAATATGTTAAGGGTAGTCAGGACGTCAACATACTAAAAGTCCCCACTCCTAGCCCTCCCGCTTCAGTGGCGTAGGGGGGTGAAAATGTGCAATTTTTCAGATTTTTGCCTATAACTCAATTACGGTGTATTGTACAAAAAAAAATGTTCTACTAGAAATTAAAGAGGACTAAATTTTCCATAAAACGGTTATGCTAACCTTGCCTTTAGTCATCACAGATTCTGAGACAAAGACGACGCAAATCGGTAATTTTTGAAAAAAAACTTTTTGCCCCATCTGTTAGCCCGCGGTTAGAAAAACGATAGCTGCAATGGAATGTAAATATTTTAATTAAATGAAGCGCAAACAAACATAAATATATTGATACGAAATCACGAAATAATCAAACGTCCATAGGTTAATTGTTGGTACCACACAACGGCAATCAGAAACAAGGCACTCACCAGTTTGCAGCCAATTTATCCACTTCCAAGGGGCCTCTATCTGGATCTAATGATGTCACCACGTAGCTGAAGGGCTGAAGTTTATAGTTCTATGCTTCAGTACACCAAAATCGAGCACTTTCAGGTGTAGAAATTTGAAATAGTTGGAGAACGAAATTAACACGCCATTTCTCGAGGCGATTGACAAAGGATCTCTCTGATTGTTGGTGCGCATGTCTAAACGCGCAATATGCACTCTGTCCTTCATCCAATTGTGTGGTTTTAAAATTAAAAACAACCGCGAAATTTAGCGGGAGCTAACATAACTGCCCTCCAAAACCAACAATTTTAGAATCTCAACCGGACAGATATAGATATAAAAAAATGATCGACCGATAAATATAAATGAATGAAAACAGATAAGTATCGTAAGTTTATTTAGAGATAACGAAATCCCAAAAAAAGCAAAACAAACAAACAGAAAATTCAAAAAAAAATAAAATAAAGAAAAATCTATTGCAATACCCGGTAATAGGTAGAAAAATTAAAATTACTTTTAATTTGGCAAGAGGCACAGTTTTACAACTGGCCGCTTATAAACACCGGTAACCGTTTGTACCGTCGCAACACGCACCTGACCGTCCCCGCCGGGATGCAGTTCGATGACCCGACCGACCGGCCATTTCAAAGGTGATTGAATGTGATTACTTGTTATGTTAACCAAATCATTTAATTTGATATTTGGGGACGAATCAGCCCACTTGTGTCGCTGTTGTAGCGTATGCAAATACTCTATAGAATACCGTTTCCAAAAATCATTATGTAGTTTTTGGATTAGTTGCCATCTCGAGAGCCGATTTAGGGGAACCTCGGACAAATCTGACTCCGGAATTTCTGAATTAAGTGGTTTAAGTGTCAAAAAATGCCCAGGGGTAAGAGGTTGAAGATCGTGTGGGTCTGAAGAGGCAGTGGATAAAGGGCGACTATTAAGTACGGCTTCTATGCGACAGGTAAGGGTGGACATTTCCATGGTGGACAACTTCTGGTCGCCGACTACTCGAACAAAGTGAGTTTTAAAACTTTTGACGCCAGCTTCTGCCAGGCCATTGAAATGTGGACTGAGAGGAGGTCCCAGATGCCAACGAATAGAAAGTCTGGTGGCCGCACTTCTTGCGTAATCAAGTAATTGGTTACGAAACCCTATAAAATTACTGCCTTGATCTGACCAGCATTGCGTCACGCTTCCACGTCTGGAAATGAATCGATGGAATGCACCTACGAACCCTTCGGTGGACAGTTCCATGATTAAGTCCAAATGCACGCAATGTGTGGCCGTACAGACAAACACACAGACATACGATTTGAAAGCTTTACAACCACGGTAACGATGAGGAATCACAAAGAAAGGTCCACAAAAGTCGATAGCTACACTCGAAAAAGGTTTAAGTTGATTGATTCGATGAGCGGGAAGTGAACTCATTATGGGCGGTCTATAGGGTTTAGGGTTGATTCTAAAACATTGGAAGCACTTGGATATGGTTCTTTGAATTGCCCGTCTGGCAGATATTATCCAAAATTGCTGTAAAAGCAGATTATGTAATGTTTTAAACCCAGGATGAAAGTATTGTCGATGAGCGGACTCGATAAGAAGAGTAGTTAAACGATGGTTACTCGAAAGTAAGACGGGGTGTTTTGCAGAATAAGACAAAAGGTCAGATTTTTGTAATCTGCCACCGACTCTAATGATATTATTTTCATCAAGAAAATGTGAAAGTTTTCGAAAAGGTTTCGTTATTGGTTTATCCTTAGATAACGCGGAAAAAAGCTCAGAAAAACAAGAACCTTGAACCCGTTTGATAAGAAGGTATAACGCACTTTGCATCTCACCGGTGGTAGGAAAAACAATATTCTCAAAAATAACTTTTTGGTCCGGCGGCTTAGTGGGTTTTTGATAGGAATGGTTTTGAAAAAGGTTAACTATTCGAAGGACATAACAAATGATACGTTGAATTTTTGATATAGATGAATATTTGATAAGAAGCTGATCTAAGAAGTTAACGTCAATTATCGCATTGCAACAGACCTTTGGCTTTTCCTCCAGATTAATATCTCCGAAATCAATCGGCATTTTTGATTTATGAAAATCGGGCCATTCGTTTTCGGGAGACCACATGTCATGTGACATGAGCTGTGAAAGGGTGGCCCTCGTGACGCAATATCGGCTGCATTTAAAGCAGAAGGAATGTAGCGCCATGAGTTTGAGGGAATGATTTCTTGGATTCTACTGACTCGATTTCCAACAAAGGTTTGCCAGCGATTAGGAGGGGATGAAAGCCAATGCAATACGACTTGCGAATCGCAGATAGTAACGATATTTGTAAAAGTTATTTTTCCTTCATAGCTAGATAAAACGAAGCCAATTAATTCGCTTAAAAGAAATGCGCCTAGGAGTTCTAGCCTAGCCAAAGTCTGTGACTTTATAGGCGCGACCCTAGCTTTTGCAGATATGAGAGAAACAGATATATTGTTTTCCTCTTCTACACGAAAATATACGACGCCTGCGTTTCCTCGAATTGAAGCGTCACAGAAGCCGATGATTTGACAGGTATTGATTTTTGACAGTTTGATTTGTCGGGGTTATTGAAAGTTGGAAAGAAGCGGGAATTCAGAACGAAGTTTGTTCCAAGAATCGATGATAGAAGAATCTGGTTCTTCGTCCCAGCCTATTTTCGATATCCACAACTGTTGCAAAATAAGTTTTGCTTGTAGCAACAAGGGACAAAGAAAACCTAAGGGATCGAAGATTGTTCCTATGATAGATAAAATAGAACGTTTGGTTGGGGGTTTCTCCTTCATTCGGCATTGATAAGAAAAAATTTCGTTTTTTGGATGCCATTGAAGTCCTAAAACTTTGATAAAGTGGGGTTCCTCCTTGTCAAAAGAGAGAGGCATTTGACGATCGGATTCTGGCAATGTTGCCAATAAATCAGGACAATTGCTTGCCCATTTTTTAAGTTCAAATCCTCCCGACTTCAACAAATCATTGAGTTCCGTTTGAAGGGAAAGAGCTTCAGAAAGCGAAGGGCTAGTTCCCAAGATATCGTCGATGTAGATTGACGTTTTTAGAACAGTACTAGCCATAGGAAAACGTTCCTTTTCTCTCTCTGCCAGCTCATTTAAGGTACGCATGGCTAGAAAAGGTGAGCATGTCATGCCAAAAGTGACAGTAGAAAGTTCCCACACTGAAAGTGGGTCATGTGGAGAAAACCTCCACAATATCCTTTGATAAGGACGGTGATAAGGATTGATAAGGACTTGACGGAACATCTGTTTGATATCAGCAATGTAGGCAATAGGATTAAGACAAAACGTAAGGAGTAAAGAAGCAATATCCTTTTGAAGTTTCGGTCCAGATAACAACGTGTCATTGAGACTAATATTTTTTGGGGTGACTGCCGAACAATCCCAGACTACCCTTAATTTTGTACTTAAGCTTTCCGGCTTTAATACGCAATGATGTGCCAAAAAACATGATACGTCGACTTTTGGTTGACTAGGTAAAACTAGACTCATATGATTAAAATCGATATAGTCTTGCATGAAACTTGGATAGGCAGTGTACAGATCAGGATTTTTGAGTAATCTATTTTCTAGAAGTGAAAATCTACGATAAGCTTGCGGATAAGTATTTCCTAGGTCAGGGTTTATTTTACGGCTCTGGAACGAAATAGCGATGTACAAAATAGCGACGTTCAAAATGGCGAGTAATGAAATAGCGACTATCAAAATAGCGATGTAATGAAAGAGCGACTATCAAAATAGCGATGTATCAAAATAGCGTTTGTAACAAAACAGCGACATATCAAAATAGCGATGTATCAAAATAGCGACAATCAAAATAGCGATATATCAAAATAGCGACAACCAAAATAGCGACAATCAAAATAGCGATGTATCAAAATAGCGATGTATCAAAATAGCGATGTATCAAAATAGCGATGTATCAAAATAGCGAATCAAACCAAACCGAATCGAATCAAATTAATCCAAACCGAAAAGAACCGAAATGCGCTATTATATCCTATTTTGACTATACCAGCTTATTAAAAAAAACTTTCCTGATTCTTTTCCGGGATCCTAGAGGGTGTGAGTCCGAACCGAACCGAACCGAATTCGGTTTGGTTCGGATTCATACTCTCTAGGATTCCGGAAAAGAAGTCTGGATAGTTTTTTTTTTAAAATATGCTGGTTCGGTTCGGTTCGGTTCAGTTTGGGTTGGTTCGGTTCGGTTCGGTTCGCATTCACACCCTTTAGGATCCCGGGAAAGAAGTCAGGAAAGTTTTTTTTTGGAAACATTTCTTAGAAAGAAACCCTTTAGTCGAGCTATATGCCAAAACGGAACCGAAATATCGCTATTTTGATAGTCGCTATTTTATTTCGTCGCTGTTTTGATAGTCGCTATTTTGTTACATCGCTATTTTGATAGTCGCTATTTTGTTACATCGCTATTTTTATAGTCGCTATTTTGTTACATCGCTTTTTTGTTACATCGCTATCTCGTTACAATCGCTACTTTGTTACATCGCTATTTTGTTACATCGCTATTTTGATAGTCGCCTTTTCATTACATCGCTATTTTGATTGTCGCTATTTCGATACCGCTATTTTAATAATCGCTATTTTGTACATCGCTATTTCGTTCCAGAGCCTTATTTTACCTTTAAACGGAAGATCTACCATGAATCTACCGCTCGGTTGCCGTACTACACTCGCAGTAAAGATTGATTCTGCTTGTTTTTCTTCCTTTGATAAGATTTGTTTTTTAGGCAAATGTTCGATTTCCCAAAACCTAGGGAGAATGACCTCTAAAGGAGGTGAATGACTCGTTAAAAAACAACTGGTTCGTTCTGTAAGACTACCTAATTCGTCAACTTTTCCCATGACGACCCAACCAAAGATAGTTTCAAGGTCTGAAGGTTGCCCTATTTGTCCAAGAACCCTGCCCTCCTTGAATATCTGTGCGAATAGCTCGCAACCAATAACTAGGTCCACAGGTCTAGATTTGAAATAAGATGGGTCGGCAAGCTTAAGGTTTTTCAAGTGTTTCCACTGATTATCGTTCAAAGTGTATGTAGGCATATTGGAACATAATTGTGGAACAACAATTGCTTCGAAATTAAGTAAAGGAGTGACTTGTCCGTGTGGCTTAATGTGACATTGAACGAGCCCTTTGGAAGTCAAAGAAGACATCTGATTTAATCCGAATATTTCAGTGGTGTAACTTCGCCTAGGAAGATTAAGACGCTGAATACACTTTTCACTGATGAATCCTGTCTGTGATCCAGAATCAAGCAGTGCCCTTACAGGTTGAAAATTTCGGCAACCGTCCATAACATCTATTATGGCGGTGCATAAAAGAAAGGTACCTGAAGGACCTGAGGTATTTAATGACACATGAAGATTATTGACAGGTGGTGTGTGAATGACAGGACTAGTATCTTGGCTTCCAGACTCTTGATTAGTTTCTAAGATATGAGTTAAAGTGTGGTGCCTTTTACTATTGCAAGTCCTGCATGAATATTTTGATTTGCACGTATCTACCCCATGCAAGGGATGAAAACACGCTAGACATAATTTTTTCTGCTTGACGAAAGATAGGCGATCGATAGGTGAGAGATCAAGAAATGTTTGACATTTCGAAAGCACGTGACCTTGATTACACCGGAAACATTTTATTCCCGTACTTGAATTAGTTGAGGTGCCAGCCAGTCCTATAAAAGGTGAATTGGATGATTTATAGGTAGGCTTTTGCCCAAACTGATTTCGCATAGAATTTGAATTTTGATAGGTAGGCTTTTGCCCAGACTGATTTTGCATAGAATTTGATTTTTGATAGATAGACACCTTTTTGGGTGCTGTTGATTGAGGAAGTAATTCCAAAACTTTACATCTTTTTATTAGAAATTGAAAAAGTGACTGAAAAGTGGGAATTTCGGTATTAGTAATGGCGTGACTCATTTCGAAATTTGAACGCGTCGGAATATCCAATTTTTCTAACAAAATGAAAAAAATAATAAAGTCCCAACTGTCAACGTCAAAGCTAAGTGATTTTAAAATTTCTAGGGATTCAGAAAAGGTGTCAATTAAATTACGCAATTCTTTAGCTGACTCGTTTTTTAAGGTGGAGGTCATAATTGTGCTTAAAGCATCATTTGCGAGGTCTCGCTTGTTTTGATATCTATTGACTAATTTGTCGTAAGCAATTTTATAATTTTGATCAGATAAGCTAATCCCTGATATCAATTTTAAAGGCTCATCCTCGAGATATGAAAATAAATATTGAAGTTTTCGAACGTTACTTAGACTTTGATTTTGATCTATAATGTTATTAAAAAGATCGAAAAAGCTTGGCCATAATTTTTTATCACCTCGAAATATACCTAACTCTTTAAGTTTTGGAGTTCCGTTTTGTCGAACATATGATCCCGAAAAGGATGGGGCCTCAACCGGAAATATTTTAGAGTAAACCCCCTTACACGCATAAAAATATTTACGAACTTCTGAAAGGATCGCATCCTGCGTTTTAAACTCCTCGTCGTCCGCGTCGTCTATCAACATAATGACATCATTATGTGCCAGCATGCATTTATCGAAGGTTTCATCCAAATCGAAATACCACTTGAAACTCGTTTATCGCTTTTTCGTCCGATGCCGCGGTCTGTGAAAACACATAACACTCGGTTATCGCAGATAAAAAACCCTTGCGTTTTTGCACGGCTTTTCTACAGACATGATTTTACCTTTGAAATGACGAAATTGTCGGTAAATATACAATTAACGCTAAATTAATGCTTCTGAAATAGAAAAATGACGAATTGTCGAAAATATGCACTAATTTATCGCAATTGATGAAAATTGTTTTAAATATCGAAATGATATGGAACACATCTAATCACAGAAATGTCGGTAAATATACAATTAACGCTAAATTAATGCTTCTGAAATAGAAAAATGACGAATTGTCGAAAATATGCACTAATTTATCGCAATTGATGAAAATTGTTTTAAATATCGAAATGATATGGAACACACCTAACACATAAATGAGAAATGTTGTTTGTTTTGTTTTGATTCCGTCGCTTTGTTTACTGAATGACCACGGTACGTTACCATAGCAGCGGACCGAAAAACACTTAACGCGCGCGCCGCTACCGATACCGCCGTTTTAATACGATTGGCAAAATTCAAGGCCTTGATCTCGGCTTGTGAAAAATAAATGGCCGACTTATTAATACCGTCGTATGGAGCAAAATTTAAAATAATTCGGCTCGAAAGGAACACTTATGGTAGCCCGCGGTTAGAAAAACGATAACTGCAATGGACTGTAAATATTTTAATTAAATGAGGCGCGAACAAACATAAATATATTGATACGAAATCACGAAATAATCAAACGTCCATAGGTTAATTGTTGGTACCACACAACGGCAATCAGAAACAAGGCACTCACCAGTTTGCAGCCAATTTATCCACTTCCAAGGGGCCCCTATCTGGATCTAATGGTTTCACCACGTAGCTGAAGGGCTGAAGTTTCTAGTTCTATGCTTCAGTACACCAAAATCGAGCACTTTTAGGTGTAGAAATTTGAAATAGTTGGAGAACGAAATTAACACGCCATTTCTCGAGGCGATTGACAAAGGATCTCTCTGATTGTTGGTGCGCATGTCCAAATGCGCGAAATGCACTCTGTCCTTCATCCAATTGTGTGGTTTTAAAATTAAAAACAACCGCGAAATTTAGCGGGAGCTAACACCCATCTTTTTGCTCAAATTTGTTAATCTAACACTTTTGTTTTAAATTCTAAAAGATATTCGGTAAAAATAACAATTTAAAGCATTAAATTTAAAAACATATATTTATTTATTTACTAATTTGTGCTCATAAATTAAAAGTTACAGCCGTTTTAGTTTAAAGTTCATTTTTGTGATTTTCCACAAAAAAAAAGTGTAGTTGCTTTTAGCATCATCTTTCTTTATCATCATCATAAGCCCTCGGACAAACTTCAGATTTTTGATGGTACCCTGATAGAAGTACTTCAAAAATAAGAAGTAGATATTATTATTAAGGGTTGACATTATTGAACCACCTTAAAAATTGGATAGGTCACTAGGCATTTATATTTGGACTATTGATTCAGGACAAGGTTTTACAAAAAAAACTTGTGTTGATTTAAGAAACTAGACTTCTAAAATTAAGTTCGTACATATTGGATTGTACATGCGTACAAATTTACATTTATATTGAATATGGAGCATCCAAAACCTTTACATCTTCAGGCACAAAAAGTGATGGTGATAATGATTATGTTTTTTAATTTAAATTTACAAATAAGCTAATAAACTATACAACTAAGTCGTCTTATATCTCTTACTATTTTACCCAATAAGCTTATAAAATACTCAGGTTTACATACCACATAAATTGCATAATATACAATTCTCTTACTTTCTTCTACTCTATTACATTTATTATACTTAGAGTATTTCTGGGTAGATGTTTGGTATCGTCGAATTTTTTTTGCCCTGTAAGTCCATTAATGTACGTAGTAAAATCTTTTAAGTAAAGTGTATCAGATTTGTAAATTTAAGACCATTATTTTGTTTGTCTTGCTTTCTTGGGTTGTGAAAGGCCAGCTTCTGGCTCCACTTCCGGAATTTCCTCTTAGTCAATAGTTTCCTATTCGTTGTTAGTTTTAAGCAATGTCGGAAGGCATTCCATGTCTTCGTCGCCTTCATTGTGATTAGTTGAAACCGACACACCATTAAAACAATTTCCCTGACAATTGTGCAGCTACATTTGATGCTACTGCAGTCAGTTGTGCATCTACAATAAATCATGTCCAAAATTTCTTTTGGTGTCACAGGATGTTATGCGAAGACTGGAACTAGACAGTTTACTTTAAATTCTCAACCCAATAGTTCTGGAGCTAGCTAATTTCCTAACCAAAGCTGTACTTGATAATATGTTCTATACGAATGTTGTTTTGTTGCTCCTTCACTTGGTGGAAGTGATGATAGATCAGTTTTAATACTTGCTACCGATTTTAAAAATAACCGAAATCGGTACGCATTCAGGGAATTTTCATTTGTTGGAGAGTTATACCATTTTAACATGCATAAATGTCCAGCATTTTCTACTTCAGTATGCGAGAAGCTGGGATTGTAAAATACTTTTGCTGATTTTTGGATTTTAGGGTGCTTTTGATAAAGCTTTATAAATCCAAGCTTACCCCTTCGAAATGCTGCCTATGTTGAATTGCAACCAGTAAAAGCATGCAGGAACAGTATTCCTTTTAGTCCTAGCTGCTGCATCTTCCCTAATTACAGCTACATTGCATGAATTTTTTTAAGAGTTTTGAATTGCGGTGCTCACAATCAGCACATCAGCATCATCTGATGCTTGCAGCATTGTGATTTCACATTCCTGAAGTTTGGAGCTTAGTAATTTTATAAGACGATCTTTGTTGTTGGTATTTGAAAGGAATTCCTAAGTTACATTTATTTGATTATGGAAAGTAAAATACATATCTACTGATTTTTTCATACAATAGCGTCTTTTTTCTTCTGCATTCTTGGTACTCATTTCTGTTATCTTATATCCATAAAAAACCACAAAACTTGCCTTTATAGTGGGTCTTGATGAATTTGACGTATCCATTACAAATTTCAGTAACTGAGGATCTTCTTTGCCACACAACTTTATGCAATAAAAACCCCCCATCAAGAACCACATCATAGTTTGTCAGATCTACGTTCTTGTTTGTTGGTTTAAAAAGATTAAACAAAACAGATTGTTTTGTTTTTCTCATACCACTCTCATTGAATAAGGCTATAGGAAATGGAGCCAGTTCATATCGCAAATACTCTTTTAAGTAATCATCACTTTTTTTGCTTATAGATATTCTTTGAAAGAGTAACAGAGGATCTATTGTAATGTTTTTATTATGAATTTTATAAGGTTTTTTTAGAAACTCATTCCTGAAGCAAAACAAGTTTATTTTCTCTAATTACGGTTAATGTTCAATCTTTCTACAATTTATATTGACAGAGTTAATGGGGTGTTGCTTAATAAAAACTCACCCAGTACATTACCCTTACTTTTATCTTTTCTCGCCTCTAGTGTATTACTTATAAATAATGCCAAAAGTAAATAGGAAAGTTTTTGTAATATTTGTGAAAGTTGAGAAATTTCATAAAAAATTTCAATTTGCTCTATTTTTTGACAAGTTGAAGGTAGATTGGTAATAAGTACACATTTTTAAAGAAAATTGATCGTTCTTTAACTTTTATATTAACAAATTTCATCTAAAGTCAAAAACAAAACTGTTAGATGAACAAGTTTGATAAAAAATATGGGCCAACAATATGTTTTTCGGTAGCCACTATCTCAGCATGTGTTTCATTAAGGTTAAAGCTAGCATAACGGTTTTGTAGGGAATTTAGTCCTCTTTAATTTTTAATAGAACATTTTTTTTGTACAACTTACGGTAATTGAGTTAAAGGCAAAAAACCAAAAAAGTGCACCTTTTAACCCCCCTCCGCCACTGAAGCGGGGGCGCTAGGGGTGGGGACTTTTAGTATGTTTACCTCCTAAATGCCCCAAATACATTTCTGAAGAGAAAAATTCTCCCCCCCTCCATGCACTCTACAACCCCCTAATGCCCATTCATTGACTGAACTATAAAGATAGACTCCATCAACATGTGAATGTGGAAGCAATTCAGCTTCTAGACAATACTATGCTAGTTCGAAGACTAAAAAGAGTAAAGCTGTTTGAGCTAGTAAACTAAGTGAATTACATAAAACAAAATAACGCTATAAACACAACACAATTGTACGTTACATACGAAACAAAGCGGGTAGGTCTGTTGAGTGAACCCTAAGTTCTGACTTTTCTAGCAAATTAAGTTAAAACAAAATTAATAATTAGTGTTACTGACTAGACTGTAATACAATAAACACAGTCACCAGTATTTACAAAGACCTTAAGACTTAGCATTGTAGACCGGGTTTAAGTATCAAGTCTATAAACTTGATACCGACCGAGTTTAAGTGTATTTTAGCTCACACATACTATACTATAGTAGTGTGAGCTGGTGATCCTAATTTTTTCAAGAAAAAAAAAGTTGCTCCGATTTCAAATTTTTTTTATATATCTTTGCGTTTCAGATGATTTTGAAACTTTTTTGTTGCGCCGTCTGTCTGTCTGTCGCTCTGTATGTCTGTCTGTCTGTCTGTATGTCTGTATGTCTGTCTGTAACGACCAACGCGCATAACTCAAAAACCGCTTGGCCGATTTTAATAAAGTTAGGTGCCTAGCCTGGGTCTTGGGTCGAGATGGTCCCGTTTAAAAATGAACAAAATCCACCGGACACAAGCCAAATAAAAGGGTGGGGATTGATTAAGAAAAGTTTATATAAAAAAAAATGGCGTGTGTGACATCAAACGAAAGGTAATTGAGTTTGGAGTTAAACAAAATATATTTCAGTTTTTTTTAAGGGTGGGGGTAGATTTCAAAAATTAGGGTTAACGTGAAAATATGGCGTGTGTGATATCAAACGAAAGGTAATTGAGTCCGGAGTTGAATAAAATATGATTCAGATTTTAGTTATATTAGCACGTACACTATAACTATAGTACCTAGCATGGGCGTAGTCAGGGTCTCGCTCAAGGTGGGGCAAAAAAGCAAAAAAATGTACAATCAAATATTTATTTCCCCTTTAATTCTGTATTACTAAATGAGCTAAAGCCAGGATGGGGCAACAAAATACATTTTAGTTTTTGTTACTTTTAAGGGTGGGGTGGATTTCAAAAATTTGAATTTGTCAAAACATGGCTTGTGTGGTATTAAACGAAAGGTAATTTATTTTGGACTTGAATAAAATATGATTCAGTTTTTAGTTATATTAGCACGTACACTATAACTATAGTACCTAGCATGGGCGTAGTCAGGGTCTCGCTCAAGGTGGGGCAAAAAAGCAAAAAAATGTACAATCAAATATTTATTTTCCCTTTAATTCTGTACTACTAAGGGCCCATCGCACCGACTTTTAAAATTCCCTTTCTTAACTATGGATTGCTTTAATTTTAAGCATGCCTTATTTTTAAATTTGTTGCACCGAGCAAAAATCTCCTCTTCTTTGTTAAGATGCGGCCACCTTGTGACCCAATCAGGCAACGCCGCTGTTTCAACCAACATAATTATTAAACTATGAAAAAACAACAAGAACACCCAGTACGTCCCAAAATATTTTTGTCAAAACCCATCAATTTCCTGTGTCAAGTCGCCTTTAAAAATTTATTTACAAAAATTAAAGTTCTTGAATTTTTGGAAGATGATGAAATCGAGATGGTGCTACTCGATTTTTTGGAATTTGGGTGCCCTTATCGCCTTGTTGGTACAGTCGCGTATTTTTTCCCGGGCTGGTTTACGGTTCCCCATCCAGCCCAGAACAAAATCCGCGCCCGGCCGAAAAATGTACTGCTCCTAAGGCACAGGCCAATAAGGCACCTGCCCATAAGGCTCCTGTCCATAAGGCAGCGGCCCATACACCCCTGGATATAACCAAAGGATTAAAAATTATAATGAAATTAGGGTAAAATATAAAGGCAGAAAGGAAAATCGTCTTGTTACTTCATGCACTGCAGTTTCATTTAAATGCAAGGGTTTTCTTACACTGGTCAGTCCTATCCTACTCTTACCGCTGTACCCACCAGGCTATGAACAACAGTTAATCCAAAAATCGGACGAAAATACTGTAATAAAAATTAGATTAAACTTTATTTAAATTATTATATTTTTTTAATCGATACATAGGTATATTTTTTCACAAAAACATTGTGCCAAAAGAACCAAAATCTGGCCGTTATCTTGTGCAATAAATTTTTTAAAATCATTTTAATTTATTTAAAAAAAAAAACATGTTTTTTACTTTATTTACAGAAAAACACAAAATTCACTTTAGTCAAAACACTGCTCATTTGTAGGTATTGTCAGTTGCTATGGCTATGCCAGACGGGTAACATTATGTGACCAGCATCTTATCTTTAAGCAGCTCTTAAGGAACAGTAAAGTCACGAAAAAAGCTGACTTAATTTTAACAACACTAAGAAAGGAATAAGTCTGCCTTTAAATTCGGTGCAACGAAATTTTACGAAATAGGCCAAGAAACGGAAAAAAATGTCGGTGCGATGGGCACTAAATGAGCTAAAGCCAGGATGGGGCAGGTGACAAGCCAGGATAGGGCAAGTGCCCCACTCTGTCCCACCCTGACTACGCCCATGGTACCCAGTGTGAGCTGAGGGGCCCATATATTGGCAGAGTATTTTTAATACTCACAGGTCAAATAACTGCCAAGATTTGGTTCACCCTAATGTGCAATATGATAGTAAGCATTTCTCAGTAAGTTTCATCTCATATAAATTCAAATTAACTTTAGAAATAATGAAAAACCACATATATAAAATTTTTGTAACAAAATGTCATTTTTTGGAAATTTAGTCCGTGCAGGCGTAGGATTCCCGTTAAAAATAGTCGCAAATTGTAGTACCAGCCATGGTCTAAAGTTTGAAAAACAATAGAAATAATTACTAACTTATATACAAAAATATTCAAAGCTAAATAATACATAAATAACTTAAAACTATATCTGTAGATGCATTACCGTATTAAATACGTATCAATATTTAAATACTGTAAAAAGCACAAGATATATTAGAATCCCTTTTCAATTACACACTTACCAAAACAATCGTCCATCGGTTTAATCGTCGCTGACTTGTCTAAAAAATTAACATGTAAAATATAGCGGACAGTTGACACTGACTTACACCGTTTTTATTTGACATTTCCTAGTAACGTTTGGAGGTTTAAATATGATGATGAATGAACCATTTTTAAACCAAAATATTTTAACAAAAAAGTTTCACGGGCAAGTCCTCAGAGGTAAAGGTAGCTCGGGGATAAAGGTAGCTCGGGGACGCGTTTCGGCCTCATTAGGCTTCATTCAGCCCGAGCATAACCATAAAATGGAAGGAGATGAAATGATGATGTGGGTATCTGAATGAAGAATGAAGCCTAATGAGGCCGAAACGCGTCCCCGAGCTACCTTTACCTCTGAGGAATTGCCCGTGAAACTTTTTTGTCAAAACTTTTTACCTCGTGAACTTCCTTCAAATTCAAAATATTTTAGTATTTTTATTTATTTATGTATGTATGTATGTATTCGAAAGTGGTGGCAGGCCCTACTGGACCTCCATGCACTGCGACCACAAATGGATCTGTTGTGCCCACGTACCTACATACTGAGTTTGACTAAAGTGGCATATTTTTTTTCCACCCAGTAGATGAAAAAACTCTGCAGATTACAACAATAAATAATTTAGGCTTAACACTTTGGCTCAAAGATATACCACTAAGGCCGCTGCATTATTAGCCATTTTATTTATTTATAACCTTTGTGTGGAAATAATGTCTTTGTTACAACGAAAAAAGATGACCCATATCGCGAGGTATTTACGAATAATTTGAATAAATATTAGAAACTATTGCATTCACGGAAAAAGAAGTTAAACCTTCAACCAAATTGTAGACTTTTAAACCTAGGATTGTAGCACTTAGCACTGTAGACCCTTTAGTAAATACTGGTGAGTGCGTTTAAAAAAACAAAAAAAACAGGTTTGTACAGTAACTCCAAAAACTTTCTCTTATTTTATATAGACTGTGAATAAGCTTAGAGTCCCGTGCAGACCTGAACATTTCGACGAACGTAAAGCCGCGCAAGGAGCCGAACGGTTTTCGAGCCCGTTCGTGACCCCTTTTAAACTAGTGTTGGGTTCGCCGGTCGGCTAATTGCGCAGCTCTATGTTCGCCGAAGTGATTAAGTCTGTACGAGTCTAGTCTTTCTTTTTTACGGTTAAGCGCACTCGCAAGGAGATCCCTATCACGCTCGAGAAGCGGCCAGTGCGCGGAAATTTTGGTATGTGTTGGTTTTGAAACGGTTCAGGTTGTAACATGCAGGGAAAGCTGTAGCAGGGAGTTTATTCCACAGCGATGCTGTTCTCCAGAGATATGAATCATACGTGCCAACTCTTCAGAGCATTTTTCGTGATAATACCTGTAGAAGAGAGATAGATCGCCCACAGTACTTCGATGTTCGAGACTATCCAAGCTACGGGTAAGTGCGGGGTCATTGATCAGCTTGATAGATCGTTTTTGCACCGCACTCCATATATGTGAACAGTACTCCATAGTTGGTGGAATCTGGGCTTTGTAGAGTGTCAGCAGTTGGCTTGGTGTATACAGATGTCTTGTACGAAATAGCACCCAAGCTTTTGGGACGCCCTTCTAGCTATATCTGCCACGTAACTGTGCCAAGACATGTTGGTCTCTGCAGTGACTCCTAAGATGTTCAACTGGCTCTGCAATGTGACAGCACTTCCAGATTGCATGATGTTTGGCTCACCGGTGCTGGTCTTTTTTGAAAAGAGGGCTGCTTGGGTTTTCTGCGCGTTGAACTGTACAAGGTTTTTGTTGCCCCAGTCCTCTATTATCTCCAGGTCGTTATTTATCTGCGATATTTGAGTTAGTCTAAGATAATGGAATTCACGTGCGGATAGACACTGAGTGGGTGGTATGACTGAGGAGACTACATTGCCATCATCTGCAAAGCAATAAAGTGGATTTACTGTTTTATCTATGAGGTCATTTATGTAAATCAGAAAAAGTGTTGGCGAAAGGATTGCTCCCTGTGGCACACCAGCATTTATTTAGTAAGAGTTGGAGTTCCGGCCATCCAATGCAACATAAATTGATCTATCTTTAAGGTAACTTTCAACCAATTGCAAAGTTTTGGCGACAATCCCATTGCTTAGAACTTGTTGAGCAGATTTTCATGCCAGACTTTATCGAATGCTTTAGATATATCTAAGGCAATTGTTCTTGTTTCGCCCCGTAATTTAATCGCTTTTTGCCATAAGTGAGTGACGTATGTAAGTAAGTTGCCAGTTGACCTATATTTTCGAATTCCGTAGTGCTTGTCGTTGATAATTTTATACTTTTCCAAGTACTTGGTTAGGTGATTGTTCACAACTCTTTCGATTACTTTTGATATCACCGGAAGTAGAGCAATTGGTCTATAGTTTAGCATATCTGTCTTTTTTCCTTTCTTTGGATAGGTTGTACTGCGGCAGACTTTCATGATGATGGATATACTCCTTGCCTGTAAGATAAATTGAATAATTAACGAAAGTTGGGGTGAGTTTGTTAGCACAATTTTTGAGTACTATCGCGGGAATGCCATCTGGACCCATTGCTTTGTTTGTATCCAACTTTTTAAGGGATTTTCGTATTTCTCTGTGACAAAAGGGTACCTCTGGCATACTGTGGGAAACCGTTTCAATGAACGGTGGAGTTTTTCCATTTGGCACTGTTAGGTTTGAGTTGTAGGAAAAGATTTTGGCCAGCATATTGGCTTTTTCCTCTGATGTTGTGGCTAAGTGAGTATTTTGATCTGTAAGTGGTGGTATGGATGACTTGGTGAAGTTTGATCCAACAGCTTTTGTAAGAGACCAAAAGGACCTAAAACTACTTGGACAATTCAGCAAACTGTTTTTTATTCTTTGATTGTATGTTTCTTTGACGGCGTCAATAGTAATTTTGCAACTATTTCTGGCTTCTTTAAATTCTTTGTATTTTTGAGCGGTTTGTTGTCGTTTCCAAAGGTTATATGCTCTGTGTTTTTTCTGTATAGCCGTTTAACACTGGCTGTTGAACCAAGGTTTTGCATTTGCTCTGCGTTTTATTGTATGTGGGATATATGCATTCATTCCAGATAAGATTACTTTTGTTATTTCATTACAGCAAATAGTGGGATCAGCTCTTTTAAAGGAAACCTCTTGCCATGAAAAATCCATGTAAAACTGTTTAAGGTCATTTTGCCGATTTATAGTGCCACATTTTACGAGGAAGTGATTGTTGGCTTGGTGGTATGAGCATTTCGCACTTTGTTATTATAAGTTTATGATCGGATGAACCAAGTGGGGGATCTACTTGAGTTGTGTACGAGTCAGGATTTGTAGTTAGGAACAAGTCTAAAAGCGCTGCAAATTCACCCCTTTCTGAGATACGGGTAGGTTCATCGACAAGCTGCGTTAGGCCACAACTTATGGCAAAAGCTTCTGCTTCCCTACCTTCATTATCTGTTTTGTTGTGGTGTTTTAGCCAGGGTATATTGTGGACGTTGAAATCGCCTAAAAAACAGATTCAGCATGTGGATAGTTAGACTGTATACTATCACAGTTTTCGGATAATGTCGCGAAAAAGTTTTGGTACTCGGTGTTACTTGGCGGTCGGTAGGGGCAGCAGATGAACTTGGTCGATGACTTTGAGGTGAATTTTAGCCATATGATATCAAGGTTCGCTGGTTCTAGCTTCTCATCTCGATGACATGAAAGGTCATTTTTAAAGCACACACAGATCCCAAAATTATGTCGAAATCGGTGGTGTAGGTCATAGCCGGGATAAAGATAGCTCACAATAGGTGTTGCAGAACTGATTTTAGGTTCAGTGAGAACAAGGATGTTAGGTCTTTGTTCTTCAAGATGTTGGTGAACTGAATTCATGTTGGTACTTAATCCTCTTATATTGCTAAAATCAATTCTGAGTTGAGTTTTTGGTCTTCTTTTAATATCTTTTCATGAAGGACCTCCAGGATCACCGGACGCCCGGATATCCGAGTGGTCGGGTATTTTACCTCCGGAATATTTTGATCCTGGAGGCGCCATCATGGTATCTGTTACTCATTGTTGGAACCGGACTGCCAGCGCAGTGGCGGAACGTGGTGATACCACTTAGCGCTACTCAGTTCTGGCATGGTGGTATCTCACCGGTCGACGCCCAATGAGTAAAAGCGTCTACCACTTACCAGCTGCTACCAGCTAAGCTAAAACTATCTGGAAAACTTTTTTATTATTAAATTTAGGAAAAAAGATATTCTTGATAAAAAGTTCTGCATGTTCTAAAACCTAAAATACAGTCATCAAATCAGTTTTTTTTTAAATTACATCTATTTGGCATTTATGATGAAAACTAATTTTCGAGTTATTTTTTCTTCTATAAGTATGTATAATAAATTGAGACGTTAATAACGCCACTATTTTTATGTGTTTTATAAATTCTAACGCATTTTGACGGTCCCAACAATTCATTTGAGGTCGTTACGTAGAACTACAGTTAAATTTGAATTAACATTGTAAACATGAATTAAGAAAAAAACTTATTTTATTGTAAATGGGTGTAAATGCATATTCAAACATAGTTTTTAGTTGATATCAACTTTTCTTTATAACAATTTTCGATATTGCCAAAAATAAAGGTACTTTACGGTTAGGCAAAAATTATATTTTTTGATAAACCTCGTATAATACAACAAAAATTATATCTGATCTTTATATTGCAGGTTTTAGAACAGGCATAACTTTTTATAAGGAATAACTTTTTTCTTAAAATTCATAATAATTTTCCATATATGTCCAACTGCCGGTGTCTTTCCATAAAATAAAATTGAAAAGACTTCATAAAATAAGCTATATTTTGCCAATTGAAAACTAATACATTTTTAAACCCAGCAATATATATTTTATCGCGAAATTGCAGCGAGCAGTTGCCTAATAATCTCAAAAGTAGATTTTGGGGAAACAACGGAGTTTCTCCAACCAAAAAATAAATTAAAAACCATTATTTATGGCCAAAGCATAATATAGCAAAAACCTTCGGCTCTATGGCCAGAGAAGGCTAAAATTAATAGACTGACATATAATAAGTATAAATTTGTTTTTTGAAGAAATAAAGCAATGCCGCACATAGTGAAAGAGCCGTTTCTACAAAAATACATTGCTGCCAAGGTAGATACGACTTTTTAAGTAGCTGAATAGAGTCAGGAAATTGTTGCTTGCGGCGTTTACATTAACCCGGCGTTGGTACACCTGCGTATGACATACCCGGGATTGAGAAAAACCAACAGAACTTATGAATTCGCAGCGATTCAAGCTTGATCCTCGACCTACTCTCAAGCAACACTTGTTCTAATCGCGGATCACTAAAAAAAGCGGGATTAGTATCAATCTGCCTCTGGTGCTAGAAGGTAAACTTGCGTCGGGCTTGTGATACCCGGGTATACCAGCCGCGTAACATTTTTTGTAGCAAATTACCAAAATATTAATCCGTTGGGTTTTATTAACATTCCATATGTTCAAGGGATTTCAGTAAACATAAGACGAATAGCCAAACACTATAATATAAAAAAACAGGATTTTCATCTGGAAATACGATAAGGAGCTTTGTAACTAAAACAAAACCATAAAATCCCTCAAATAATAAGGAATGAATGCATTTACCAAATCCCGTGTAAGTGTAGTAAATCATATGCAGGTAAAACGAAACGCCCTCTTCAGGTTAGAGTAAATGAACATCTAAAAATTACGCAATTAGGGGTATTGAAAAATCCGGTTTAGCGGATTATGCATGGTCAAATAATCACAGGATTTAGTGGTCAGAAGCTAACGTATTGCATAAGGAGTCGCATTGGCGAAAACGAAAGTTTATTGAAGCTGCGTTTATAATGCAGAATAAAGAAGTTTTCAGTCAACCAAGCACGGACATACCAAACATATGGAAACCAGGCGTCTTAGTCTTAAAAAAGGGGGCGGGCCGTCACACCTGACTACACACCAAGTAGTATAAGTAGTAGCCTATAGACTAGATTTAGTTTACACTTAAAAAAGAGATACTTACTAACCGAAACTTCGTGTTTAAAATAAATAAAGACAATGGAAGTCCGGAATTTTCTTTTATATAAAAAGTATTTTTTAGTTCTAAGTAAGAATGTCTTTGTTTTTTTTATATAAAAGTACGCCCCTGGATTTTTCTGTTTGAAAATATTTAGTCAAATATATTTTTTTTTTCTATTTTCTAATTATTATCTTCAAAATAAAATAAAAATTTGGGTTCTAAATTACTTCTAACATTTTTTACGCTATTTAAAAAAAATATTTTTTTAATTTTTAGAAAAATGGTCTTGTTACCTAAAAATGCATTTTAGTATCCAACGCTACATCACTAATGTTATATTTATTAATTTATTTATTTTATTTTTTTTTCAACGTCAAACAGGATCAAAAAATTAAAACATCATATTAAAATTTTATGTCTACTGTTAACTTCAAATGCAAAATGGTAAGTGGGTATTTCATACCATCCATGTTAGGAAAATAGGTGTATCAACGCCGGGCTAAGAACAAAATACTCAAAATTTTTACCAAAAATCTTTTAATGTTTTCAAAAATATAATTTTTTTAATAAACGTGATGCTAATATTACTATCTTTTGTTTTTATGAAGGGCCTATATCTACAAAAATAAATCTTAATTCTTTTTTTCTAAATTTAAATTGACTATAAAAAATTGTCAAATTTCTACCTTTTCCAAAGGTTTTTCGACCGCACTCTATCTCCTCAACCTATAATTTTTTGGTGAAAAGCAATACAATAATTTTTATCATAATGGATGAAACAAAATTATTTGACGTAAAATGTTTAATTTTTAAATATACAGATTTCCCCCTCTCTTCAAACTTAAAAGATACTGTAACTTAGGGAGTATTAAACTTTTTATCTAGTTTTGACCTTTTCCACTATCTGCTAAAATTTAGTGTATCATTTAAATTACACTATACATTACAGTAAATAAAACATTAATAAATGACTATTTTTACTGCCCTTTAAGTAGGATAGTTTTTGTTAAGTGATTTCTAATAGGATCTGTTATTGTAGAGGACGAATTAGCAAGGTGCATGTTTTTAACCCACAAGCCACATTTGTTTCCATCCTTGAGAGGAAATCTCAAACAAAAAATAAAGAGTATTAAATATGTAATATTAAGCAAAGAATGAAGTTTATATTAAAAACAAATAAAGCCTAGGCCTCTGGATTCTTGTCGTCCTTCGGGCATAATTAGCTCATATATCAGATAATTAAAAATAAATCCGAACTGAAATATGCCTATAAATGATTACTGTTTGTTTATAAAGGAATCAAGTTTCGACAGAACAAAAACATTTTGCTATTGAAGGCGCTATACAATTAATACAATGTCTTTTTTCTTTGAAACTATTTTCTGCCTCTAAATATTTACCTATATAACGTTATTCCTGATACTTTGTGTTCACCTCGAGTCTTGCAACCAAAAGCAGAACAAAACACCATTATGATGCCACAAAAATACCAGCGTATAAGTCCGTATTAGTACAAAATCACAAAAACTAAACCTGGTGTCACATCAATGTGTGGCACCAAAATATGGCGTTGCATAGAAATTTGGGCAGACTTTCCGCGACGGTCTGTCCTACCTACATGTTACGCGTCCTCTCTCTTCCCCTGTCTAAGTACTACAACACCTATAGGGCAGTCTAACAAAACATATCATCAAATCCAAGATGTCTTCCATAGGACAAACATACCGATTTCCCATAAGCCGTAATGTTAACAAAAACGTAAATTTTACAAAAACGACAAGAGCTTTGGTTCAAAAAATTAATCAGTTTTAAGATCGGATCCTTTGTGCATATGGGAAAAATGCGTTTTTCTTAAAAATATTAAACTAAAGCGAGAAAATCTGAAATAAAAGGGACCATGTTTTCTTCAAAAAACTAGGTTATATTTTTGTTTATTTTGTTTTTTTAAAACTTTTTTTCTAGTTTTTTTACTTATTTTGAATTATTACATGGGCGCACCAAGGGGGCGGGGGGCTAGGGGCCCGGACCCACCCAAACCGCATATTTTCTTAGATATTTTCCATATATTTCATGAATAAACAGAAAAAATAGCATAAAGTACAACATCATGAGACTTCTGGGGCCCCCCCAAAGGTATCGGGCCCCCAAAGGTTTCGGGTCCCCCCAAGACATATTTCTGGGTGCACCACTGATTATTATGTCAAGTTTTTTGCTGTTGTGAATTGTGGCAGCGGAAGAAGTAATGATAATGTTAGTTTTCATTGAATTTGAAGTTTTTTGACCAATGAATCAATGAACTATCAGCCCAAGGCTCACTTCAAGGCTTACTTAACAGAGATGAAATTGAAATAGACTAAACTTTTCTCATCAGATTCAGGTTTTCTATTAGTATCTTTTGTTGTACTTGACTAAACCTTTTGCTAACTAATAGGCCTTCTATAGCATTAAACTGTGAAAAATATTTCACTATGATTTTTAGGTTTAGACAAAGTTTAATTGTGTTAACCCTCCAGTAGTGACATGAAAAAGAGGCACAACTTATAGGTAGGTCAGTCCAACAGATCAATATGCACATATGAATTCCAACCGAGGTTGGTCAAGCAAACTTCTAATAAGTACTTTACAAAATATGTTTATTTAAAAAAATATAAGTAAACATTATATAAAAAAAACAGTACAATATTCGCTCTTTTTCTTGTGGTCATCAAAGTTAACAAAGATGACTTTTTTTCCATCTATTTTTTGATGCCAATTTTTTTTGGTAATAAGCTCAGAACACTACCGTAGAAATTTCACAACAGGACTTGTAGTAGGTCCAGTCAGATGCTATACAAATTTTACGGTTTATAAGTTTCAGGTGTCAAAAAGCATGGAAATAAAGGAAAATTTAATAAGGTTTAAAATAGTTTAAGATAAAAAGAGGTTTGAGTTAGGGAGATTGTCAAATTCACTAGTTTATTCTAAACTGTTTTGAGGTCTGTAAAATAAATATTTATTACAGAAAAATAAACTTTGATGATACAGTACTCCACTGGACACTATAAAGACGCTACACTACCAAGAGTTTATTTACGAGTTCTATAGGATGGTGTACAAATTTGGTTCAGCTCATTACCCACACTTTAACCTCATATTGTTTTCCTTTTCTTTCTTCTCTAGACCCTTTTTTCAACCATAATTTTTCAACCGATTTGAAACAATAATCCATTCAGGAGAGACCCAGTCAGGATCATTGGTGTATTCTAGTTTTGAAAGTTGTTTGTCTTACAGTTTATCACAATTCTATGTTACATTTCTGCAAAAGGTCCACTCGAGCACAAAAAAAGATCCCAATAGAAAATGTTGCCAAAATGGCAGTTACATATTTATTCAAAACAAACCTGACAAAAAACTTTCGAATATTTCAATTTATCCTCTGTTAAGTCAGGTAATAGAGTACTTATCCACTTTCTTTTCCCTTCTTTGAGCTGATACCTAGTTCATTTAAATCAAGATGATTTTTTAAGGTCAAAATACTTGGCATTCCATCAAAACTAACATTATCAAGATCTCCCCAGCTGCCACAATTCATAACAGCACAGAAACTAATAATAATGATTCAAAATGAGTAAAAAACTGGAAAAAAAGTTAAAAAAAACAAAAGTAAATAAAAACATAACCTGACTTTTTGAACAAAACATGGTCCCTTTTATTTGAGATTTACTGGCTTTAATTGATTTTTTTTTAAGAAAAACGCATTTTTCCCATGTGTACAAAGGATCAATACTTAAAACAGCATCTTTGTTGTAAATTAAATCGTTTCACTTTTTTTTTTAAATTACGTTTTTATTAACATTGCGGCTTATGGGAAAACGCTTTGTTTGTCCTATGGCAACCATCTTGGACCGAAAAACAGCTGATCGTGACAGTTCGTTAGACAAGCTAATTAACCTAACCAAGTCGATGTGGGCTAGGGGCCAAAAATCGTTTATATTTGATTGGTTAGGTTAGTGTAATAACCTGATCCGGTTAGGTTCCTATACAAAAAAATTATCTTGGTTTGGTAAGTTTTTTTAATAAAATAACCTAACCAAGTCAGGTTAGGATACTGACCTAAACATACACAAAACAAAAAAACTACTACAGGTGGGCAAGGGGGTGTGGTGTGTGAGATGACTCATAATGATGAAGGCAATACAAAAAAAAACTAATAAAAAATTGAAAAAAATTGCGCTATAGACTAAAATATTACAAAACTATTAGTAGTTTTCGGAAAAATCGGACCGGAGACAAAAACTTGCGCTGCAGGCGAACCTTTTTAGATTTAAATCAAATACTTCTTTACCTAAAAAACTAACCTTTGTATTAAAAAAACGCTTTTAGCACATTAAGAACTAGTTTTCCTAAACATGTATGTTAAAATTGCTCTGATTGCGTGGCAATTTAGGACCTGGCGTGCGTCGTACGGACAGACAGACACAGGGCCGTATCTGGACAAAAATTTTAGGGGGGGTTAGGCCAGTGAAATTTGAAAAATTGCGGGTTTAAAAAAGAACTACAATTTTTTAATGGGTTTTAACGAAAAAAAGGTTAAGAAACACAATCCTATTTATTTTTCGGAGGGGGGTTTAAACCCCCAAAACCCCCCTCAGATACGGCTCTGGACAGACATACAGACGTTTAAGCTGTAAATATAAATAAAGCCTTACGATTCATTCAATAGGGAGTTTTTGGGTCGACTAAATGTTGACAACTTTGACAACCGTTGTTGTACGACGGGCCGCGATCGGTTTTGTCAGATATTTTTTATACATTAAAAACTGTCGATTGTCTATGTTATTAGAAACAAATATAAAAATGTTTACAAAATACAAATTATTGTAAAAAAGTAAGTAAGTAAGTATCAAAAAAATGTAATGACATTACTTTAAAGCAAACTGTTGGTAGGATATTTAAAACAACTAGGTTTCTGCTATATCTTTAAAACTATATAAGAGAGATTAAATCCAATTTTATGGGTAAATAAAAAAATTCATAAATTAAAATTTGTGGACTCTTTTTAAATTATCTACTATCTTAAAATAATAATCATAACGAAAACATTTCATGTAAAAAAAAGCCAAGTACGCGAAAATGGCATTCTGTAAAAAGAATTGAGATAAAACTAAAGCCAAGTTCTCCAATACAATTTTCAAAATGAAAGGTTCTTACTAGTTTGGAAATATTTTTTAAACTTTGCTATTCCAGCCAAACATCTTTATGTTCAATTTAGCACTGTGCCTAAGAGTCATTTACAGCCGTAATAGCCAAGTTTAGAAAAATATGTAAGAACCTTTCATTTTGAAATTTGTATTGGAGAACTTGGCTTTACTTTTATCTTAATTCTTTTTACGGAATGCCATTTTCGCGTACTTGGCTTTTTTTTACATGAAATGTTTTTGTTATGATTTAACTTCTTTTTTAAAGGAATTGGATAATACTTAATTTTTAAAGTAGTAAAATGTGCGGAATATTGTTCAAAACTTTTGCAATGTGTTACTTAAATTTTTGAGGTATTTTAATTTTTCCATGGTTTTATCGTAGTTCACATCAGCCTTCCAAAGCTCAGGTCTCTAGCGTTTCTGAAAGTGCACAATGTTACTTTAACATGTATAGGGGAGGGAAATAAATTAAAAATTGTCGTGTTTTTAAATTTTGTCCTATAGTTTTATTATAGTTCCTATCAGTCTTCCAATGCTGAGCTCTCTAGCGTTTCTGGAAGTGGGTAATGTTACTTTTACATAACGTTACATTTATAGGGGAGGAGAGTAAATTAAAATATTTGACTTTTTAAATTTTTTCCCATAGTTTTATCATAATTTCTATCGGCATTTCAATGCTCAGCTCTCTAGCGTTTCTGGAAGTGGGCAATGTTAGTTTTATATAAATATACATTTATAGGAGAGGGAAGTAAATTAAAATGTTGGTGTTTTTAAATTTTTTCATATAGTTTTATCATATTGTCTTTCAGTCTTAAAAAGTTCAGCTCTCTAGCGTTTTTGGAAGTGGGCAGTGTTACTTTTACATAACTTTACATTTATAGGGGAAGGAAGTAAATTATAATTTTGGGGTGATTTAATTTTTTTCTATAACTTTTTCATAGTTACTATCGGTCTTCCAAAGTTCAGCTCTCTAGCATGTCTGGAAGTAGGCAATGTTACTTTTACTTAAATTTACATTTATAGGGGAGGGAAGTAAATTAGAATTTTGAGGTGTTTTAATTTTTTACTATAGTTTTATCATAGTTCCTATCAGTCTGCCAAAGCTCAATTCTCTAGCATTTCTGGAAGTGGGCGATGCTACTTTTATATAACTTTAAATGTATAGGGGAGGGGAGTAAATTAAAATTTTGGGGTTTTTTTATTTTTTCAGGGGTCTAGTTAACATTTCTATAAGTCTGCCAAATTTCAGCTTTGTAGCATGTCTAGAAGTACAGTAGAATATTGATGATCTATACATGAGTAAGTGAGTGAGTGAGTGGCAATTTCGACGTTTTTTGAAAATTCGTAACTACTTTACTACTTTATGGAATTCCATGAAACTTGGAGGGATTGTTAACTCCATGGAGATCTACGACTGTGCAAAGCTTGAGATTCGTAGCCCGTTCCGAAGTAGAGTTTTAGGTAGGTCAAATATCGGCTGAAATGTTTCAAGAAAAGATGGATACGGCGCGCGATCTTGGCGAGGCACTGCCGTGCCCTCAGATTTATCGTCGAATTTACCAGTGCCTGACAATTGCAAAAACGTCATAATTTAGTTTTATTTTTGGACTTTAATCTTTAGGACCTGGGGACTAGAAGGTGTTGAAAAAGTATTTATTCGTTACTCGATTACTCGTTACTCGACAAATAACGGAGTAACGAATACCTATCCGAAAATTAAATGAATACTTTTGTTACTTTGATTACTTTGATTCGTTTCTAATTATTTTAGGATATGTTTTTTAAATATGTAGTATCTACATAGAATAAAGAAGGATTTTTTTTAATTTTGTTTTTGTTCAAAATTTTTGTACATTTTTTGAGTTCTCGTCTAAGATTGTTATTTTTGCCTCTATTTTTATTTACTTTTAGATTTTAAGTATGTGTTTCTTTGTATGTAAGGCATTAGATTTTTAAAACAAAGTTGGACACAGAACAGTTCCTACGTAATTTCTTCATTTTTTTAATTTTAGCCCGCATTTGATAAATTTCAATTGAATATTTCCATAATATCAACAACAAAAATATACCTACAAGTAGAGAGAATTTTGCACTAATTGTATGATTGAATTGAATACAGTTAGAGTAATCAAGGTAACGATAGTAACGAATATATAAAATAATTACTTAGTAGTCGAGTAGCGATAAGTAACGAGTATTCAAAAGTTACGAAAACACCTCTACACTGACAATAATATTCAGTAGGTATGATGCTTATTTTTAGTATATTTTTTATAATTGTTTTTATACCTAATTAATAAAAGTATTTGTATAAATTCAGACGTAGTGACTTCTTGCAGACAGAAAAGGTGGCTCCCCAAGGAAATAAAACGGGTCGAGTCTTCAGAAAGCAAATGAAAATGTAATCAAATAAACCGATTTTCCATATTTCAATTCAATAGAGCCTAATAAAGAGATACGCTCTGGAATAAATTTTTGTCAACGGTGAGGAATATAGTACCTTCACTTAAATTCTAAACAAATTTGGCTGGAAACAAACAAACGCAAGAGTAGTTGAAAGTGATAAGGTATATTGGAAAGAAACAGACAAAACACCATATAAAAAATTTGAAAATATCATTTTTAGATAAAGTGTAGTATTGTATTCCCTTGACGAGGAAAGTAAAAAGTTTTCAAAAGGGTCCGGACAGCTCGTAGACAAGGCATTTATGTTTGAACACATCGGTAAGAGATATAAAAAAGAATTTGATTATCGACTTTTACGAAAGAAAAAGCATCTGATTTGGTGGACGGAGGAAATACAGGAAATGGCCAAGGAGAAAAAACGCACATACTTGAAATGGCTCAGTACTAAAGAGCAAAGAGACCTAGAAATCTACAAGGAAATCCGAAGACAGCTAATAAATTTGATACGCACGGAAAAAAAATAAATGTTCAAACGTAAATGCCGCGATATAAATACACACGAAGGAGGTAGGCAGAGTTCCGAAGTATGGAAATTAATTTCTACGGTAAAAAACCCAACAAAAGAAAAAGTACACATTCAGATCATCAAACCAGAACAATGGACAGAACACTATAAGGGGCTGCTGCAGGAAATGAGACCCGAATATCTGTCAGCCTCTCCGAGGAGAGACATTGAAGTACATGGAGAGGAAGTAATTACTTTTGAAAAAGAAATGATAAAGAATAGTATTAAAAAAGTTAAATTCGGAAAAGCTAGCGGACCTGGGGGGGGGTACACGGTGAAATGCTCAAATATGGATCAGAGAAACTACTAGTAAATTGCATTCACATCCTTGATACATAAAAAAAACAAGCTGGATTGCAACACTTACAGAGGAATTTCAGTAACTAGTAATCTAAGTAGATTGTACGGTAGGATCCTTAGAGATCTAATAGAGAATGATGTTCATGAACCAGAAGAAGAAGAGCAAAGTGGATTTCGTGCAGGTAGGTTTTGTAGTGATAATGTTTTTTGTCTCAAACAAGTAATTGAGAAAAGGTGTGCCAGAAATATAGAGACTTACGTTATCTTTGTGGACATACAAAAAGCATATAATAACATTCCAGTAGAAAAATTGTGGTTAGAGCAAACTAATATCAATCATACATACATAAAAGCGATAAAAAACTATACAAAGGGTCAAAATCTAATATTTAAATTGGGAATCGACTTACAAAAGAATTCCTGGTAACGAAAGGCTTAAAACAGGGATGTTGTATCTCTCCAAAACTTTTTAAAATATATATCGCAGAAGCTATAAAAAGCAGGTAACGTAAATTACACGGCATAGGACTACAACTTAACGAACGATTAACCATATACACACTACAGTTTGCTGCCGACCAAATAATTGTAGCTAATGATAAAGAAGACATGGAGTATATGAGGAGAAAGTTAACGAAAGAATACCAAAAGTGGGGGTGTGGACATACAAAAAGCATATGATAACATTCCAGTAGAAAAATTGTGGTCAGTGTTAGAGCAAACTAATATCAATCATACATACATAGAAGCGATAAAAAACTATACAAAGGGTCAAAATCTAATATTTAAATTGGGAATCGACTTACAAAAGAATTCCTGGTAACGAAAGGCTTAAAACAGGGATGTTGTATCTCTCCAAAACTTTTTAAAATATATATCGCAGAAGCTATAAAAAGCAGGTAACGTAAATTACACGGCATAGGACTACAACTTAACGAACGATTAACCATATACACACTACAGTTTGCTGCCGACCAAATAATTGTAGCTAATGATAAAGAAGACATGGAGTATATGAGGAGAAAGTTAACGAAAGAATACCAAAAGTGGGGGTTAACAGTGAACGTGGACAACACAATCTGGAAGACACAGTACTTATGTATTGGAAACGAATTTTGTAAGTTAGAACTAGGCAATAGACAAACATTATCTCCATGCAATGAATATATTATACTTGGGTGTCACATTTGATAAGACATGAACAGACTGTAAAGAACTGGAAGAAATAATAGTAAAAGCAAAAAAGGTTAGTGGATGTCTTAACAGTATTTGATGTAGCAGAGAGATAAAAGAATTTAAAATTTAACATATATACCAGTGCAGATACCTTTTGAAAGGAAAAACTTAGTAATGGCATGAAAACTAATGGAAAAATAAAAGTAAACTCGATGCGAGTTCTTGGGGTGAAGTGTCGTGCGCTTTTATTATTGGATAGTGATTTTTGTGGTTTTTAGCGAAACTATGGCACCTATCAACAAAAGTTAAATACAAAATTATAGGTATTTATTAAAAATAACTTTAACACAAATAATTTTTTTACATAACCTAAAATTTTCCGAGAAAAATTAAAAAACCCGTTTTTTTTCAATTTTGTTTTTATCTACAAAACTAATTTTTTATTTTTGACAAGATTTAGTGAATACACGCCTATTTGTGTTCTTAATAACCTTTCATTTTTTTAAATTAAATTATTACATTTGTTCTTGAAGTAATTTTTAATAAAGAGGGGTTGTTTTTTCGCGAAGACGGAATTTAAGCAGTTCAAAAAAATTGCAAAATAAAATTACTGCAATGTAATTTAAATCAATATCCATCATTTTTTTAAAACAATGTAAAAATCTGCTTCCGGAATTTTAGCAATTTGTGTTAAAAATGGGGCCTCATTTTAGGTATTAAATCAACATAAAATATAAAAATCAATCTTTTAATTTTAAGAAATTGCTTAATGTTAAGGATATAAATAGGTGTATTTTCAACAAATTTTATAAAAAAATGTTAAAGGTAAAAATAAAAAAGCCGGTGTTTCCGAGTTTTCTCGCAAAATTTGTAGGTTATTTAAAAAAATTGTTGGAAAAGAACTGGTAGACCTTTTTATTACCTACCTATAACTATTGTATTTAACTTTTTTTGATAGGAGTTCAAGCTTCGCTAAAAACCATGAAAATCTGTTTACCTCATTTCACCCTAATAACTCGGATGGAGTCTGATTTATTTTTCCTGTTGGCTGCAATATATATTTTTTTATTATTCCTAGTTTTCAAGCTGTTACTATTTATTTCACTTTTTTGCCTTTTAAAAGGTATCTGCACTGGCCTAAAAAAAAAGGTGAGTATTGGATTTAAGATCCTTTTTGACAGTTTTTAGGCAATAATTTTTTAAAAATATTATTATTTGAAAAAGATAAAAATCATTGCACTATGTGTTGGTTTGAAATGTGTTTTTTTTTTGGGCGTGTTGTTTTTTGTCGTTAACTTAAGCCGTTGTTTGTGGAGATTATAGTTAGTCAACCCCATGTGTAAGACAAAGCGCACTTTAGAAAAAGAGGGATATACCTACTCCTTAAGAAATTCCAACGTTTTTAAGCAGTCTCGAAAATTGGCAACAGCGCAATTTTTCAACTGTTTGTAAGAATCAATTTACACTAAAAGAATAGATTTATATTTTCCTTGACCTGTGTCTGAGGCACAGTGGGCTCATTAGCCTGATTTATGGCCAATATTAGAAAAAAAGATTTTGTGATAATAACTTAAAATAAGCACGAAAGTTCCTACGAAGTTTTTGGTTATAACACAAATTATAACTACTGTCTATATCCCAAAAATATAATCTACTGTATTCTGAACCCGGCATATTGATGCAATGCTCTGTTAAAATGTTCGCATTTTTCATTTTTTTAAATTGTTATAAAACTGTCATTGGAATTAATGGATTTTGACAAAAATCTAATCAGTCGTTACAGTGTCCAATACTATTTTACCTGAAAATTTTATGATAATCGCTTTAGCGGTTTAGGACCTATCGTGTTACGGACAGATATATACACACACACAGGCAGACATCACGACAATATTGCCAAGATAGGTAGATGCCAAAATACACCCAAATAACACATTTGCAGCATTATCTCAAAAAAAATTTTTTTTTCCAAAATCTGATGGCACGGCTGTTCTTGAAACATTTCAGCCGATATTTGACCTTTCTAAAACTCTACTTCGGAATGCGTCACGAATCTCAAACTTTGCGCAGTCGTAGATCTTCATGGAGTTAACAACCCCTCCAAGTTTCATGGAATTCCATAAAGTAGTAAAGTAGTTACGAAATTTCAAAAAACGTCGAAATTGCCACTCACTCACTCACTCACTCACTCATGTATAGAAAATCAAAATTCTACTGAACTTTCAGAGCTACAATGCTGAAATTTGGCAGACTAATAGAAATTATGACCAAACCACTGGAAAAAATCAAAAAACCCCAAAATTCTAATTTACTCCCCTGCCTGCCTATACATGTAAAGTTATGTAAAAGAAATGCTAGAGAGCTGAGCTTTGGCAGACTGTTAGGAACTATGATAAAACTATAGGAAAAAATTTAAAAACACCAAAATTGTAAATTACTTCCCTCCCCTATAAATGTAAAGTTATGTAAAATTAACACTGCTCACTTCCAGAAACGCTAGAGAGCTGAGCTTTAGAAGGCCGATAGTAACTATTATAAAACTATAGAAAAAAATTAAAACACCCAAAATTCTAATTTACTTCCCTTCCCTATAAATGTAAATTTATATAAAAGTAACATTGCCCACTTCCAGAAACGCTAGGGAGCTGAGCTTTTGAAGGGTGAAAGGACCTATGACGAAACGATGGAAAAAAAATTTAAAAACCCCAAACTTTTAATTTCCTCCCCTCCCCTATAAATGTAGAGGTATGTAAAAGTAACATTCTTCACCTCCAGAAACGCTAAAGAGCTGAGCTTTGGACGACTGATACAAACTATGATAAAACTATAAAATAAAATTTAAAAAACCACAAAGTTTTAATTACTTCCCTCCCCTATAAATGTAAAGTTATGTAAAAGTAACATTGCCCATTTTCAGAAATGCTAGAGAGCTGAGCTTTGGATGGCTGATAGGAACTATAATCTGAAAGCACGACAGTGCCCTGCCAAGTTCGCGCGGAAACTGCTGTACCATCTTTTCTGAAAACATTTCAGCCCATATTTGACCGATCTAAAACTCTACTTCGGAATGAGCTACGAAACTCAAACTTTGCACAGTCGTAGATCTGTATAGAGTTAACAACACCTCCAAGTTTCTGGACTTCCATAAAGTAGTAACGAAATTTTAAAAAACGTCGAAATTGCCACTCACTCACTCACTCATGTATAGATCATCAAAACTCTACTGTAGTTCCAGACATACTACAAAGCCGAAATTTGGCACACTGATACAAATTGTCTGTCGACAAATCCCCAAACTCTAATTCACTCCCCTCCACCATACATGTAAAGTTATGTAAAAGTAACATTTCCCACTTCCAGAAACATTAGAGGGCTGAGCTTTGAAAGGCCGATAGAAACTATGATAAAACTATAAAACAAAATTAAAAAACCCCAAATTTTAATTAACTTCCCTCCCCTATAAATGTAAAGTTATGTAAAAGTAACATTCTCTACTTTCAGGAACGCTAGAGAGCTGAGCTTTGGAAGACTGATAAAAACACCAACATTTTAATTTACTTTCCTCCCCTATAAATGTAAAGTTATGTTAAATTAACATTGCCTACTTCCAGGAACACTAGAGAGCTGAGCTTTAGAAGGCTGATAGGAACTATGATAAAACCATAGGAAAATATAAAAAAACTTCAAAATTTTTATTAAGGCATTGCAAAAGTTTTGAACAATATTCCGCATATTTTACTACTTTAAAACTTAAATATTTTCCAAATCCTTTAAAAAAGGAGTGAAATCATAACAAAAACATTTTATGTAAAAAAAAGCCAAGTACGCGAAAGTGGTAATCCGTAAAAAGAATTAACACAAAAGTAAAGCCAAGTTCTCCAATACAATTTTTAAAATGAAAGGTTCTTACTAGTTTGCAAATGTTTTTCTAAACTTGGCTATTACGGCTGCAAATGACTCTAAGGCACATTGCTAAATTGAACATAAAGAAGTTTGGCTGGAATAGCAAAGTATAAAAAAACATTTCCAAACTAGTAAGAACCTTTCATTTTGAAAATTGTATTGGAGAACTTGGCTTTACTTTTATCTCAATTCTTTTTACGGGATACCACTTTCGCGTACTTGGCTTTTTTTACATCAAATGTTTTTGTTATGATATTATCTTCTCTAGCCTTTGCTGCGCGGGCGGGCTAGGAAGGTAAACATAAAAGCTCTAAAGTGACACGAAAGCATTATATGACAAAGTATTTGCAAAGGGAACAAACCGTATTTGACATAAAAACGCATCTATAATAAAGCAATTTTGCTATAAAACAAGTGTACGGGGAAAATTGGGAAAGTGCTACTTTGCACTTGCAAAAGTGTGCGCAAAGTAACTTCTTTGCGGTCAGTCGAGAAAGAAATTGCTTTTCACTAAATTGTTAAAATCTTGTGTAACTATAGGGAGCAAACATACATCAAATCGTTATTAAAATGGTACTTTTAACGCGTTTCTCAGAAAGGAAAACTGGCACTTCTAAAAAACAACTAAAAGTTCCGTCAATTAAAGCTTACATTTTTTTTGCAAGGTCTACTAGTCTATCTAGTTTTGATTGTCAAAGTTGTTTTTAATTCAACCCTATGTGACCAAAAGGATAATGGGCTCACTGTGCTTTCGGAATCGTCTCAGGCGCTCGAAACAAATCTGCTCGGAGAAGGGATGATAGGCTAGTAAATCAATGAGTGGAAAAAAATTATTTTGAGCGTGCAAAACGTGAACATGTTGTGATTTTGGAATATGTTAGTTTATAACAAAGAACTAGCTTGCTGGTTTTTTCGTGGTTATGGGTTAAGCTTGAACATATTTACCTTCCTAGCCCGCGTAGCAATGGCTAGAGAAAGTATTATTTTCACCAAATTTTTGAAGTGTAAACTTCTTTAGGCGCGTTTAGCAGTTTTTGTGGGTAGTGAATTGAACTGAGCCGTCAGGCTCGGCTATGTAACGCTCATTCGGGTGAAGTCGGCTCGAGTCGACTAACTGTGAGAGGAACATTCAGCGAACGATATGATGATGCAGATGAAGGCCAGTATTATTAATTTCGCCTTGTTGAAATTTACATTTCTGCCGTGTGGTCTTAAGCACATACATTTTTTTAATACATAACGCCGAAAATGTGTTATTTGGGTGTATTTTGAATTATCTTAGCAATATCGTCGTGATGTCTGTCTGTGTGTGTGTGTGTGTGTGTGTTTCTATATTATTGCTGCCCATACCACGATAGCTCCTAAACCGCTAAACTGATTTTCATAAAATTTTCAGGTAAAATAGTGTTTAACACTCTAACGAGCTGATTTGGTCAAAATCCATTAATGCTAATGAAAGTTTTTTGATAATTAGGTAATTTAAAAAATGCTAACAAAAAACTGTTTTCAAGGCTGATGTATCATGACTTCACTTGAAATTTGCTAATAGGCTAGCTAGGAAGGTATCAGATCCCTCATGGATCCATTTATTTTTAATTATACGCACAAAATATATTCATTTATGAATATAATGCTTATAACAGTTTATTTTTCGCAAAAATACGAAGTTAACAGAGGTATAGAGAACAAAGTTTGGTTGAATATCAAAATATTGTCCCAATTTATGTGATGAGTTATTTTTAAAAGTATATTTATATACTACTAAAGAGAGAAACCATAGGTATCAAGTGTATATTATTTCTTTAAAAAATTTTTTAACTAACCTTGTTAATTTAGTTTAATTTTAAATATTTTGTACATATGCAAAATGCTAAATAAAATATATTACTACTACTACTACTACTACTACTACTACTACTTCTACTACTACTACCTATCAAAACACGAGTTTATGCTTTAAAAAATTGTGCATAGCTTTATATCAATTTGGGAGTTATGTTTTATGTGTTTTTTAATAACATAGGTACTGTTATTTTTTTATAAAAATATAAACAACTACAACCCAGCTTTTCTACTTTCTTAGGGGTTTAAAATTATCACCAGTTTCTCTGGTCGGCGTAAATGGATCAGAAGACTTCACTTACATTAAACGACAAGGAGTGTCGCTATGCCAGTTTAGGTGCCAACCTAGTCACGTACACACGTGGTTGTCAACCAATCAACACAAAGTTGTAATTATCTAATTGATTGAACAGTTGAGGTTAGGTATCAATATAATGTGTTGGTAGGTTCCACATTCCTTTAAATCTCTCATGGCTCCTTTCTCTCCTGAATTTCTCCCTTTCCTGTGTCACTTTAATGCCAAGGATAAATTTCTCCAGGAGAGGTAGATAAATGTACGTAAATCCACTCCACACCACTCTCCTGTCTAAATTTTTATTTTTCTGTATCTTTTATTTAGGAATGTAAAATGTTTCCTTTGATTTACCTTACAAAACTAGGGTATAAAAATAAAATAAATGGATCCATGTCGGATCTGATACCTTCCTAACCCATTAGCCCACTCCAATTAAACTCCATCCTTAAGAACTGTTTTTTGTAAATATCCCCCAAACGAAAGCTCCTACCAAATTTTTGGTTATAACACAAAGTTTTGAAAAAAATGTGCGCTACAATATTTCGAAAACCGCATATTGATGCGAGGCTCCGTTAAAAAGTAAGCATTTAAACTTTTTAACTGTCAAAAAACTGTCATTAGTATTGATAAATTTCGAACAAAATCTAAGCAGCTCGTTACATTATCGAATACTATTTTACCTAAAAGTTTCATGAACATCGGTTGGGCGGTTTAGGAGCTATCGTGTTACGGACAGAGTTACACACACACACACACACACACACACACACACACAAACAGACTCACGACGACACTACTAGGGTAGGTTAAAATACACCCATGTAACAAATTTTAGGCGTTATCAGAAAAAAAATCGTCGAAAACAATACTTTCTCTAGCCATTGCTGTGCGGGCTAGGAAGGTTAATATAGTAAAAAAAAAGTAAAAAAAAAAAGGATTTATTGGTGTGATTATTGCAGTTTAGGTATTTTAATGTGCTTAAAATTTCCCTTTTTTATATTTTCTTCAAAAATTATTATTTCATGAGGAAAAGGATACATATAAAAACATATTAATTTAAAAATTAAGGAGCAGCTTGTTAAAAAACACTTTTGCATCGCATGTGTATAACTCCTCACAAATTAGACAACAAATAACAAATTCAAAACATAAAATATAAAAATTATTTTGTTTCCTCCCAAAGTCCACAATCGCCATTGACTGGGCTATTAAAAAATAAGGCTTTCGTATGCGGTCGCAGCGTTGCCGTGTTGCATAAGGTTGTTTAACTATACTTTCCATCAAACAACGCTAAAACATAAGAATAATATTTGAGTAGGGATTGGAAACTTGAGGTTTAAAACTCCGATCGCTGCGGCGCAGCGTCACTTTAGACCTTCATCTTTCTGAAATCAGCTGATTTTTTTCAGTTTACCAAAAGTATTTCTCTCACACACGTGTCCTTTAAATGTGGGTACACTGACATCAGTGTTGCCGCGATAAGAAATAGGATCTACAACGTCAGATGCGTGGTGCAGTGATTTGTTATCACAAGCGTTAATTATCCATGTTGTGGCAAGGCCCACAAAAAAAAACAGGCCACGACCCTGAAAATATCAGCTGTTCTCCGGGGGCTGACTTTTACATTGGGTCTTATGGGAGGTCAGACGTTTTTTTATGATATTTTCAAAATGGCACTACAGATTTCCGCGAAATTTCAGTAAAATATTCTCAGAGACCATCCCGATATTCCTCCAAACTTTTGTAAGGATGCAAGAGGATTAAAAGGTTAAAATCTTCAAGATTTTGCATTTTTTATTTTGAATTTAAATTACCCGCCATGTACCTAGGCGCTGACTCGTGACGTAGCTTGACATTTGCACCCCGACATAAATTTTAATTTTGGAACATACTCATTTGCATCTCTTTTTAAAGCACAGCATATTTTTTATTGCTGTCCAACTCATAGCGCTGCACAGTGGCCTTCCGGATCTGATTTTTGACCAAAATTAGAAAAATACGTTTTGTAACAATATTTTGTTTTGAAATGAGAAAGAAGTATGTATCAATCAAAATGGCGAATCCAAAATGGCGAAGTTTTCTATTTATGAGCCGGTAAGTATGAAATTTAGTGTTAATAGTCGTTAAAAATGATTTTTGACATAAATTTAAAAAACCTATTTATCAATAGGTTTCAAATTTGGAACTTTGGCGTGTCTACACTCGTTAAGTATAATTATGAAATCAAACTTAAAAATTACATGATGGATCCAAAAGGGCAGAGTTTTCCGTTTATGGAAAATTGAAACTTTGGGGTGTATAAAGCCAATAATTAAGATTTCTGACTCAAACCTAGAAAAAATATCATGGTGGATCCGAAATGCAGAACTTTTACATTTATTAACCGATATGTATTAAATCTGGAACTCTGTGGTGTTTAACGTCGCTTATTATTATTTTTACTCAAACAAAAAAAAACTTGCACGGCGGACCCAAAATCTTTATCCTATAGACTATCCTATATTTATAAACCGATTTGTGTCAAACCTGGTACTTAAGTTATTTAAGGTTAGAGCTCACCATGTAATGTGAAACAAAGCTTCGTTGAAAAGGATAAGGAGTTTACATAATAATATAAACTAAAAATCAAACTAAAAATTAAAAATATTTAAAAAAGTTAAACGGTATTTTTCTTTGGCTCTACCAAAACCTATAAAATAATACGAACGTAATCCTGACTTTGTAGCGGATAAGAACCTGCAAGTTTAACGACTGCATAATCAAATAAGAGTGATTTTTCTAGAAAAATTTGTTTTTAAGTCCAACAAAATAAATATTTTTAAAGCGTCCACTTTTTTATACTAGTTTGTTAAAAGTCAGGTTTGGTAAACTGCCGATGATTTAAAATAAAACCGTTTACCTTAAAAGTTTTTATACCTAATTTTTCTTTCATAAATAATCCACCTGTAAAAGTTAATTTTATCTGTAATTTTTGGTTTTTGAGATATTGCAGGTGGTTTTTATTATGGAGTGACCATCTTTTTATTTGATTTTTGAAATTAGTATAAAGTTTTCTTTAAAATGACGTGTCACACTGAACATTTAATTTTTTTTATTTTTACCTTTTAATTTTTTTATACATCATTTATATCTTTTATTAATATATATTTTTCTATGTTTGTTTAATTTAGCCTAAAGTGCGAAAATAATAGACAAAAACTTTTGTTAAGACTGATTTTTTTTTGAGTTTGAGTTTTTCTCGAACAAATCCATTTTTATTAAATTAATAATATCTTTCATACGGGCAACTTGTAGCACAGATTTTAAAGTACAGCTTTTAAAAATATGTATACATACTTTTTATGAAAATAAAAATTTTAAAAACATGGTTGTTGAGGGAAGCAAAATTTTTTTTCCAACATTTATAAGAAATCTAAATTTTATAGAATTTCAGAAATGCCCCGCAAATACCATTGTCTGACCAGTCTACACATCAAAATTGGAATCAAATTGTACAGGTAGAAAGTCTAATTAGGGGAAAGGGGGGCAAAATGGGAGACTTAATTTTATAGGCTTATTTCTCCTATTAAATGATCACCATTGCGTTTGTCTTTTGGAATTAAGTCGGCTAGATACGTTAACTTTATGTTCTAGTTTTCAGTTCAAACGATTTAGAACTCATCATACTTTTATTTTTATTTTTGTAACAAGTTGCCTTTGTTTAAATGGGGTGCCTATGTGGCGAAACGGGTGGGGCGGTTGTGTAATTTGGAATCAATATTTTTGTAAGACCAGTTTTATTTATTAAAATACTAAACAAGTTAGAAATACTTATTTAAAAAATAAAAAGTTGTATTATAATGTAAATACATTTATAATTATTAAATTTAGTAACTACAAAATTTATAAAGAATTACAGCGACCAAGTCATCGCTGTCGACTCTCCTAAACAACATAAAATCCGACTTTCAGTGATGCTATCAAAAAACAAAATTTTTTTTTGGCCAAAATGGGGTATAGGTTACTAGATATAACAGTTATATGACCCTATCGGTTACATATTACCATCATATTACAAAGGTGTACGAACTTTATGCTGACAGAGACATTATTCCCTACTTACGGATTTATTAATAATAGTTTTTACATGTGTTATAATAATCAGTTAGAATCTAGATTTAAGATCGATTGGTTGTAATAAGTTTTAAAAATAATAAAAGTTGTTTTTAAAAACGGTTTCGGCAAAGCCTGTCTTTTAAGTGGCGCAGTCGGTAGGATTGCCCAAACGTGAGATTAAAGAATATAATCGACGGTTCGTTTTAACGATTTATTGGCAATCGAACAAATAAATAACTAAAAAGACTGATCAATTTGTGCATGCAGTGCGTAACAGATCTGAATCTAACGAAAAGATCTACTAAAGAACATAGTAATCGGCTCGTGATTTTCGAAAGCATATCGGAAATTTTGGATTTTTGATTAATTTTACGTGCAGTGCGTGCTAGATCTAAGACTGTCCAGTTAGGTGAACTGAAGTAGCCTAACGAAAAAGATCTACTAAAGGACATAGTTGATTAATTCGTGTTTTTCGAGAGGATATCGAGGAATTTGGATTACTAATGTCATCGCTGGAAGTCTTAATGGTTTTGCTGTAAGTAATATCTCATGTCATTTAGAGATTCCGTAAAAACTGATTATTCTGATCTCTCAAATTCTGATTCTGACTCACAAAGCGAAGAACATCGCGCACCAAGCCCAAAATTGGACAATACTTTTGAACACAATCAAAATTCAAAGCTTGATCAATTTTTAGCGGACTTGATAGGAAACGTAGCTTTAGATTTAGATAATAGTGTACTCGATAATTCTATAAATTTGGAAATAAATAAAAAAATGGCTCTTCCGCAATTAAAATCGGAATACTTAGGCATGATTCCTGAGTTCCATGGAGAACCAGAATTATTACCCAGATTCATAGAAATATCTCAAAAACTAATCACCAAATTTTACAACACAGAAGACGTTAATGATTTTCAAAATGAATATTTGATGTCAAGCATCTTAGGTAAAATTAAAGGTGAAGCGGCAATTAATATTGCTTCCTGTAACATTACGAAGTTTAGCGATTTAAAAGACGCCCTTGTCAGCACTTATGGGGATAAACGCGATCTTTGCACCCTTGTAATCGAGGGTACAGAAATGAAACAAGGCAATGAATCAGCTTTTGATTTTTATAATAAAATTCAACATCAACTAAATTATCAAACTTCTTATCTCTTGACTCACGGGGCCCAAGAAGAAAAAATGATTTTGGGTAAATTTTGCAGAGCGTTAGCTTTAAGAATTCTATTACGCGGATTAAAAGAACCGGTTGGCTCTCTAATGCGAACTAAAAATCCGAAAGACATGAATGAAGCCCTTCAAATGCTTACAAACGATTTTCAAATCGACAGTAACCAAAAACACCAACACTTTAACTCCCCACAAAAACTAAATGCGCCTCTTATGAAACCAAAAGTGAACAGCCCTTTGGCATTAACGAGTTTCCCTCAATCTAATTTTTCCGACAATTTCCCATCTAGTTCGAATTACAGACCACCACAGCTGACTTATAGACCAGAGCAAAATAAACCGATTTTTAACAGAAAACCGAACCAATCAAACGCCTTTAATCAATCAAACGCATTCAATCAATCAAACGCCTTTAATCAATCAAACGTTTTTAAACCTAATTTACCAAAGCCAACACCAATGAGCGGAGTTTCCACAATAAAATCCTACCAGAACCGAAATATCCCTCACAGACCATTACAAAATAACCCCCAATACAATCGTCTACCTAATTATCAATCAAACTATATAATCGAAGAAATAAATAATATTGAAAATCAATCACAGACTCAACCTACAATCGAATACGCCTTCGAAGACAATTTGCATCAGCAGTATGATTGCGACACGGACTATACAAAAGATCAAATGGAATCGAGCGAGTTTTTTCAGAAACCAGCCTCGAGCCCCCACAATTTCACTTGATGAACTTGACCAATAGCGAAAATAAATTACCTTTCATAATTTTCCCTGAGTATAATCTAAAAATATTAATAGACACCGGAAGTACAAGGTCCTTTGTAAAACCTGCTATAGCGCAGAAATATTTCCAAAAATCTCTAACCGACGACCCATTCGAAATTTTAACCGTGCATGGCAATTCAATAGAAAAATATAGTACGAAAATACCCTGTCCAAAAGTTTTTAATTCAGATCTAGAACATTTAAAATTTTACGTTTTCGATTTTCATAACTATTTTGACTGTTTATTAGGAATCGATAATTTGTCTTTACTTAAAGCTGACATCAATCTTCAAAATAATTCTTTAATCACTCCTAACTCGACAATAAAACTGAAATTTCATAGCACTCTTAAAAATACGAATATTTTAGTACTGGCTCCAATGACCGAGCAACCTATTAACATCAAGGTCAACAATACAGAAAACAGTGATGTTGTAATTCCCCAAACAAAATTTGCAGAAGTAGAAATTTCTGAATGCCTGACAACAGTCAATAGTTTTGAGACCACCTACACAGAAAAAAACCCTACCGAAAAAAGTTTAAAAATAAAAATGTTTGAACCTTTAAGCGTCATTCACCTTGACCGCTATAAAGTTAAACATCGACCTATCCCAACAGAATCTCCCTTTTATGTTAAAATCAAAAAACAATCACTAAATAATTTTGTCGGAAATCACCGTGAAAAAATAAAAATGCATCCAATAGTTTATCATTACATCCCAGAAGAAAGACAAAAACTTGTATACCAAGTTAACGCATCCCGTGAAGAATTGCATGAAAATCCTAAAACAGTTTATGCAAAAAACAAACAAAAACAACCAAATATCAGAAACAAATATAAAAGGAAAACAATAGTTTCAGTGAATTCTGAACGAAAAACGGAAAAAATAGAGAAGACCAACTCTAACACGTCCAAAAAAATACATCTCCTAAACATTAAAAAACCTCGAAAAAGAAAAAAAGTAAATAAAAATAAACATCTTTTAGGTTGTTCGCACCCATCAGCTTAAGAGGAACAGGAGTAACCAACATTACCCAAAACTTAGGCGTCCTACCCGTAAACCTTGGACCTGCGAAACTCCAAAGGTCAGAACATACCTTCGTTCACTATTATGATTTAGGACCCCTACTACAACAATACAAAAACATAATTTCACAACATCAAACGCTGAAACAGACGTACACTAATAACACACCTTTAGAACGCGATATAAATAACTTTGAAAAAATTTCAAATTTTTATAATCAATCAATAATAGAAAAAATTGAAAATATAATCATATTTCAGTCAAAAAGATCTAAACGAGGACTCATAAATGGCTTAGGATCAATAGTTAAGGGACTAACAGGAAACCTAGACGCCAACGATGGTTCAAAAATCTACAATATTTTAGACCAGTTGCGACGTAATGAGAAAAGTACCCAAAATCAACTATTCTTACAATACTCGGTAAATCAAAAATTAATTGACCGATTTAATAAAACTGTTGAAAGTATTCAACATAACCAAATTCTGTTAAAAACAAAAATTTTACAATTGCATTCTTTGATACGACATAGTGCTGGCTTGGATAACGTTATTTTAACCAAAAGCGTTTATAACGAACTTATCCTTTTATACAATGCGATATTAAGCATCTTTCAAGATATTGAAAACTCTCTAACATTTTGCAAACTAAACGTAATGCATCCGAGTATTATTAAGGTAAATGATTTACTCACAGAGCTAAAAAGAATATCGGAAATCTATAGGGATCAATTCCCATTTGATTTACAAGTTGATAACATAAATCTTATAGAATCTTTCATAAAAATTAATTGTCTTGTAGATGATAAGAAAATTTTGTACTTCCTATCAATTCCAATTGAAACTGAGGATCAATTTAATTTGTTTCGATTAATATCGATTCCTTCAAAAATTGAATCAGATTTTTTTACAATCCTTCCTAGTAATCAATACTTGCTAAAATCAAAATTAAACGACCAAATTATTCCTTTAAATGACATGTGTATTGCCCAAGGCAAATCATTCCATTGCCCTAGACATCTGCAAAGCAATCAAAACGGCGTTATGCGAAAAAAATATCCTCTCGCACGAAAACACCAGCACGTGCCAAATAACTAAATTAAACATTTTGGAAAACCACCTAGAAATCATTTCACAATTAAATCAGTACTTAGCAGTTTTTCCTTCAACAGAAAGCCTTCAATTTATTTGCAACGAACAAACTATAACTCAAGAACTCACTGGCATATTCCTAGTGAACAAGACACCATGTAAATTACTTTATAGAGGAAAAGAAATATATTTTGAAGAGAAAACAATTTCAAGTCCATCGATAATAAACTTACCAAAATTAGAAGTGCAAAACCAAAAATTTCCAAAATTTCGCATAGATCTTAAGAAACTAGAATTTGAAAAATCTATTATCAACCCCATGGTTCCGATATTTGAAGAAAATACAGCCCCTAACCTATTAGTACCAAGTGGTTGGACCATCTGCCTTTACATCATCCTTCTCGCAACACTATTGTATTTTGGACATAAGTACTTTCAAAGGAGAAAGAGCAAGCAGTTGCGATCCACACACTCTATGCAACCTACTGAATTAGAAAAGCTGAAAACCACTCTCCCAGGGGAGGCTTCCTTCTAAGGGTGGAGGAGTTATATGACCCTATCGGTTACATATTACCATCATATTACAAAGGTGTACGAACTTTATGCTGACAGAGACATTATTCCCTACTTACGGATTTATTAATAATAGTTTTTACATGTGTTATAATAATCAGTTAGAATCTAGATTTAAGATCGATTGGTTGTAATAAGTTTTAAAAATAATAAAAGTTGTTTTTAAAAACGGTTTCGGCAAAGCCTGTCTTTTAAGTTAACAAGGTACCCCATTTGGCCCAAACCACCAGTTAAATTCAAACAAACGTCATACATAGTAAAGGACTAATTTTACGGGCGATGCGTTTAATTATAAATAATACATAAACCCACTAATTGTTCAATGTAAACAAAATTTTAAAAAGTGTGTAAAAAATCTACTTACCGTCACAAAATGCGCAAGATGTTTTTACAATAAACAGCGCACAACATCACATGTTGAGCAAAAATCAACTTAAGCTCAGCCGACCGACACCAATCATATTGCAGATAGTTGAACCAGTCATAAGGATAAAACATCTGATATTAAGAGGTTTTATTTTTGCGCAATTTAGTTAAAACTGCGATATCCCATTTTACCCGCGTACCCCATTTTGCCCCCCTTTCCCCTGCCTCTTTTTACAAGATCTATTTTATACGAACTTTATACAACATAAAATATTGTCGTAAAATGGCTTAAAATCTGGATCAAACCGCCATACAAATATGGTACTTTAACGCGTCTGAAGTAAAAAAAATGACACTTCTAAAAAATAACTGAAAGTTACGTCAATTAAGTCATAGTTTATTCAAGGCCTGCTGGACTATCTACTCTTTTTATTAAAGGTGTTTAGAAGTTTCAGTATGTTTTTAATTTAACCCTTTTTGGCCAAAAATTAGGTTCGCGAGCCCACTGTGCGCATCAGAAAATCGATTGACGTTGATTGTCAAAATGGCATGACTGTTTAGATTGGATGCGCCCGTCCCACTACTTTCAGTTAAAAAGAGAGAATAAGTAGCTGCATGACAATGTGTGAGTTTAGTAAATAAAACGAGTTGATCACTATTTAGTTATTATACTCATGTGTGTTTAATATTATTAAGCGCCCTTACTAATACATTAGTTTAAAAAGAGATGGTAAATAATCGGATAATAATGAGTTAGTTCAGTCAATGTCACGATTAGATTAGTTGGTGGTACGTTATATAGAGATCATTGGTGGTACGTTTCGGAATCATATTTTGTGTCGGGGTGCCGTGCTACGTCACAGTCAGCGCCTTAGTTAGATATTACATGTAGTTGACTTTGTCATCTGTGTTTGTCACATTCGCTTCTGTTTTAAATTTCATTTTAGTGTGAGCTAATGAAGCGGCTCTGAAAAATTAAGGATCACTATATATTTTAAAAAAATGTTCTGCAACAATATAGTAAAAAAAATCTCAAAATCGGCTTTATTTAAAAAAAAATCAAATATTCGTGAACCGTCATTCCAACTTCAATATTTTAAAGACAATCAGCTGTGTCGTAACGTGACCATCAAAAAAAAAATCAGCCCCGGATGTGACGTCAACAAAGTGGAGGATCGTGGCCCGTCCGTTTTGATAGCCCTGGTTGTGGTTAAGAAATCCGTGATAACTTATCAATAGCTTTTGTCAAAATTTAATAATGTCACCGTTTCACTCTGCCGTCACTTCTAAGTTAACCTAGTCACTAGGTGCACCAGCGCTATCAAAACAGACGGGCCACGATCTTCAACTTTTTTAACGTCACAGCAAAGGCTGAATCTCTTTTGGAAGATCACGTCACGCCACAGCTGATTGTCTTAAACAAAATGAAGTGGGAATGACGGTTCATGAATATTTGATTTTTTTTTAATAAAGTCGGTTTTGAAATTGTTTTTACTATATTCTTGTAAAACATTTTTTTTTAAATATATAGTAATCCTTAATTTTTTAAAGCCACTTTATTAGCTCACAGAAAAATTAATATTAAAGCAGAAACAAATGTGTTTGATTCTACGTGAAAAGTAAACGGCTCACCTACACCCATTAGTTTATGCTCGGCACACCTTTAAATCTTTAGTAAAGTTATTTACATGTGTTTCGAAAAACTACAACATCAGAAAATGTGATTTTTTAAAAAATATTAACACTGGTATTTCTAGATTTTAAATAAACTTTATTGTAAAAAAAGTCATTTAAAAATCGAAAACTTTTTAAAAAACAAACAAATAAACAAATGCTATGACAAACACAGATGACAAAGTCAAATTCATGTCAAATATAACGGCGTGCGGAGGATGACGGGAAATTTGAAAATAAGTAATGCTATAAATCTTGAAGATTTTAACCTTTTAATCATCCTTTATGTTTACAAAAGTTTGGTGGAATATCGGAATAGTGTCTAGGAATATGTCACTGAAATTTCACAAAAATATGTAGTGCCACTCAATGTAAAATTCAGCTCACGATAACAGCTGATTTTTTCAGGGTCGTGGCCTGAATTTTTTTGTGGTCTTTAGCTGCGCGAAGGGCCTGTCGGTGTCGCAGAAAAAAGGGCGTCACTAAATCATGCGTGTGCTAATAGTAAATTACAGTAGCGTATATAAGCGGGGGAGGGCCCGCAACCAATCTTTTTTAGATATTTTTCAGATATTTCATGAATACAAACATAATATAGCTTAAAATACGCCCTCATGACCCCCCCCCCCAAACTTTTTTCTAAATACCCCATTAATGTACCAGTGACATTTGTGGCCAATTAAAATGCGTTGGGTGACATTTTGTGGCAAACTAAAAGACGTTGCCGCCATTTTGTGACACTGTGAATAGAACAATAACGCTGTGCCAATTTGTGACACTAAAAAAAAATTACTGAATAATTAACAAATATCTGGAAGCAGAACTGTATTTCCCAGCTACGTAAAACATTGATATGCCCGGTAACTTTTATACAGTGGAGAAGAGGGGGTTCAGAAATAAGAAAATTTTAAGCGCCACAGTGTTTTAATATCAATGTTTTACAAGGAAGATCTTAAATAAAATACAGTTCAACCCAAACGTTGTAGCCAAACAATGAAACTCTACCTACTTCCGAGGCTTCCAGAGTATTTGTGTAATTAAAAAAACCAAAAAAATTGACTAATAAACAAAATAAGATTTCAAAAGATTCCTAAATGAATCAAAATGACACAAATAGAACGTACTTTATAGGTAGATGCACATTCCCAACAGGTCACAGTGTACCTACATTTGAGTCAGTAGTGTAAGACTCACTTATATAAATGATTGTAAAAAAAAACACTTCCAAAATCATCCCATCATAGGGGAGATCTGGACCAAATATCTGCTGTCATCATTCTACGTTGGGTAGAATGAGACAGACAGCAACCCAGTCCGAGATCTACCCCATGAGGTAAAACAATGTGAGGAAACCGCTAAAAATATAACCTCATCTCTCTTTTGTCTTTGCAAAGTTGGTTCACTGGATTGTACAAATAACACAAAGATTTAGTTCATCTTGTTTATTTTAAATCCTGATAAAAATACCAGAAACATGAAATAGGAAAAAAAATTAAATGGTTGGAAATAAAACAGGGCCAAAATAGCAAGGCACTTTAAATGTCACAGGAAAATTATCTTAAATATACCGCAAAATTGGGGCTATGACGTCATAACTTTTTGCGTTTACAAGCAATATTGAAATTATACAAAGAAAATTATTATTAAAAAAAAAGAAATTAAATCTAAAGCTCGCTTCTACCTTGGTCCTTGATTATGGTATCAGTAAATGTGTGTTTTATTTTGTAAACCTGGTGTTGTCCAGACATCTCCTCACTGCTACATCGGTCCCAGTTCTGCCCGCGCCTTCCCTGCTGATTATCTAGCACATGACGCTAGGGCAGTACATGGTCAGAAGAATGCTGTTGGATTCTTGCCCAAGCGTAAAAACCCTTTCCCAGGGTTACAACTGGCTCGAACCTCGTTCCACCAGCAACATTGTCCCGTCGATGGATTGGACGGGCACGCTTCTTTCCCGTAGAAACGGCGTAGGCCGCCTTAAATCCCTCTCAGAGGGTGTGAGCGTCACTTAAGATTCGCCTAAACAACGACGGCTCACAGTTATACCGTCTTTGGTATAATCTGCAACTACTGCAGTGCCATTAAGTGCCAATTACCACAAAAACCATGCGACACCAATAGACGGCCACCAGCCCACCCAAAATTCTTTAGGAAAGAGACAAGACACTTTGTCAAGAATACAAAAAAAATGAAGTTGCCGGAAATCGTTTCTAAATTTGGTGGGGACAGTACACAGTACCAACCAAATTTTCCCGGTTAAATTCAAATAAGGATGCGAACCCATTTATAAAAAAAACGCTCTCGCCGAAAAATTACTAAATCCGGTTTGCGAGCCTAGAGGAAAAACCCGCAGTTTTCAAACTAACCAATGAGGAAATACATTAATACTTCCGTACCGGTCTACAGGGGGCAGCATCGACCAAGGGGATATCGAAAATACGTAAAACGCACATTGAGGTGTTGTCGGATCTATTTCCACGGTTGAAATTTTTATAACAAGGACATCGAGACACCCTCCATACATAGACCGAACATTTGCCCACCGGACCCCCGCCGACATAGCAAGTAGGAGGAAAATAACCAGCAGGACTATAAGAAGCTCAGCATTGAAACCATCAACTGTAAAATCAATTACTGGAGATCAGAGCATGCATCAAACCCAGGAATATTCGAACACTCAACCAATTCCTATATGAGTAGAGCTATACTGAGTGTAGAATTTAGTTGTATTTTAGTTACAGTTTTAGTCAAAAGTTTCCTTTGCTCTTTAGATATGTTTTCTCTAAGATTCATATGGTTTGACGCCATTTTTGTAAAACATTTCTACATTAATGAAGTTGTTTCTGAACTTAAACCTAAAAATACACATTGAACTACTGCTTAAACCCGGCCTAAGAATGTTCAGATGTTAAGTTTGCTCACCACTAGCTAGCCCTACACAACCTTCCAATCCGACTGAGTTAGCTATTAACTTTATTTAACTATGATTATATATAAATTTATATAATATAAAAATACGATTTTGTTTATTCTTTTAGTCCTGGTTTTTATCCCTCGTTTATCTCCCATTTACAAAAGTGCATAACTCGTATTTATTTTATCTTCTCCTTATCAAATTTATAAAGATATCAAAGGGGCGGAGCCTCGGTTGTTCCTGGTCGAACCGTGGACCCAAATATATTTTCGTGCTATCAAAACTAGCTAATCCGTGAAGGATATGAGGTTCGGAAGAGAAATGATTGTCCCAATATCCTCGAAAATAAACATAAGCGAATGAAATGTTCACCTAAATGTTTTCTTCCTGTTACTGAAACCATTTGTGATGCGGCAACGCCGCCATGCCCCAGCAGAACAGCTTTTTATCTTCGTGAACGTCAAAGGAAACTACGAAATTTTACAGATAAACAAAGCAATCAAATGTTTTTATGTGATTTTTCCCGAAACCTGTGATCTCAAGTTCCAATTACGATGTCCAGATAATGCGTTGTGCGCAGTGTCCACAGTAATTCGATGGAATGCCTCCTTTTTAAGGTAACTTCCTGGACACTATATAACCTCCAAACCTAGCTCTATAAAATACCCTTAATTTGTGTACAGAAAGACGAGTCGAAGAGCCTTGATTATTTACCTAAATAAATAAATATGTAACGTTGCCTTAAACGTAAAAATGACACGTTACACATTATAAACCTAAAAGGGTACTTCTAATCCCAGGACGCCTATCTCTAGGCACCGTCGGTGATATCCTATGATCAAGGGGAGGTAATAGATGAACAACAGTGGTAAGACCACCGTGAGGTTTAACGTGAAAATTTACTTTGCTTGCATTTTCGGCACAAGCAGATTGCTTAGGGGCAGTGGCGGCACGTGGTAAAAAGCTTTCGGAGTGCACACCAAAAAAAAATAAAAAATGCGGCACAGGCGGAATTTTTTTTGTAAATAATTGAAAAATTAGATATTTAGTTAGATACCTATTATTATTGAAATTACCTATAGTCTTTGCAATAAGTCTAGTCCTTTTGTTTAATCACCCCGTAATTCTGGTAACAAAACGCACGTGTATTCTTATTTCAGTTTTAAATAACAGGTTCCTAAGGTAACTGATAATGGATGCTGCGAAACTAATTATCAGTTGCCTTAAGATTAATATAATCGGTCACCACCCTTTATAGTAAGGGTGGCCGATCGGTGTTTAAACTGTCAAGTGTTTAGAAAATCGCACATTTTTATTATATAAATGATGATTCTGATTTGGAATAGTTTTTTGAGAAAAGTTTCTGTCCCAAAATGATTTTATGTAGTAAGAAATTTATGAACAATTGGGATGACCTGCCGCTAAAGTTTCTACATTGGAAGATATTCAGTGTGACTGACCGTAGAGCTACAAACCATGAACAAACGATAAATTAATGATTATTTAATTTTTTCAAAAATGTTATTTTCTACAATGTATTTCGAGCTGGAGTTAAGCTAAGCATTGCAATTTGTTTTGGTAAAAATTATGATTTAGATAGGATTAGGCCCTATTTATATTATATTTTTTGTAAATTAAAGTTTTTAATATTATTACCTAAGCATAAAGACTTAATAAAAGTTAAATTGATATTATTTGTAGTTTCCATAAATTCATTCATTTGGCTTTGGGAATTTCAACAAAAACAGTATTTAGACATACAGACTCTTTCTGAGTGAATTAAAAAATATATTTTAGACAATATTTAAACTAAAAATAGCTTAATTAAGGCTATTACTAATTACTAAGCTTTTTTGTATGGTCTTGTAAACCTATTTTCTTAAAATAAAATAAAACTAACCAAAAAACTAAAAATTTAAAATCTAACTAATGGCAAATTCTTTTGGGAAAAAAGTGCAGCGCTGGTGCGCCACTAGTGCAGTTTTCATATTCTTTTGGGAAAACTGGTACAATTTCTTGTATTCTTTTGACCCATTGACAAGCCCAGTGTTGCACTCAGTGCACATTTTTTGACACGGGCTCTCCGAGCTCGTGTTTCACTAGTGCACTTTTGTATTCTTTTGAAACTGCACTGGGGCAATTTTTTGACAGCACCAAAACAGTGTCAGTGGACCACGAGTGGCCCACTAACTTTCTCAAAAGAATTCGCTAAAAAAAACAAGATACGCAAAAATAATTTATTCTCATCGTCCAAAAAGGGGACATCAATAGCTGTTTGATTTTCTCAGTCTTCCAAAATAAATTTGTCGGAATACATCATGTAATTTTTAAACAATAGTTTAACAAACTTTTTGAATTAGTTTTCTAAAGGCGTTGTTTTGAAGGGCATCAGAAAGTCTTCATACTTTTTGTAGTAACCTATTACTGTTTCTTGAAATTCTGCTCTGTAGTTATTACGGATGGGATTGAAGATCGAATAAAGCGTGGAATTTTCGTATGAACAATTTATCTTTGTGACAAATTTTCTTGACTATTTTTCTGAGAATATCTTAATACTTCTTAATATCTACTTTAAAAAATATTTTGACTCTTAGAGTAATAATAATATAAAGAGAAGAAGTAAAACGCGGCCCCGTGTAAATTTTCCCTATTCGTGGCGGTCATTCCTGAAAACTTAGCATTTGCAGAATCCCCGGCGATGGCAACATAGCTGCGTCGCTGGAATCATCTCGAAAAAACGACACTGGGCTGAATTTTCACAATATTTTCAGAAACATAGCAGTTCTTGTTTATTTTTACGTCCAACTAAGTTCTTTTTTACAAAAATAAAACTCAGCACACAGAAAAAAACACCAAAAATTCAATATACCGAGTCCGACAGCCAAGACAACACTGCATTTAATACAAACACATGTTACTGTCAGTGTCGACCTTAGAGCTTAGGAATACTCGGGGCTAACCGTTCACGACTTGAGGACCTACCTAATTAAGCTTGTTGCCATTATATAAGTGAAAAAATAATCTTTTGTTTGAAACTCGTAGACAATGATTGATTAGAAATAAAACTTTGGACTTCCATTGTCTTTATCTGAGGGCACGGCAGTACCTCGCCAAGTTCGCGCTGCCGTACCATCTTTTCTTGAAACATTTCAGCCCATATTTGACCTATCCAAACCTCTACTTCGGAAAGAGCTACGAATCTCATACTTTGCACAGTCGTAGACCTTCATAGAGTTAACAACCCCTCCATTCATGGACTTCTACAAAGTAGTAAAGTAGTTACGAAATTTCAAAAAACGTCGAAATTGCTACTCACTCACTGACTCTACAGAGCTGAAATTTGGCAGACTGATAGAAATTATGACCAAACCCCTGAAAAAAATCAAAAAGCCCCAAAATTCCAATTTACTCTTCTCTTAAAAGTAACATTACCCACTTCTAGAAATGCTAGAGAGCTGAGCTTTGGCAGCCTGATACGAACTATGATAAAACTATAGGAAAAAACACCCCAAAATTCTAGTTTACTTCCCTCCCATATAAATGTAAAGTTATGTAAAAGTAACACTGCTCACTTCCAGAAACGCTAGAGAGCTGAGCTTTTTAAGACTGAAAGACACCATGATAAAACTATAGGAAAAAAATTTAAAACACCAATATTTTAATTTACTTTCCTCTCCTATAAATGTAAATTTATATAAAAGTAACATTGCCCACTTCCAGAAATGCTGGAAGGTTGATAGAAACTATGATAAAACCATGGGAAAAAATTTAAAAACCCCAAAAATTTTCATTTCCTCCCCTATAAATGTCAAGTTATGTAAAAGTAACATTACCCACTTCCAAAAACGCTAGAGAGCTGAGCATTGGAAGACTGATAGGAAGCATGATAAAACTATAGGAAAAAATTTAAAAACACGAAAATGTTTATTTACTTCCCTCCCCTATACATGTAAAGTTATGCAAAAGTAACATTGTCCACTTTCAGAAACGCTAGAGAGCTGAGCTTTGGAAGGCTGATAGTAGCTATGATAAAACCATGGGAAAAAACTAAAAGACCTTAAAATTTTAAGTAAGGCATTGCAAAAGTTTTGAACAATATTCCGCATATTTTACTGTTTAATTAAATATTATCCAATTCCTTTAAAAAAGAAGTGAAATCATAACAAAAACATTTTATGTAAAAATAACCAAGTACGCGGCATTCCGTAAAAAGAATTGAGATAAAAGTAAAGTCAAGTTCTCCAATGCAAATTTTAAAATGGAAGTAAGAAACTAGTTTGGAAATGTTTTTCTAAACTTGGCTATTACGGCTGTAAATGACTCAGGCACAGTGCTAAATTGAACATAAAGAAGTTTGGCTGTAATAGCAAAGTTTAGAAAAACATTTCCAACTAGTAAAAAGCTTTCATTATGAAATTTGTATTGGAGAACTTGGCCTTACTTTTATCTCAATTCTTTTTACGGAATGCCATTTTCGCGTACTTGGCTCTTTTTTACATGAAATGTTTTTGTGTTGGTTTATTTTAAACAGGACGTTTCAGTAAGTAAGTATATCTAACCGCTTTCAAGTGTAAACTAAACAATTCAGTCTAAAGGCTACGACTTATACTACATGGTGTGCAGTCGGCACGCCCCCTTTTTACCTTCCTAGCCCGCACAGCAACGGCTAGAGAAGGTATTGTTTTCGACAAAAAAATTTTTTTGAAATAACTCCGAATATGTGTTATTTGGGTGTATTTTGACCTACCCTAGCAATATCGTCGTGATGTCTGTCTGTGTTGTATGTATGTGTATCTGTCCTAAACCGCTTAACCGATTTACATGAAATTTTCAGGTGAAATAGTACTCGATACTACAACGAGCTGATTAGATTTTAGTCAAAATTCGTGAATGCTAATAACAGTTTTTTGACAGTTAAAAAGTTTAAAAAATGCTAACTTTTTAATGGAACGTCGCATCAATATGCGGTTTTCGGAATATAGTAGCGCGCGTTTTTTGAAAAAAATTATGTTATAACCGAAAAGTTTAGGAGCTTTCATTTCGGAGATATTTACAAAAAACTGTTTTCAAGGTTGATATTGGTTGGAGTGTGCTAATGGGTTAGGAAGGTATCAGATCCGTCATGGATCCATTTATTTAATTCCAAGACGCTTGTTTTCCTTAAGGTGTGGTTTTACACAGAAAAACTACTAAATACTTAGAGAAAATTAAAACAATCCTATGAAATTTTCGTTTGAATGGTTAATAGTGCTTCAACTCTCCAAGCAGAAAAGCCGCATTTTAAAATAATAAAATAGAATATCCTTAATACCGGTTAAAACTGTTGGAACAATGACTAATTTAATTTTTTTTAATTTAATCGTCCTCGACAATAGGAATAAGGATTCCCTTTTTACCTGGGGTTATAGTCCAAGTAGCTCAAAACGAAACCCGGCCCTGCTAACACGAAATCCGTAATATGATGTCATACACCGATTGCCACGTCCTGAAAAAATTGTGGGAAAAGGGGCCGTTCATAAATTTTGTTGTGTAGATGAGTTTTTATCGCAGATTGTAATAAGAAATATACAGTATAAAACGGCGCGACGCGGGCTAATAAGCGCATGACAAATTATCGCACGGTTTGAATAGCCTAACCAACTCAAAGCACTATATATTTTGGTAAGGTAAGAAGTTGAACCTTACTTATTATTTATAAAATTTTACAGAGGCAGAGGAGGCGGCAATAGCGGAAAAGCTACATTGTTTACCAAAAAATGAATGAATGACCGCCGAAACCGGGGCTACTACTTCTCTTTATATGTTATTACTCTGAGTTTTGACTATTTGTCAAAAATTTTTTGTTTAGAAAGTTTAATTTTATTGTCCATTTAAATTTTGATAGACAGACAGGCTTGCAACTGCCAACTGCAATCTGGGGCCAACAATGCTTTTCGATGTTATTTTCTGTCTTCTTTATAGCAGAAAAATAAAAAAGGATAGCAAAGGGACTTGGGGTATTGCAAGGACTTTAGTTTACATATTTTCTCTTCTAATGGCAAGGATAAAAATTTAATTGTTTTTAAATATTGCACGCTAATGCTATCAGAATTAGAAACTTCCGCCATTGTCGTAAATACCAAATCGCTGAAATCAGAACAAACTACCAGCGCCCGACCGTTCATGCCAAATTAGTGGTGTGCAAATACTAACTACTCGATACTTTAATATCTGATACATGGGCTGATTTGAAGTAATCGAATATCCTTCGACGCCAAATACTCGTTACTCGAATCCCGAATGGGATCGAAGCCGAAGTGTTACTCGTATCAATTGTATCGGCATCGGCCGTATGAGTAACGAGTTTGGAGTACTTGTAATCATTTGCACGGATATTTATTTATTGGATTTACCGATAATATAATATAAATAATAATAAAATCTAATACTCGAATAGGAAGTATCAGTATCTACTCAATACTTGGAAAAGTAATCGTTGCACATCACTATGCCAAATTGTCTAAGTGCACTAATTAAAAGTGACCTTGAGCTCCTCTAACATGCAACGCGAACCAACTAGTTTTTGCACAGATTTTGTCCTAGGCATTGCCGCAGGAAGGTTCAGATTCTATGTACTGTAAAATTCTATTGGGACATGTCGTCCTCTCTTTCTATATTTCGTAATTAGAATGCGACACAACATCTACGGAGCAAATAAAAGTGAATAATTAGATTCGAACAAACTATATAGCTCATCCTCCAGCATGCACCGCAGGTGATTTGAACACGAATACAAACACATACATACCGGGTATTAATTTGTAGGTAATAGTCCAGTCTTTAGTGAATTCCATTTGGGCTAATTATTAATTAAATTTTAGTATTTTTTTAAGTAAAATTTGGGAGTGCACGTGCACATGTGCACTTATGGAGAAATCACCACTGTTTAGGGGCATGACCTATATTGACCACCCCTTGTGATCGCTGGTGTCTCTAAGAAAAACACATTATTCAAATATACTTAACTATATCCAGGGCCTCTAGTGTAAACCTAAAGTTAGCTAGCTTGCGTCAGACTTTATTAGTTCTCGATATCTTCATAAACCATCTTAACTACACCCAATATAGTTGTCTGATCCTTTGCCAAACTTCCGGGTGGCTCTATATCCAGGCTTTCTGGCTGCAGGGATAGCGCGGGTGCAAGTTGCTGGCATAAATTATTAATTTCGGGAAATTTATAGAATTCAATATTGTTTTAGTTTGAACAAGGAAACCTGGCACCGTGAACTGGAAATGCTATTCAGTCTTGTTTAAAACAACCTAGAATTGCGAGATTTTTTAAGTTAGGGGCGCGGCAACACTAATTGGCCGTTACATGTTCGTGTTTGCAAAATGTCCCTAAACGAGTACCATCTTAATAAATTTTTCTAACTTTGCAGCTAATGATTGACATGAATTTAAAAAAAAAAATTATTATAATGCGTTCTTAAAAAACACCACAAATACCAGAGGAATTAACAATAATAAATATCAAAAAACGTAAATTTTAGTTTTCGTAACTAATCGGGTAAAACGAAGTTTTTGTTTCTCTTATATTTTTCCGTGGGTAGCTCGAAAGATTAACCTCACGGGGCTCCAAGATCTAATGGACACCTAATAAGTGTTGACAGTTAACTGTTTCATCCTTATGAGACTCCTCAGAACACTGCTTGGTCAATGTGACACCCTTGCAAAGTTGATCAGACCGTTTTGTCTCTCATCCTACTTCTTCTATACTGAGAAAACCCCTTGCAAGAAGCGTCATCTACCGAGATAGGAGTGAAATTAGAACAAGAGCAGGCGAGTATAAACTGCTATATATATCGATCGATAAAAAGATCGATTGCAAAGAAAAAGAAGCTAATCGTGACCTACGACAGCACTTTTGTCTTTCAGGCCAGAGCAAGGCTGATTAGCGTTTTTACCCACCTTCAGACGTAACCGTCAATCAGTGGAATTTTCAAGCCAAATAATACTAACAAATAGAGAGTGATTTACTTAAGGCTGTTAATCTTTCTTGAAAAAAATTCTTTATTAAGTACAAAACAGAATAGATTCCAAAAAGCTAAATCTACCTCAAGTTAACACTTGAAAACGGTTAGAGATACTTACCAACGCCGTTTTTAAATTAACTAAAGACAATGAAAGTCCGAAATTTTGTTTCTAAGTATAAAGTTACTCTTTATAAGCAGTCTGATCATATTCCACAAATTACATTAAATTAGGTTTTATATTTTTGTCGATGTAAATTAATATAATGTCATTTTTTCATTAGTGCAATAACATTTGTTTTTGTACTATATCAAATTAATTAATTTGCAGTCTCAAAAATCAAAGTACGTTCTGTTAACATTGTTATCTAAAACTTTTTTTATGCTTCTGTGTGTGGCGTATTCTAGATATACTTGTTTCGGGGCAAAACCCTACAATAAAATGGGATTTTTTAATGAATATTTACAATTCGGCAACATCATGCATCTTTATCTTTCTACAGGCGTTGATAAAGAGTTTAATTTAAATTAACTCAAATTTTGTTTTATTCGACAAACTCACCACGTCTTTTGTTTTTGTCGAAAATAACTGCTTTATACACAAAATGCTTTGGGTAGAACAAAGCCGTCCGTCCCGTCTCGTCCGCCTGCCGTCGTATTAATTACTTGGTTATGAGAAAATCAAAGAAGCAATAAATCTTTTCTCGTCCCGCTTGTGGTCCCTTTTTCCCCATCCGTAAGCAGAGTTAAACAAATTCAGAAAGTTTTTTTCGCTATGAGGGTATGCCAATGTTCTTAAAGCACTATTCTTTTCACATGATTACCAACGTAAAAAAATATTATTATGTGTCTCTGATAGGGGGTGCGTTCTTATATATAGTAGTAGGCAGAGCTGTCACAAGTACATTATGAAAGTACTTCAACTACAAGTACCAAGTACATTAAGATTTGTAAAAGTACTTGAAGTACTAAGTACATTTTCTTTTTAAATGTACTTCAAGTACCAAGTACATACATTATAAAAGTACTTGATTTTCCCCAAGTACACTACAACTACAATAAAAGTACTTGAAGTATAATAGAAGTACTTCAAGTACAATAGAAGTACTTCAAGTACTTTAAATTTGTCGCAAAATAGGAAAAATTCCAAAAATAACAAAAAAAATGTCACCAATGTTAAAAAATTTGAAAAAAGTAAAAAATTTTAAAAAATTTCAAAAACCGTCAAATCTGTAAAATATGTATTTATGTAGAAAGTACTATTTTAATAATAGGCCACAAAACTGCTTAAAAATCAAATAAATAAATAAGCATAACAAACGTAATTATCCAAGGCATTTTTTGGGGTGTATCTAGTCAGACTAAATAAATTTTCGGGTTCTTTAAACTAACCTTTAGTTTTAGTAGAAATTACGTCTGCCGTAAGGTGTGCAATGTACCTCCACTACCGACACCCCTCAATTTGAATTTCATGTTCCACGAAATAATAAAGGTGCGTGCATATAATTAAGCCTATAGGCATTATCCTTTGAATAAGTGTGTACGTAATAGTACAATTTTTTGGGCGATTAATTAAGACGTACCTATCGAGGTTGCTAAAATACCGGACTATCTTGTCAAGTTGATAAAAAAACCGGACAGGTGGCAACTCTGAGGTTACCACTACTCTTCGACGCATTAAAGTTATATCTCACCTATATCTACATTCTACTTCAAGAATATTTTATTGTACTTGAAGTACTTTTAATGTACTTGAAGTAATTTTAATGTACTTGATATACTTTTAATGTACTTGAAATACTGTGCGTGCAAGTACTGAAAAATAATGGAATTTCCTTCGACAGGTCGCCGGTTTGGCTTTACAAGCACATTTAAAAATAATTGTCGGTATTGACGATTGTAAATGGAAAGTTACGATACATATGGAATTTTATATGAAAAGGCACCTACCTCGGACTCTCTTGCGGCTCCAGTCAACGTTTAAACGTCCAGTTTTTCACCTCAAAATTCACTTTTTTGGGAACGTGATTTTTCTAGTGTCTTGTTGTGACGGTGGTTGTTTGCGCACTCATCGCGGCGCTGCTTGTCCTCGCACGTGTGCGGTGCCGTGAAAACCCATATGCATATTTAAGAGCGCGAAAATTTAAATTATTTTAAACGCGCAGAAAAGGAAAAGAAAATGAAAAATTGGAAATTCATTGCTTGCACCAACATTTTCCGGCCGCCAAAACACGTGTGTTTTTGCTTAGTTAAGAAAAGGAAAGGAAAAAAAAATAAATAATATTCGCCTATTAGCAATTAAACGATACAATTTAACATTAACCCAAATAGGCATTAAATTATGCATGTAAATTAAAATTAAAAAAAAAAAGAAAAAAAATACTTAGAAAAAATTAAGAAAGAAAAAGAAAATTTTGCCTTATGCGTCGGGCATAGGCAAAGGACATAGTTTCACTACTGGTCGACGATATGTTCCTGTAGCTGTTTTAACGGTCACAACACGAATATGACCGTCAAAGCCAGGGTGTACGTCGACAATTCGCCCAACAGCCCATTGCAATGGCGGTTTTTGTTCATTTTTTACCACGACTAAAGTATTTAGTTTAATATTGTTAGAAGCCTCTGTCCATTTAGAACGCTGTTGCAAGGTGTTTAGGTACTCCAAGTTCCAGCGTTTCCAAAAATCGGACTGGAGCCTTTGCACCAGCTGCCAGCGGGACAGAGTGTTCAACTTGGAATCAGAAAAATCGGGTTCTGGTACGGAATTTAACGGTTCCAGGGTAAGAAAATGACCAGGGGTCAGTGTAAGAAAGTCATTCGGATCCATACTTTGGTCATACAGAGGCCGGCTGTTTAGTATGGATTCGACCTGACACAAAAAAGTAAAAAACTCTTCATAGGTTAACCGTTGCTCACCTATTACACGTTTTAAATTTGCCTTGGTGGATTTAACTCCTGCCTCGGCTAGTCCGTTTAGGTGCCAGGTAATTTTTAGACTGTGACATGCTTCCTGGGAGTACTGTTTGAGTAAACGATCAGCTCCTAAGAACGCGCTACCACAATCTGAGTAAATGTCAGAGATTCTTCCTCTTCTTGCCACAAATCTCTTAAAAGCCGCAAGAAAGGTAGGGGTGGAAATATCGGAGGTAAGTTCTAGGTGAACTGCCTTTGTTGCGGAGCAGACTAAGACAAGAATATAACCTTTGGATACCTTTGCACCTCGGTACTTTCCCATTGTAATTGGAAAGGGACCACAATAATCTATGGCAACATGTGAAAATGTCTTTACTTGAGAGATGCGTTGAGCAGGCAAGTTGCCCATGATTTATACGGAAGGTTTAGGATTTAATCGATAGCATAAAATGCAATGAGAAGTTATACCCTCGATTGCATAGCGAGGGGAAAGGATCCAAAATTGTTGTCTCAAGAGGTAATGCAACGTTTTTTGACCGGGATGACAGTACCTTTTGTGAGTGTACTCAATGACAAGTTGAGTAAGACGGTGAGTACGTGGTAAAAGTAAAGGGTGTTTTGCTGAATAAGAGAGTTCGGAAGAATGTGGTAATCGACCCCCCACTCTTAAGCAGCCTTGTGTATCTAGAAAAAGTGAAAGTTTACGAAATTGTTTAGGAAGTAGCTTTGCGTCATTCAAACGTAAAATGAGATCAGCAAAGATGGAACGTTGAACATGCCGAACGAGAACAATAAGAGAATGTTAAAGTTCTACTTCGGTAATATTTTCGTTAGGATATTTAGATTTCTTTTCGGTAAGGCGAAAAATATAGGAAATTATGCGTTGAATTTTCTCTAGGGAAGAGTAACGAGAAAGAAAAGTATCAAGCATGTGTGGTTCAACTGTGCATGTTTGAAATACTGATTTTCGTTCTTCCAGAATAACCTCGTTTTCCGGAGGGCCTGGACAGTGAAAATCATCAGGCCAGCTCTCTTTTGGTAGCCTAAAAAAACAAGGACCTTCCCAATACAGGTCATGTTTGACAAGTTGATTAGGCATAAGACCGCGCGAAGCACAGTCGGCTGGATTTAGCGCTGATGGAATATATTTCCAGGCCGTAGGAGAAATGGTTTCTTGAATGTGACAGATACGGTTTACCACAAACGTTTTAAACCTGTGAGGTGAAGCCGCCAACCAGCATAGAACCACTTGGGAATCACACCATGCACAGATTTGGTTGAAGTTAAGAATATCTGAATAAGTGTTTTGAATAAAGGAAATTAGGTCGCAAAGTAAAGTGGCACCAAGGAGCTCCAGTCGCGGAAGACTGACTGTTTTCACTGGTGCGACCTTAGATTTGGCCATTACAAGAAAGGTATGGATTTCTCCGGAAACTGACTCCATTCTGAAATAGACCGTAGCCGCGTAACCTATCATAGAGGCGTCTGAAAAGCCGTGAAGTTCAATGCTACGTGGTTGATCAATGGAAAGGCGTCTAGGTAAATGAATATTTGAAGGATTTGGAAGTTCGGTTCGAAATTGATTCCAAACATTTACGATATGCGGAGGAGGCTGAGAATCCCAGTCCAGCTTCTCCTTCCACAGATCTTGCATGAGATGCTTAGCAAGTAAAGAAACGGGAGAACAGAAACCTAAGGGATCAAAAATTTTCATGATTTGAGATAAGATACCTCGCTTGGTGCATGGTTTATCTTCTGGTACGACCAAGTAGGTAAACGAATCTGAGATAGGATTCCATTGGAGACCTAATATTTTTACAAAATTAGGTTCGGATTTGTCGAAACGAATGGACATTTGTGTTTCTGATTCTGAGAATGAGGAGAGAAGTTCCGGACTGTTGCTCGCCTTTTTTTTAAGTTTAAACCCTCCTAGGCGCAACAGGGAGATTAACTCCGACTGAAGTTCTTTGGCAGAGGCCACAGAATCCTGCCCAGTGAGCACGTCGTCGACGTAAATGTCTTTAAGAAGCACCTTGGAAGCATTAGGATACCTTTCAGACTCAAGTTTAGCTAGTTCTTGTATAGTAAGAATAGCTAAGTAAGGTGATGACTTAAGTCTATAAACAACTGTTCTTAAGGAGTAGGTTTGGACAGGATCATCCTCAGAAAATCTCCATAGAATATTTTGATAACGCGTGTGCTCACGAATAATTAAAATCTGTCGGAACATTTTTACTATGTCAGTAACAAAGGCTACAGCATGAATTCGAAAATTAAGTAGAATTTCACGGACATCATTTTGCAGTTTAGGACCTGCGCACAACGTCTCGTTGAGTGAGACACCTCTGGGACTACGTTGAGACCCATCAAAGACCACTCTTATCTTCCCAGTGTTCCAGACACTGTGATGAGGGATAAAGTAGGAATTATCCAAGACATCTTTAGATATAGGCGTAGGAATAGGTATCATGTGACCAGTGTCTAAATAATCTTGCATAAAATCTTTGTAAGCTTGATAATTAGCTGAGTCTTTGAGAAGTCTAGCTTCCTGAAGCTTGAAACGTTTTAAAGCGATTGGATAGGTGTCACCCAACTGGGGTTCTAAGTTTATGAAAGGTAATGGAACGACGAATCTACCTGATTCGTTGCGTGAAACTGATTGTGAAAATAATTTTTCACACATAATATCCTCAGGACTGTGATGAACCTTATGTGGAACCTGCTCTATCTCCCAGAAGCGCTCTAGGCAGATATCCATAGATGGTTCGATGGAAGTGTAACAGCTTATGAGTGATTGTGGATTTTGTTGCTTTGAAGTTTTAACTTTACCAATCAGCACATAGCCAAAGATGCTATTAAAAGCACTAGGTTGTCCACGCTCTCCGTGGATAACTCCCTCTTGTAAGAGATGCGGAAAAAGTTCACAACCTACTAGGACATCAATGGAACTTGGTATATGGAAGTTTTGATCAGAAAGTTTGATATTGCGAATGTGATTCCACTTGCTCGAGTCGACAGCGAAAGAAGGAATCTCTGTACAAAGTTTTGGAAGTACTAAAGCCTCAAAATCAAAGGTAGGTTCCGCTTGACCTTGAGGTTTGATAAGACATTTCGTCTTACCTTTGGTATTGGAAGATGTCATTTGATTTAAGCCTTGAATAGAAGTAGAAAAAAAGCTTTTCGAAAGACCTAAACGATTTAGACATTTTTCTGAAATAAAGTTTGCCTCTGAGGCAGAATCGAGTAAGATACGAACTGGTTGGTAACGTCCCCTTGAGTCTAACATGTCAGCTACAACGGTAGAAAGTAGAAAAGTGGAATTTTTGGAAATCATTGTCGCATGACAGTTTGTGGAATGGCTTCCTGACATAGGGGTGCTATTGGAATTGGAAAGTGGAATATTAGCGTTCTCTGGAGGATATGAATTAACACTCACAGAGGGCGCTACTGGTTGTGGAACATGGAGAAGACTATGATGTCTGGCTCCACACGTGATGCAGTTGTAGGAGGAGGGGTAATTCACGGTCTGGTGAGCAAAATGTAAGCAATTTTGACATAGATTCACCTGCCGAACCCATCCTTTCCTGTGGACTTTTGTTTTGAAATTCGATACATTTCGATAATGCGTGATTCGAAGAACATAGGTAACATTTTATTTTTGGATTAAAAGTTCTGTTCTGATTATTTTGTATTTGAGGGTTGCTGCGTTGATTGCTATTTTGTAAAGTATTTTGTTGATTTCTTGAATTTTAACTTTGATTTGAAATAGTTGTATTGAAAGCAGAAGGTGAATTAAAATTATTAAAACTGTTTCTCTGAAAACTGTTCTGTTGAGAATTACGCGTAGTTTGAGGTTGTCTAGGGGTTTGATTTTGCCTACTAAAACTGGACATTTGCACTACAGATTCGAGCGCAACGCAATGATTTTCTTTAAACGTGTAAAGATCAGTGTAGGACGGAATTTCTGAATTGTTTTTCTCTCTACTATAGTAAAGTTCGAAATCAGTCCTCATCTTGACTTCAAGTTTTGAGAGCATCATGTTAAAAGTAAGAAAGTCCCATTCTTTTGTAGGAAAACCAAGCTCATTTAAGATGGCTAGATTCTCAGAAAATATATCCAACATGGAACGTAATTCTTTCGCAGAACTGGATTTAGTTGAAAGAAAGTTAATAGCATTCAAAGCGGTAGTAGAAATAATTCGTTTATTTTGATACCTCTTTACTAAGGTTTCATACGCAATGTGATAATTGCTATCTGCGAGGGGAATGGTTTTTACTAGAGAAAGGGCTTCATTCAGAACAGAACTCCGCAATTGTTGAAATTTCTCTATATCACTTAAATCAGAATTTTGATGTACCATGACTTTAAATAAGTCAAACCAGCGTTGCCAGTTTTTATAATTACCATCGAAAATTGGCAACCTTGGTTGTAGAAATGATCTTGTATTTGACCTCTGAACAATATTTGGTTGGTTAGGGTTGCCTACGTAATTGACAGGGTTGGCCCTAAAAAGGTCGTAGTAAATACCCTTACATTCATAATAAAGGTTGTCAAAGTCTTTTCTAGTTTTATGCTGCTCGTCAAATGAAAGTTTAAACTCTTCGAGAGAGCCAATAATTTGGTTATGAAAATTATAGAATTGAGCATGACATTCTTCGACGTCTTCATATCTGGATTTAAACAAAAAGTGAAACGCTGTATCCGAGTTCGCTTTCAAAGCTACCTCGTGAGCTTCCGCCATTTGGTTGAAGCTCAAAAGCCTTTTGTCGCAAAGTTTTTTCTGTTTTTGCGTAGACATTTTTGTTTTTGAAAGTTAATTTGTTTTTAAAATTACCCAAAAAAAATGCTTAAAATATAGCTTAAAATATAACCCGAATTTTAGCAAAAATTAAACAATTTTATTATTTTAATTTTATTAACTTTTTTCGAAAATTTTGAAATGAAATGTTTGTAAGTTTGTCTGTATGCTATTATTTGAACATATCCTTTAAAAAAAACTTTTATGTCTCACCAAGGATTGAACCCCGTACCTCTCGATTCCAAGTCGCACACTCTGTGCATACGACTAGCGGTCATGTTTGAAAGTTTTTAAGAAAAGTCGGTATTCGAAGAAACAACGAGCGCGCAACGTGAGACCCACGTCACTATTCAAGCGGGATGACCCTGGTGACGGCGACACTTGCACCTGCGCGTTAACGTGACACCTGTAAAATCGATAATTAAAGGAAAGTAGATGGAAGAACCGCCTTAAAATTTCACTTTCGGCGTATTGACGCCACTTTTACTGAAAATGTAATGAACAAAGCGATCAACTTTGAAAATATGCACATTGGCGATAGTTATTTTTGAAACGTAATGAAAACTTCGGTCAACTTTTAGGAAAATATGTCCAACCGGTGCGAATCAATATGGAGTGATTACCGATAAGAAAATAGCCTACTCACTTTTGGAAATGAAATTTTGAAAATATATGGAAATTTGGAATTTTTGTAGGAAATTGGTGAACCACAGGAGTCTAGGTAGTTGGAAAAATTATTATTTGGGTGGAAGGACCATTAAATGTGCGTGCAAGTACTGAAAAATAATGGAATTTCCTTCGACAGGTCGCCGGTTTGGCTTTACAAGCACATTTAAAAATAATTGTGGGTATTGACGATTGTAAATGGAAAGTTACGATACATATGGAATTTTATATGAAAAGGCACCTACCTCGGACTCTCTTGCGGCTCCAGTCAACGTTTAAACGTCCAGTTTTTCACCTCAAAATTCACTTTTTTGGGAACGTGATTTTTCTAGTGTCTTGTTGTGACCGTGGTTGTTTGCGCACTCATCGCGGCGCTGCTTGTCCTCGCACGTGTGCGGTGCCGTGAAAACCCATATGCATATTTAAGAGCGCGAAAATTTAAATTATTTTAAACGCGCAGAAAAGGAAAAGAAAATGAAAAATAGGAAATGCATTGCTTGCACCAACAAATACTTCGAATGTACTTGAAGTACTTTGAATGTATTTGAAGTACTTTCAATGTACTTGAAGTACTTTACTTGACAAAATCAAGTACATTTTCAAGTACATTGTTAAATGTACTTCAAGTACCGAGTACAATTACCGAATTGTAGATGTACTTCAAGTATAGTACTTGAAGTACTTATAAGTACTTGAAGTACAATTTCCAGTACTGTATTTGAAGTACCTGACAACTCTGGTAGAAGGTATATATTTTTTTGTGAGTTTTGCATGGAATATACTACCCCCTTCCTAAAAGTCAATCTGTGCGAATCCTTTTGATATCAAAGGCTTATCTGAACATGGGCGTAGTCAGGGTGGGACAGGGTGGGGCACTTGCCCCACCCTGCCCCATCTTAGCTTTTGCTCTTTTACTAAGACGTTTTATCAAGGTTTATTCGCAATCCTCGCAAGTTAATATTAAATTAAGTTTAGGTTATTTGATTCTACATTTTTTTGCTTTTTTGTCCCACCCTGAGCGAGACCCTGACTACGCCCATGATCTGAAGTCTAGTAAGACGGAACGTCGATGTCTGCGGCTTTTTTTGGCAGGCGCGTTCTGAGGAAGAGCCCGAAAATTAATTTATTTTTGCTACTCATGATGCCCCAGTTATATAATTCCGCAAATCTAAATGAGTATTGCAGTTTTTTTCATTGGGTAATGTCACGTTCGATACCGCTTTTTTTGGAATCTCGATCGTATTAGAAGTTGAGTGTCCTAAAAAATGATATCGTATCGAAATTGACAAGTTGCGGTTTCAAAATTGTTGCAGAAGGTACGATTCGCGAAAACGTATTCCGTTCTACATGTAAAGGTAGTAATTAAACAGTAAATTTAAGGACAATGAGAATTATTATCTTGGGGTTTATTATAGTAAGTTATTGAGGACAAAACATTTTTATTTTAAAAAGAGAAAATAAATTATTTATTTGCCCAGATTTTTTTTAAATATCATCTATTGTGCATACAAAAATAAATACTGATGAGACTACACATCATTAATTATTACATAATAAGCAAATAAAAGGCGATCCATAATCATACTACATGTAGAAATACCGAGGAATGCGTTGTCGAAAATTTAAAAAAATTATTCATTTGCAACAGGGACAATTTTTAAAAACTGAGGATAAGAATGCTCTGCTGCTACGTTTTTCTGTTTGGGGACGTCAGAAGTACAACCAATAAGAAAAAAATAAATAAACAGGTTGAAGCTTTTGACCTTGAATGCTAAGAATTTCGTGTACTGATAGAGTCACGAATCAATAACTGATACAGAGAATTCAAAATAGAGAAAAATAAGTCTGATTCTGAAAAGGAAAAAGTTTAACCACGTAATATGAGACTCCAAATAAACGCTACTACAGAATATAATGGAGGGAAAAATTAAAGACAAGAAGAAGAACGTCCTTGCTTAAGAATTTAGGAAACTGGTTCAGCATGACGGCAAATCGACGGATTAGAGTAGCGGCAAATAAGTTTCGCGTTGTAATGATTATATCTATCTCCCGTTAATAGATGGAATTTTAAGAAGAGGAATAAACAAAAATAAAAAAAAGTTTGCTAACATGATTTTTTTTTATCTTTAAAGTTATTTAACCACACGGTTTTTAAAATATTTCATTATTATTATATGAAATTGTTCTTAATTAAGCTAGTGGCTAGTGCGGAAGTTTATATTTTCCCTCACGCAACATCTGTTGATCTGAATGACGCAAAGCGGAGTTCGAGCAAGCAAGAAAGGACGAGAAAGATACTTTACACAAGATTTAGAACTGTGGAGAGTTTACGAATACATAAAAAATCGATTTAAATAAACTGAAGGCGGAAAATCTGTGGTTAAATTAATGTCCACACTGGTGCGGATGAAACCCATTTAAACTATTCGGACCTGGACAGATAGAGCCTCAGGACCTTGAGTAAGTATCACCAAACACACTGGTCTGCTTCCTAAGTAGGTAGGTTGGTGATATTTAGGTTGGGATAAGCCAAAATAGACCACTTAAGTCGCTGTGGAGGGGCGACAATCGCACCACTCATAATCAAACCTAACCTAACTACTTCTAGTGACAGATCTTAAAATCCTTGTTAAAAGCAGTGGCGGATGCCGGATTTCTCTAGGGGAGGGGCTACTTTGGCAGTAAACACCAAAATATTCTTTCTATGCGGTTTTTGATAATCTAAACTGGGAAATTAAGCATCGAAAGGAAATTATTTGCGCTGCAGGCGAACATTTAAAAAAAAATAAAGTAGTGGTAAAAAAGTTTAAATAAGTGACGCTGCAGAACTAAAATCTAAGTTTTTTGTCTGAGAGGCGGGGTCCCTCTGCCCCCTCCTCTGAGGCCACCACTAGAATAAAGGGCAGTGTATAGCGTGTCTCAATTTTAATGGGATTAAATAACTGATCTGCTCTTCTCTTGAAGGTGAACATCGCAGATCACAATTTTAATAATAAACGAGATTCCATTTAATTCTATCCAATCGAAAATGGGACACGCTTTACCTAGTATTTTATTAATTTAAATTGAGTATCAAGGGCTTCACGTCCTTCCCACGTGTCTTATATGTGTAAGGTGTGGTAAATCCTCTAAACAAGCTAAATGCATTAACCTATGAATTTTAAATAGGTGTTTTAGGCAACTGTAAGGTTTCAAGGAGGACAAAAATACACCTACCCCTAATATCCATACTTGCGAATATCCTCTTATGTTAAGTTAAAACCGATACAAAATTGATTAACGGAATGATAAAAAAAAATAATTTTGATAACGGAGATGACATTGCCTTATCATTAGAAATTTAAAAGGTAGTAAATAGTTTAAAACACATGGAATTACAAAAAACGTTTTAATAAACTAAGAGTTAGTAACTCAAACTTAAAAACAAAATAAGTTCTATTTTACCTAAACAAAAACAATTAATAACTGTAATGATGATTACCTACAAAAATGATGATAGGCATGTTTTATGGTCTACTTTCTTTGTTAAAAAAATTTGTTATTTTTTTTTATTTCTATAGATATTAAATTTTGTGAAATGTATAAACTAAGTATACAATGAAAAATAAAAATATGTCATATTTTATTAACCTTAATATACTGATCACGGTAAATACCACCTATGATTAGAGAAGCTGAGTTGTGCACTAGAAATTTGCAATTTCACTTAAGGGTTGAGGCGCCTCTAGCGTTAGATAATTTAGTACAATTTATTTTTTTTAACAATCAAGTGAGAATATTTTTTGGAAACTTTGTTACTTTACCTATATTTAGCAAAGATACTGCAACATGTTATTATATCGTTTTCAGGATAAGATGTCATTTTATATTTTTAAAAACTGAGTAAGACTGTGCTGAGTAAGTAAGAGATATCTTAAGGACGTCTCAAACTTATATTTATGGAAATAAATTTTATCTAACACGAATAACCGAATTGATTTGATTTGAAAGGATTTCTTTCCATACCTATTTCCAAAGATTATAGAATATAAAATAGTCGATACCTTTTAGGGAAATTTAAAAAGAAATCAATTACTTTTTAAGCCTGGCATTTTTTTTTTTTTTTACGGTTAAGCGCACTCGCAAGGAGGTCCCTATCACGCTCGAGAAGCGGCCAGTGCGCGGAAATGTTGGTGTGTGTTGGTTTTGAAACGGTTCAGGTTGTAACCTGCAGGGAAAACTGTCGCAGGGAGTTTATTCCACAGCGATGCTGTTCTCCAGAGATATGAATTCTGATATAATGAGGTTCTTGGTGCCTCTATTTTGATAGTAAATTGATGGTTACCGTCTGTTTGACGGGTTCGCCTAGTAGGTGCTACTCCCGGGGGGATCATACGTGCCAACTCTTCAGAGCATTTTCCGTGATAATACCTGTAGAAGAGAGATAGATCGCCCACAGTTCTTCGATGTTCGAGACTATCCAAACTACGGGTTAGTGCGGGGTCATTGATCAGCTTGATAGCTCGTTTTTGCACGGTGTTCAAAAGCATTAAGGTATGTTTGGGTGCCGCACTCCATATATGTGAGCAGTACTCCATAGTTGGTCGAATCTGGGCTTTGTAGAGTGTCAGCAGTTGGCTTGGTGTATACAGATTTCTTGTACGAAATAGCACCCCAAGCTTTTGGGACGCCCTTTTAGCTATATCTGCCACGTGACTGTGCCAAGACATGTTGGTCTCTGCAGTGACTCCTAAGATGTTCAACTGGCTCTGCAATGTGACAGCACTTCCAGATAGCATGATGTTTGGCTCACCGGTGCTGGTCTTTTTTGAAAACAGGGCTGCTTGGGTTTTCTGCGCGTTGAACTGTACAAGGTTTTTGTTGCCCCAGTCCTCTATTATCTCCAGGTCGTTATTTATCTGTGATATTTGAGTTTGTCTAAGATGATGGAATTCACGTGCGGATAGACACTGAGTGGGAGGTATGACTGAGGAGACTACATTGCCATCATCTGCAAAGCAATAAAGTGGATTTACTGTTTTATCTATGAGGTCATTTATGTAAATCAGAAAAAGTGTTGGCGAAAGGATTGCTCCCTGTGGCACACCAGCATTTATTTGGTAAGAGTTGGAGTTCCGGCCATCCAGTGCAACATAAATGGATCTATCCTTAAGGTAACTTTCAAACCAAGTGCAAAGTTTCGGCGACAATCCCACTGCTTTAAGCTTGTTGAGCAGATTTTCATGCCAGACTTTATCGAATGCTTTTGATATATCTAAGGCAATTGTTCTTGTTTCGCCCCGTAACTCAATCGCTTTTTGCCATAAATGAGTGACGTATGTAAGTAAATCGCCAGTTGACCTATATTTTCGAAATCCGTATTGCTTGTCGTTGATAAGTTTGTACTTTTCCAAGTACTTGGTTAGGTGATTGTTCACAACTCTTTCCATTACTTTTGATATCACCGGAAGTAGAGCAATTGGTCTATAGTTTAACGGATCTGTCTTTTTTCCTTTCTTTGGAATAGGTTGTACTGCGGCAGACTTCCATGATGATGGATATACTCCTTGCCTGTAAGATAAATTGAATAATTTAGCGAAAGTTGGGGTGAGTTCGTTAGCACAATTTTTGAGTACTATCGCGGGAATGCCATCTGGACCCATTGCTTTGTTTGTATCCAACTTTTTAAGGGATTTTCGTATTTCTCTGTGACAAAAGGGTACCTCTGGCATACTGTGGGAAACCCTTTCAATGAACGGTGGAGTTTTTCCATTTGGCACTGTTAGGTTTGTGTTGGAGGAAAAGATTTTGGCAGCATATTGGCTTTTTCCTCTGATGTTGTGGCTGAGTGAGCATTTTTATCTGTAAGTGGTGGTATGGATGACTTGGTAAAGTTTGATCCAACGGCTTTTGCAAGAGACCAAAAGGACCTAGAACTACTTGGACAATTCAGCAACCTGTTTTTTATTCTTTGATTGTATGTTTCTTTGGCGGCGTCAATAGTAATTTTGCAACTATTTCTGGCTTCTATAAATTCTGTGTGGTTTTGAGCGGTTTGTTGTCGTTTCCAAAGGTTATATGCTCTGTGTTTTTCTGTACAGCCGTTTGACACTGGCTGTTGAACCAAGGTTTTGCATTAGCTCTGCTTTTTATTGTATGTGGGATATATATATATATTGGCATTGGCTATAGTACCCAAAAGATGTTGACTAGACTGTTCCATCTGGTGCTTACAACAGACAACTTGTTATAATTTACGAATTACACAGAAGTAACACATTGTGTGGTGGGTGTTGCTCCCAACAACATTTTTTAATAAAGTAACCAAATTTCACGAATGTTAATTGTTATGATATCGTGCCCATACACTGGTTTGTTACATGCAACTTTAAATAACATGTTTGATTAATGTAACACTATACACAACCAGGTAATGTTTCAGATTGGTAATTTTTGGTATCAAGTAATATAACCTTTTACAAGTTACTTTCAAACCAAATGAGTAATTAACGTGTAATGGTAGGTACTTCTAGGAAGTGTTCAAGCGATAACCTTTAATTTTAAGTTTTTCCCTATTTCTAGTTCCCTCCGGCGCATTTCCTTCTAAATATATTGGGCAAATTTAACGCAATGCGCAGGATTAAAAGACTTCCAACATGTCCACTTCCTAAATTGGACATAATTTTTCCGTTTCTCCTTACCTTCAACAAAAGTAACAATTTCTAAATTTTAACTAGTTGTACCAACATTCAACTAGGTAATCGTGATGCTGTGGGCAGTTGTAGATTTGCTTAAACAAACCTCTTAAGCGTAACTTTCACCCTTCCTTTCCGATCAATGTTACTCAGGTAGTTCGTTCCATACAGTCCACTCTTCCTACCTGCTGCGTGAACAGGGGGGATATAAAAAAAGTAAACCCCCAGAAAGCGTAACTTGATGCATCAACTCGTTTTTAAGCTATAAGGAAAATTTTGTTTTTTTTTATACAAAAATTAAAAGTAACCCAACTGTCAAACTGAATTTTATCTGTCACTTCTAGTTTTTAAGATATTATATAAGGTTTGTATTATTTTATAAATAAACCTTTTCTTTAATTGACTTTCCAAAATATAGTAACATGTCTTTTAAAATTTCTGTCACCTTTGAACTACTTTTGAAATTTAAGTGTCACAAGAGAGGGCTAGTTTAGTTCTTTATCTCGCCTGGCAATGCCTTAGACCAAGCTTTCAAAAGTACCCAATTTGGATCACTCTGTAGAAGAAAAATAAGACAAATAAATTGCAGAGCGCCCCATACATTACAGATCCATTAACGTTTATTTTCATATTTAATACAGCAAGACTTCTTTCTCGGGATCCTAGACGGTATAAATCAGAACCAAACCAAACCGAACAGAACTATTTTCATATTTAATACAGCAAGACTTCTTTCTCGGGATCCTAGACGGTATAAATCCGAACCAAACCAAACCGAACAGAACTGAGCCAAACCAAAGCAGCATATTAAAAAAAACTCCCGGGATCCTAGAGGGTGTAAATCCGGAATGAAGGAAACCAAATTCTATTTTGTTACCGCGTGTTTGCTCTTCGCGTTTTTGTTACTCACAGTTTTGTTACTTTTGTTACATTGCGCTATTGTTACCGCGGTTTTGGTACTTGCGATTTTATCACTCGCGCTTTCACAGCTATCAAAACAAACATAAACATAGGTCGCTATATATCACGTGCTAAATCATTTGTATACTCGGACATTTTTAAGTTTATACTAACCGCCGCGTATCATCTGCCAGGATAAACCACATGAATGGAGTTGTGTATATGGGGCGCTAACGTGTATGTGATGGATGTAGTTTTTGTCAGGAAAGAGGCACCGCATAGGCTCCCGTGGGACTCTTCAGATTTGGCGTTGCGGATTTAATAGAATAACTATGGAATATTAAATTTGTTCATTAAAGTGGAGAGACGCCTGCCTTGGTAAAATTTAGAAAGCCTAATAAAAAGGCAAATATATAAAATTAACTACACTCCCGTCCGTGTGCCCTCACTGGGTCTCTATCGAGAATGTCGGGTACTATTCGACCCGAACATTTAACAGTATAGTATAACCACCTACACAAAACCAAACCTAACCAAACTAAAACAAAACCCAACCAAAGCCTTTACTTTGTGTATTATTTAATCTTGCGAAGGCGTTCGACACTGTCAGCCATTCTCAGTTGTTGGAGTCTTTGCGGTATCTGGGGCTAAGAGGGATATCATGTATACAAGTAACAAAGGACAGTTGAGTGGAGAGGAAGAAGTCCTTTTTGGTGTCTCACAAGCCGGGTACTCATTACCGAGCCACGAGCCTCGAGCCTCGAACAATTCGCTAATGTAGACGTGAAAAAGGTATGATCGCAGCGCGCAATAAGCCATTCGCAACGAGCCAATAGGCGGTCGTCGTTCAATGCGCTTCAAATAAAAAAAAATTCCATGAATGATAAAAAAGTATTGTCTATTTGAAAATTACAGGAATAGACCTGTTATATGGGATCCAAAAAACAAAGACTATTTAAAAAACATTTAAAAGAAGTTGCGTGGTTTATATGTTACTAGCCTAAAACAAAATGGCTTTGCCAGTAAGCCCGACCAGTGGCCCCCCAAGGAGGGAAAAAAACACAAAATATTTTTTTTGCGGGATTTTATAAGAATTAGCTTTAAAGTTTACCACTATGTGCAATTAAAATGTGCTGCAGGCAAAAATTTAAGTAAAATCAGTTAAATTTAATAAAAATAAAATGGGGCTTATGCATTGGTTATTTTTCTTCTGCAATGAAAAATTATAAATTTTATGTCAAGGAGGGGGGAGGGTCAGGCCCCTCTGCCCCCCTTCCTTGATTCGCCACTGAGCCCGACTCGCACAAGCAGCAGCGTAAAAAAAATTGCCTGAACCAGACAAAATAACCCAGAGAACATGTATAAGTAAAAAAAATTGCCTGAACCAGACAAAATAACCCAGAGAACATGTATAAGTATTAGGTCATTATTGAAAAAGGGTACCCCTTTCATGTTACCATCCAAAATTAAATTAGTGTTTAGTATATTAGTTATTTTTCTTGTACAAATAAAATTGCCTCAAATATTACTCTAAAGCACTACATTTAGTTTGATGCTGAAGTTGCTATTTGTTGTTAACATTTGTGTAAGACTGGCCCAAACGTCATACTCCGCTATCATAACCGGATAGAGGTTTGCAATCACTAGAATAAAAAACCTAATAAATCATACGAATTTCAACATTATATTGCTCTATAAGTCTAGTTTAATGTTTATATATATATAAGTATCGCCGTCTGTTAAAAACAAATATTTATTTCCTAATTTTTTTTATAAAATAACATTTTAAACGCGTACCCTGGAAGAACGTCATTACCGTTATCAGTTTGTAATTCCTAAATATCTACCTTTAGAGGCGTCTTAAGCGAGCGCGCGCGAATTGTCGCAACGCCCGAGTAAAGCCACATCTGTTATATGAAGTTTTTAGCGTTAATACGTGCATTGGTTAAGCTTGTCCGATCATAAGTTGGAAATACCGTTGTTAGTATAGTGAGGTAAATAAAATATATTTATTTTTAATTTTATATATATTTTATGTATAAAATTTCTTGTACAAGTAAAATTGTTTTCAATATTGCTCTAAAGCACTACATTTAGTTTGATGCTAAAGTTGCTATTTATTGCTAATATTTGTGGAAGACTGGCCCAAACGTCATACTCCGTTATGATGAGTTTGCATCCAGTAAAACAAAGTAACCTAATGTATCATACGAATTCAATATTATATTGCCCTATAAGTCTAGTTTAATATTATATATATATATATATATATATATATATATATATATATATATATATAGTATGTATCGCCGTTTGTTAAAAGCGAATATTATTCTTAATTTTTTTTAGAAAATAACATTTCATACGCGTACCCTGGTAGAGTGTCGTTAACGCTATCATTTTGTAATTCCTAAATATCTACCGCTAGAGGCGTTTTAAGCGAGCGCGCGCGAATTGTTCTTATTCCTTCAACATCTCTCAATACAGATCGCAATGCCTGAGTAAAGCCACATCTGTACTGTGCAGTTTTTAGCATTAATACGTGCATAGGTTAGCTTGTCCAATCATAAGTGGTAATTACCGTTATCAGTAAAGTAAGGTAAACAAAATATATTTATTTTCCATTTTATACTACAAAATGTATTACCCAGAAAGAAAAAAGCAAAAACTCTTTTTATAAAACAAGCGGAGCGATAAAACATACGTATAATCATTTTCGTTATCATCATCATTATCAATTTTAATTTAAAGTAATATGCTCACAGAAAACGTATACGGGATGCCATTATGAGTATTTAAAGTAAATTTTTGAAAAACAATATTTTGATTTTCTTAAAATATTTATATCTATCGACTCCTAGTTGTGGTAGCTTTGACCTCTTGACTTTAGAGAGGGCAAGTGGGTCAAGTGATACCTGGTTTAAAAGAGTTTTTTCTATTCCTTTACAGCATTGATATTATTTCCAAAATTAATAGATTAGTTCTTGAGATATTCGCAATTTAAGTAAAAAAGTAAGACTGACAGCTTACTATTTTCTTACAAGTAAAAATAGCGTACACTCGTGAGAAAAGTGTCTTTTTATCCCTCGAAGTATTATAAAGTAACATACTTTTCACGTTGGAATATATAGTTCCACTTTTATCACTATATCACTATATACAGTGCGGACGTAAAAAAAATCGTATTGAACGGAATTAGATATCAACTTAAAACAAAAAGCATGTTAAATGGTATCAACTTTACTACTTTCTGACGTATTGCTTTGAACCGTCGTGTGAGCGTAAGACCATAAGGTCACTAACAACTTTAAATTCTTAAATGAGGGGGGTCCTGTGATACATTGTTTAAAAAGTATTTTGATTCTCTAATCAAAAAAATAAAAACTTATTAAATCGGTTCAATACTTAGGGAGTTATATGTGGTTATATGTGTTTATGTTTATAGTGTTTGCAACTTGTCTTAATCTTCAGCAGTTTCAGATATTAAATTGAAGTAAAACCTATAATTAATGGTAACATTGCAGTTACTTTTTAGTGTATCCCTCATTACCGTAATGTTGCCTTAAGACTATAAGGTCACTGACACCTTAAAATTGTTTAACGAAATGTGGTCGAGTAATACCTTGTTTTAAAATTAATTATCAAGTTATGAGTTTTTTCAGTAATTGTGCAAGCAACTTTTTTTTACTTGTAAGCAGTTTAAGCTAGGATAAATAACACTGTTACTACTTTTTGACGTACTTTTTAAAAATGTTGCTTTAAGTATAAGGGCACTAACATTTGTAAATTAAAAGAGGGATAATACCTTGTTACGACCAATTTTCATTAAAAAATTTAAAGGTGTCATTTACCTTATAGTCTTAGGGCAACATTACGGTAATGAGGATTACACTAAAAAGTAACTGCAGTGTTACCATTAATTATAGGTTTTACTTCAATTCAATATCTAAAACTGCTGAAGACTAAGAGGAGTTGCAAACACTATAAACAAAAACACACATAACTCCGTGAGTATTGAACGAATTTTATAACTTTTAATTTTTTTGATTAGAGAATTAAAATACCTTTTAAACAATGTATCACGCGACCCCCTTTCTCATTTAAGAATTTAAAGTTGTTAGTGACCTTATGGTCTTACGCTCACACCACGGTTCAAGGCAATACGTCAGAAAGTAGTAAAGATGATACCATTTAACTTGCTTTTTGTTTGAAGTTGATACTTAATCCGTTCAAAATTAACAGGGGGGGGGGAGGGATTTTTACGTCCGCACTGTATACCCATGAACTAATTATTAGCTATTTTCACAATAGAATGTCATCTTGATTAAAGTATGTCTTCTATACAGGGTGTTATTAAACAAGGTCTTAATACTTAAAATGAAAAAAAAACTATTCTAAACGTTTTAACTTTTGACATAGGTACAGGATGAAACATTTTTAAGAAATCTCCTTTGAATTAATATCGGTGATAATGCTCATAATTTTGTAAAGTTTGCCACACGCTTTTCGAGGTATTTTTTGATCTATAACATTTTTTTATTTTTACCAGTGGCGTTCGTGCAAGGCTTACCTATTTTTTTACAAAAAGTTATTTTTAAAATACTTATTATTAAAGCTTTTAATTTTTACATTCCTAGCCCTATGCCTGGAGAAAGAAAGAAATTTTTTTCTCAGATAACGCAGAAAATATGTTATTTGGGTATATTTTGATCTATCCTAGCAATATCGTCGTGATGTATGTCTGTGTGTGTGAGTGTATGTCTATACCCGTTAGCTAATGAGAAATGAGAAAAAAGTAATTATTTATAAATTGCTGTCTTAGTATATGCACAGATTAAGTTAAATAAAATTAGTAATGTTAGATACGGCTACACTTTTCAACTACAACAGAATTAGACTAGAAAGGAAATATTTGTAAGGTTTATCAGTTGACTTTCATCTGCAGCCCGAGGCAGTGTTGCCGTCTGTGCTGAGGGTTTCATGTCCATAGACGCTCGTTGCCTGGGCTGGTGGATAGGGGTGTATGTAAATTAGACTTAGTGGCATAGGGTGCTTTGGTTCAGGCTTTTCGCCAGTCGGTTACCGTTACCATTATTCTGCGCGGGCGCAGCAGCGCTCTGCCATGCTGTTATCTTTATTAGATTGCTTTTGGTCAGGCTTTTGCCAGTTTTTTACCCTTACATTTCTGCAGCGCTTTGCCATGCTGTTATCTTTATTATAGGTAATGCGAAGCGTTAATTAGAGCCATTGAGTTGTATAACGCCCTAAAAGGGCGTTAGAGACGGAAAGACAAGGCATTTTTTATTGACCCTATCCAATTTGGTTCCTATGGTCGGGTATTTCTTTTACAATAAAAACAGAGATAGACATTATTGAACATGTGAAACGGACAAAGATAGGGTGATTTTGCATGCTAATAATACCCTAGATAATATAAGGGTACTTTTATCTCTTTCACACTGACGGCATAAGTGCGACAGAAAAGCAGCTGGCTACCTTTAATCCACCTGCCGTATTTTGAGTGATTCTACCTGTTAGTCCGTGCACAGAACACCAAAGTCCGTGTATACAGGGAAAACTGATAGACAATGTTGTCTAAGTACGGAAATGATTTTTTTTTAATTTTGTGCGGGAATATTACAAAAATAAATCTTAAAACGTTTAAAAACAAGTTTAGAAGTAACTATTTGAGTTTAAACATGGTCCAAAATTGTTTTTTGTGCAAAAGAAGAAAAAAAATCCATAAAAAAACAACATTTCATGGGTAAGTCGTCTTGACGGATAGTTTTTCCTAAAACACGAGAAAGTTCAGTAGCGTCACGATAGATAGTTTTTTCTGCGACCGTGCGATTTTACCCTCACACATTTTGATTCAGAAAGTGTCACTTCCCCGCACTTTTTTTTGCATTGCATGAAAATTAACAAAAAGTATTTGATTTTCTTAAAAATGATTTCTTTTTAAATTCTTACATACCGATTTTTATCCAGTTGTTTTTGTTTTTTCGAACCAAACTTTTGACTTGTCACGGTCGAGTTTCATACATCTTGATGAACACACTGATCTATGTTTTTATAAATTTCGATAAATTTAATGTTTTTTGCGGACTTTACAGTAATTTTAAGTTAAATTTTGGTCTTTCATCGCGAAAGTATATATTTATTATTATATGACCACCGCGACCGGTCTACAGGCCGGTATCATATGTTTATGTCCTTCTAATGTCATTTGACCATCATGCTGTCTTACTTAATAAGGTCACTTAGTTTAATTAATAATTTTGTCCTACATAATATAAAAGAAGAATAGAAACCAACAAAAAATTTGTGACACTTCGATTACCCATTTTCTTTGATTGCGATGGATTAGGGTGACCAGATTACGGTTTATTAGGGTGCCCAGAGTGCGCAAAAAAAGATTTTGAAAAATTTCCCTAAAAAAATTGAAGACCAAACACTCACTCGCCACTCAATGTTTATGGTCGCATACACTAATCCTAACTCGATTTCCGACGATTATGGACAATGGTTATCCCCTGGACATAAACCTAACAACTTTTACTATATTTATTAACAATAGGTAGGTTAGGTTTGGTTAGGTTGGGTTAGGTTAGGTTGGGCTGGGTTGGGTTAGATTGGGTTAGGTTGGGTTAGGTTGGGTTAGGTTGGGTTAGGTTGGGTTAGGTTGGGTTAGATTGGGTTAGGTTGGGTTAGGTTGGGTTAGGTTGGGTTAGGTTGGGTTAGGTTGGGTTAGGTTGGGTTAGGTTGGGTTAGGTTGGGTTAGGTTGGGTTAGGTTGGGTTAGGTTGGGTTAGGTTGGGTTAGGTTGGGTTAGGTTGGGTTAGGTTGGGTTAGGTTGGGTTAGGTTGGGTTAGGTTGGGTTAGGTTGGGTTAGGTTGAGTTAGGTTGGGTTAGGTTGGGTTAGGTTGGGTTAGGTTGGGTTAGGTTGGGTTAGGTTGGGTTAGGTTGGGTTAGGTTGGGTTAGGTTGGGTTAGGTTGGGTTAGGTTGGTTCAGTTTGAGTATGTTCGGTCAGGTTCCGCTAGGATTGTTTAGGTTAGGTTTAGCTATATTCGGTTAGGTTCGGTTCAGTTTAAGCAAATCGAACCGAACCAAACCGAACCGTTAGATTCGGTTTGATTTGGTTCATTTCGATACGGATGGGTTCAGTTTGCTTTTGTTCAGTTAGACCTTCGATAAATTTTAAAAAAGTAAATAATTATTAATTTTTAGTGTTTTATGGAATAAAAATTGATATAATGTTCAATTAAACTAATTTTTATTTGTAAAAATGTAGGAATCATAATTTTCTTGATTTTGTTTTGAATTTCATGCTTTTTTAAAAATTGTGCATTTTCATAAAAGGACCAAAAATCTTGCGTATAATAAATACTATAAGGTACGAAAAAAATCTAATAAACGAACCGAACCATTTTTAAGAGCTCAAAAAAGAGCACTGTAAGGTAAAATCAGCACATCGCCATCTTTATTAATAAGCGAGTATAAAAATATGACATGTTGTACAGAAAGGAAACAGACTTAAGTATACTTTAAATGACAAAGATACTGGAGCTAGCCCCCTCAGTTGATCTTCATTGCAGAAAACATTTTAAAAAAGTAAATAATTATTAATTTTTAGTGTTTTAAGGAATAAAAACTGATATAATGTTCAATAAAACTAATTTTTATTTGTAAAAATGTAGGAATCATAATTTTCTTGATTTTGTTTTGAATTTCATGCTTTTTTAAAAATTGTGCATTTTCATAAAAGGACCAAAAAAACTGACCCGATTTCGATCAGTGACCTTAGTTATTTCAAGTTTCTGTTGACAGCTGATAGACGTCAGGGACCGTTTTGTTTCAGTTTGAAATGAGAAAATGCTTCTTTTGTAGCAATTTGTATTGGTTTTAATGGGGTTTTAAGAATGTTTCAATTTCAATTTTTTTAACAAAATCAACGATAGTCCGCAATTTTTTTTTTAGAAATCACTATTAAATGGTCTAAAATCATCATTTTTCAAAAAACTTCGTAGTTTTAAGAAAGGTGGTAAAACGTACCAGACCCCTGAAATGTGTTGCAGTCTAGGACAACTGGGCGCCGCCAACTCGGCGCCACCAACTGGGCGGCAGACCAACTGGGCGCCGGGCCAACTTGACGCCGAGCCAATTGGGCGCCGGACTAAAATATTTTTTCTTGATAAAATGTGCAGATGAAAAACAAACTTAAAAAAATTAAAGTGGCGAATCCAAAATGGCGGACTTTCTTATTTATGCATCGATATGTATCGAATATGGAACTTGGCGGTGTTTCAAGTCGCAGAACACTACACCTACCAAATTTCAACACTCGACTTAATAGATGTTGAAATTTTTGTATAAATAACATTTATTTTGTTTTTATCTGCACATTTTATCGAAAAAAAAATAGTCCGGCGCTGAGTTGGCCCGGCGCCCATTAGGCCCGGCGTGGCGCCCTGTTGGCGGCGCCGAGTTGGCCCGGCGCCCTGTTGGCGGCGCCGAGTTGGCCCGGCGCCCAGTTGTCCCATTCCGAATTGAAATTTTTAGTTCCGAAATTTCATCTGACTCGAGCATAACTTGTAGTCCACCCAAGAAAAGAAAAGTTGAAGAAGACCCTTGTTCAAAGAAAGAAAATATTTTACCTGGAAGGTACAACATTTGTAAAGTTCTAAGATGAAAACAATAATTTTAATACATCCACTGCACTTAGCATGCTTAGAAATTATTTTTACTCTTTTTTTTACTGAAGAGAATTTTGTAAACACACACAAGTAAGTATTCATGAATTATTTATTATTCAAACAGAAAATTGTTGATAAAAAAATTCTAGTGGAATTCAAAATTTTTATTTTGCGCCGCCACTGCCCTTTTTTATCCAAGACAAGCAAATAGAATATTTTTGCGATGTTGCATGTTTCCGGACTCACCAAACCGAAATTCTATTTTCATCCCTATTTTGCTCATTAAATTCTTACTTGTATTTGGTCAATTGTGATAAAATCTTGATATAATGGCAATTTTGGCCCATGCCGGGTCTACCCGTAGGGTATAGAAGTCAATGATTAGAGCCGAATTATGGTTACCTATACTGTTAGAAAACCAACCACCCAAAACTCACCGTATATCAAACCAACCAAATTATGGTGATGTATAATGTTATATGTTAAAATGTTTGTTTTCTTTGGAATTTTTTTATTCTTTAGATAACAGCATGGCAGAGCACTGCTGCGCCAACGCAAAAGAAAAGTTAGGTTAACCTGAGCAAAAGCACCCTATCCAAATAAAAAAGCATCTTAAATTGAGAAACATATAATTCTTTTTTGTTAAATTGAGACTGCATGTGATAAAAATGTACAGTTACTTTTTAAAGTGAGATTGTATACGGGAAATATCTGTACTTCAGTTGTTCACGAATAGATGGCGCTAAAAATTTAGTGGCGTAATCTCTGTTTCTAATGACGAATAACGTCTCGCCATCTATTCGCAAATTACCGAACTACTACTAACAGCATGTCAGAGCGCTGCTGCGTCCGCACAGAATAAAGGTAAGGGAAACAGACTGTCTAAAAACCTGACCAAAAGCACTTTCGGTATCTTAAAAAAAAAAATATTCACAGGATGGTTTCACGAAATAGTTACCTTTTTACAATTTCTCTCTTAGTTTCATTTTTTGTATACTTACTTCTTAAAAAACTATACCACTTTAAAAGAATACTGGAGATAATTGTGTGCGTGTCCTGCGACTTTAGATAAAACAAAAGTTGCAGCTTAAAGGATTTAAAATGACTTTAGGCCAAGCGCAATACACCCCCCTTAAGTTGAATCCCGTCTAAAAGTTTTCAAGAAAATTAAAGTGTAAATTTAAATTAAACGAGGTTAAACAATGTTAAGGGTGCAGGGGTGCTAAAGCAATAACGGGTTGAAACGTTTTATTTGCCTTTCCCTTCTGTTCTCGTGGCCTTTGTCACTATATTGATACTTACCAAAAAAGAAATAGGTAGGTAGTTGTTTCATGATTTTGATAATTAAATAGCAGAAATTATGTCAGCAATTCCCAGAAGCAAATAAACTCTGTTTATCTATTTAGCCTTCTTCAATCCATCTTTGGACATAGGTCCAGGGGCAAGGACCTGGACAATTACAAATTCTAGTGACGTATATAAGGGCTGACCTGGGGGGGGGACGGGCCGAGGGGTGGCTCGGTATTTCCTTTTGGTGTACAGATCGGTCGAAATACCAGTAAATACTTGGGAAGTACTCAGAAAAACACTAGAAAATACCGGGAAGTGCTTGGGAAATACTAGGAAATACCATTGAAATTTGAGGAAATACTGGGAAATACCAGGAAATACCTACCGTAGTTATTTCGCTTTGGTGTACAAACATCGGCGATCGAGCCACCCCTCGGCCCCTCCCCAAATCTAAGATTTTTTTACATATTTAATAGCATAAAATACGGCCTCATGGGATCTCGGGCCCACCCCCAAACTTTTTCTATATACGCCACTGACAAATTCATACGTGAGTACAGGACGTGCATAACGTTTTGAGGTACTGAGGATATTACGCCGGCTAGGAAGGTAAAAACTTAAAAATTTAAAAGCTCTACTATCTTCAACACTAGGTAACCTACTTGATGATTCATCTTTCCGTATCTCTACGTCACTGAGAATTGGGTTACCTATTGTCCAACCCCACTACTGTCTCTGCGGCGAAGCAGTAAATAATTTGGGCCTTCTTGGCGTAAGCTGCAATAAGAGTGCAGGTCGATGGGCAAGACATAGATTGCTCAATGACATTATAAAACGGGCTCTCATTTCAGCTGGAATTCCGACTGTAATGGACTCTCCAAATATAGGTCACAGAGCCGGGAAACGGGCAGACGGATTATCTTTTCTTCCCTGGAGGAATGGTAGGGCTTAATTGTGGGATGCAACATGCAAAGACACAGTGGCTGCATCCCATATTAACAAATCTTCAGTTAAAGCTGGATATGCAGCACAATTAGGCGAATCAATTAAAATTCAGAAATATAAGGAATTCTCAGATCGTTTTGTTTTTATGACCTGAGACTAAAAATTATGAAATGACATTTGCTTTTTTTTTCTTTTTTTTTTACGGTTAAGCGCACTCGCATGGAGATCCCTATCACGCTCGAGAAGCGGCCAGTGCGCGGAAATGTTGGTGTGTTGGTTTTGAAACGGTTCAGGTTTCAACCTGCAGAGAAAACTGTCGCAGGGAGTTTATTCCACAGCGATGCTGTTCTCCAGAGATATGACTTCTGATATAATGAGGTTCTTGGTGCCTCTATTTTGACAGTAAAATGATGATTCATTCATAGTTGGTCGAATCTGGGCTTTGTAGAGTGTCAGCAGTTGGCTTGGTGTATACAGATTCTTGTACGAAATAGCACCCCAAGCTTTTGGGACGCCCTTTTAGCTATATCTGCCACGTGACTGTGCCAAGACATGTTGGTCTCTGCAGTGACTCCTGAGATGTTCAACTGACTCTACAATGTGAGAGCACTTCCAGATAGCATGATGTTTGGCTCACCGGTGCTGGTCTTTTTTGAAAACAGGGCTGCTTGGGTTTTCTGCACGTTGAACTGTACAAGGTTTTTGTTGCCCCAGTCCTCTATTATCTCCAGGTCGTTATTTATCTGTGATATTTGAGTTAGTCTAAGATGATGGAATTCACGTGCGGATAGACATGTGGGTGGTATGACTGAGGAGACTACATTGCCATCATCTGCAAAGCAATAAAGTGGATTTGCTGTTTTATCTATGAGGTTATTTATGTAAATCAGAAAAAGTGTTGGCGAAAGGATTGCTCCCTGTGGCACACCAGCATTTATTTGGTAAGAGTTGGAGTTTCTGCCATCCAGTGCAACATAAATGGATCTTTCCTTAAGATAACTTTTAAACCAAGTACAAAGTTTCGGCGACAATCCCATCGCTTTAAGCTTGCTGAGCAGATTTTCATGCCAGACTTTATCGAATGCTTTAGATATATCTAAGGCAATTGTTCTTGTTTCGCCCCGTAACTCAATCGCTTTTTGCCATAAGTGAGTGACGTATGTAAGTAAATCGCCAGTTGACTTATATTTTCGAAATCCGTATTGCTTGTCGTTGATAATTTTGTACTTTTCCAAGTTCTTGGTTAGGTGATTGTTCACAACTCTGTCCATTACTTTTGATATCACCGGAAGTAGAGCAATTGGTCTATAGTTTAACGGATCTGTCTTTTTTCCTTTCTCTGGAATAGGTTGTACTGCGGCAGACTTCCATGATGATGGATATACTCCTTGCCTGTAAGATAAATTGAATAATTTAGCGAAAGTTGGGGTGAGTTCGTTAGCAAAATTTTTGAGTACTATCGCGGGAATGCCATCTGGACCCATTGCTTTGATTGTATCCAACGTTTTAAGGGATTTTCGTATTTCTCTGTGACAAAAGGGTACCTCTGGCATACTGTGGGAAACCATTTTAATGAACGGTGGAGTTTTTCCATTTGGCACTGTTAGGTTTGAGTTGTAGGAAAAGATTTTGGCCAGCATATTGGCTTTTTCCTCTGATGCTGTGGGTAAATGAGTATTTTTATCTGTAAGTGGTGGTATGGATGACTTCGTGAAGTTTGATCCAACAGCTTTTGCAAGAGACCAAAAGGACCTAGAACTACTTGGACAATTCAGCAACCTGTTTTTTATTCTTTGATTGTATGTTTCTTTGGCGGCGTCAATAGGAATTTTGCAACTATTTCTGGCTTCTATAAATTCTGTGTGGTTTTGAGCGGTTTGTTGTCGTTTCCAAAGGTTATATGCTCTGTGTTTTTCTGTATAGCTGTTTGACCTGGCTGTTGAACCATTTGCTCTGCGTTTTATTGTATGTGGGATATATGCATCCATTCCAGATAAGATTGCTTTTGTTATTTCATTACAGCAAATAGTGGGATCAACTGTTTTGAAGCAAACCTCTTGCCATGGAAAATCCAGGTAAAACTGTTTTAGATAATTCCATTTTGCCGATTTATAGTGCCACATTTTACGAGGAAGTGATTGTTGGCTTGGTGGTATGAGCATTTCGCACTTTGTTATTATAAGTTTATGATCAGATGAACCAAGTTGTGGATCTACTTGAATTGTGTACGAGTCAGGATTTGTAGTTAGGAACAAGTCTAAAAGCGCTGCAAACTCACCTCTTTCTGAGATACGGGTAGGTTCATCGACAAGCTGCGTTAGACCACAACTTATGGCAAAAGCTTCTGCTTCCCTGCCTTCATTATCTGTTTTGTTGTGGGGTTTTAGCCAGGATATATTGTGGACGTTAAAATCGCCTAAAAAAACAATTTCCGCATGTGGATAGTTCGACTGTATACTATCACAGTTTTCGGATAATGTCGCGAAAAAGTTTTGGTACTCGGTGTTACTTGGCGGTCGGTAGAAGCAAGTGATGAACTTGGTCGATGACTTTGAGGTGAATTTTAGCCATATGATATCGAGGTTCACTGGTTCTAGCTTCTCCTCTCGATGACATGAAAGGTCATTTTTAATGTACACACAGATCCCTAAATTATTTCGAAATCGTTGGTGTAGGTCATAGCAAGTGGCGGCCTGTGATAAAAAGCTTTGGGGGTGCACACCAAAAAATAAAAATAAAAATTGCGGCGCAGGCGAAAATCTTTTTTCAGTGCCACGCTAACTTTTTGGGCCTTCGAGTGGGCCGTCATATCATATAATTTAGAGTAAATAATTAGATATTTAGTTAGATATTAGTTACCTACCTATTATTATTGTTTTTATAAATAAATAATAAATTATCACACCTAGTTGATTTTCTCCTCTAATGGCAAAGATGAAAATTTATTTAAATATTGCACGCTAATGCTATCAGAATTAGAAACTTCCGCCATTGTCAAAATTCCCCAGATTAATATATCTACATTTTCGTAATAAAAAAAAATTGTGTGTGCTTAAAGGGGCCTACAGACACGCGAACATTTCTAGAGATTAGTACGCGCGTACAAGTTTGCGCATACTAATCTCTCCGTGTGTAGACAATATCCGCCTCGAAGATTTGTTCGCGCGCACGATGTACGCCAGCAAATCTCTCGGTGTCTAGGCAAAACGCATTGATAATATCGTGTTTATGTTTAGAACGTTTAATTTTGTCTTCGTGTGTGTAAGCAATTCCACCAAACGTACATGTATGCAGAGATTAGTTCGCGCGTACTAATCTCAAGAAATGCTCGCATGTCTGTAGGCCCCTTAAGACCACACGGCAGAAGTGTAAACTTCAACAAGGCGAAATTAATAATACTGGCCCATAACATATTCTGCAAAGCGGACCGAACCGAACTCTTCTGTGTACTGGCCTTCATCTGCATCATCATATCGCTCGCTAAATGTTTCTCACAGTTAGTCGACTGGAGCCGATTTCACCCGAATGAGCGTTACATAGCCGAGCCTGACGGCTCAGTTGAATTCACTACCCACCAAAACTGCTAAACGCGCCTAAAGAAGTTTACACTTCAAAAACTACAAACATGTAGAACATCAATATTTTTATTTTTTGCACACTTAGTACTTAAAATTTCAACTCTACTCAGTGTTATATAATATAATGATTCCTTAGTACCGAATACAACATATCTGATACCCGAATAGGAAGTATCAGTATCTATTCGATACTTGCAAAAGTAATTGTTTCACACACAACTACTAAGTGCACGAATTAAAAGTGCCGCTAATCTGCTCTAACATGCAATGCAAACCGACGACGCAGGGGTCATCACGGGGGTGCGGGCGGCATTGAGGTTGGTCTTGGTATACGTGCCGTGCCGAAGGAAGGTTCAGATTCTATGTACTGTAAAATTCTATTGGGACATGTCGTCCTATCTTTCTATATTTCGTAATTAGCATGCGACGCAACATCTAGGGTGCATAGAATTTCGTTCCAGTAAATAACAGCGTTGTTTGCATATACGTAGTCTTCCGTATATGGAGAGTTTGAACACGAATACAAACACATACGTCAGGTATTAATTCCTAGAGTATATTCCAGTCTTTAGTGAATTTCTTTTGGGATAATTATGAATTAAATTAAGGAATGATCAAAGTTTAATATTTTTTTAAGTAAAATTTGGGAGTCCACGTGCACATGTGCCCTTATGGAGAAACCGCCACTGGTCATAGCCGGGATAAAGATAGCTCACAATAGGTGTTGCAGAACTGATTTTAGTTTCAGTGAGAACAAGGATGTCAGGTCTTTGTTCTTCAAGATGTTGGTGAACTGAATTCATGTTGGTACTTAATCCTCTTATATTGCTAAAATCAATTCTGAGTTGAGTTTTTGGTCTTCTTTTAATATCTTTGCATTAAAGACCCCCCAGGATCACCCGACGTCCGGAGATCCGAGTGGTCGGGTATTTTACCTCCGGAATATTTTGATCGTGGAGGCGCCATCATGCTATCTGTTACTCATTGTTGGAACCGGACTGCCAGCGCAGTGGCGGAACGTGGTGATACCACTCAGCGCTACTCAGTTCTGGCATGGTGGTATCTCACCGGTCGACGCCCAATGAGTAAAAGCGTCTACCACCTACCTACCAAAAAATAAAAAAATAAAAATGCACATAATTATATATTAAAAGATTGGGATTGCAATACAACGAGGTAACAGTGCAGCTGTTCTGTTTACTATTCCTGTTAAGCAGGGTTTGTAAGAGGTATGGCTTCTATAATTTTGCATGAATAATTTTGACATTATTTTTACATTATTTCAATGAAGTTGCCTCTCTTTTTTATATAATTTTTTTTTCAATATTTTGTTTTTACCAGTGTTGTTTTTCTGTGCATATAAAACGAAAACATTTTCTGCTTAAAAGCCTTATCATTTTTCTGTACACTTTGTTCCTTTAAAATCGGTGATAAAATTAAAAAACCATTAAGTAATAATAATAATAATAATAATTAATGCGTTTATTGTCACATTCAATACAGATAAATTACAGTGAAGTATTTAGTAATAAACGTAAATGTAACAATGGTTAGAGTTCGCTCTTTTTAATAAAAAAGATTATTAAAAAGTGCGCTCTTCCACTCAGTCCAGTTTTTTTGGTCCTCCCGATATATGATCCAAAATGTTGTCGTAAAAGATGAGCAAAAAAAAAACAATAAAAATACCGAGTCACTAAAACAAAAAGAAGTTAAATTAAATTGATGGAGCACCCTGGGCTATATCACATAAAAAACGGCACTCCTGTGTGCCAGAAGATTAATAAACTTCTGGAAAACTGTCAAAGAAAAATTAGGAAAGTTTCCAGAGAGGATACAGCTTGTTACAGGTATTTAAAGAACCAGCAGGCGTGACCTTAAAAAAAATAATAAAATAATTTTTGGTTTTAACTGTGAGTAATAAAATCAGACTTTGTAACGATCTGGGGCACGGCAAGTTCGCGCGGAAACTGCTGTACCATCTTTTCTTGAAACATTTCAGCCCATGTTTGACCTATCTCAAACCCTACATCGAAATGAGCTACAAAACTCAAACTATGCATAGTCGTAGATCTTTGAGTTACCAATCCCTCCAAGTTTCATGGACTTCCATAAAGTAGAAAAAAAATAAAAACGTCGAAATTTCCACTCACTCACTCGTAGATCATAAAAATTCTACTGTACTTCCAGACATGCTACAAAGTGGAAATTTGGCACACTGGTAGAAATTGTGACCAAACCCTTGGAAAAAACAAAAAACCTTAAAATTCTAATTTACTCCCCTCCCCTATACAGGTAAATTTATGTAAAAGTAACATTTTCCACTTTCAGAAGCGCTAGAGAGCTGAGCTTTGGCAGACTGATAGGAAATCTGATAAAACTATAGAAAAAAATGTAAAAACCCCAAAATTTTAACTTGCTTCCTCCCCTATAAATGTAAAGTTATGTAAAAGTAACATTGCCCACTTCCAGAAACGTTAGAGGGCTGAGCTTTGGAAGGCCCACAGGAACTATGATAAAACTATAGAAGAAAATTAAAAACCCCAGATTTTAATTAACTTCCCTCCCCTCTAAATGTAAAGTTAGGGCCTCTTCTTAAATTACGTAACGCTCTAGGGGGGGACGGAAAGTTGGGCCTAGCGTTACACTCAATTTTTTTTAATGTGATTTATCTTGAAAATGCGTTACGAGGGGGGAAGGAGGGGTCTAAAAAATTCTTAATTCTTGCGTTACGTAATTTAAGGACGTTCCCTTATGTAAAATTAACAGCTGGTCTTTGGAAGACTGACAGGAACTTTGATAAATATATAGGAAAGAATTTAAATACACCAAAATTTTAATTTACTTTCCTCTCCTATAAACGTAAATTATGTAAAAGTAGCATTGCCCACTACCAGGAATGCTAGAGAGCTGAGCTTTAGAAGGCTGATAGGAACTATGATAAAACTATAGGAAAAAATTTAAAAGATTTTAAAATTTTTAATAAGGCATTGCAAAAGTTTTGAACAATATTCCGCATATTTTACTACTTTAAAACTTAAATATTATCCAAACCCTTTAAAAAATGAGGAAACATTTCATGTAATAAAAAGCCAAGTACGCGAAAGTGGTATTCTGTAAAAAGAATTAAGACAAAAGTAAAGCCAAGTTCTCCAATACAAATTTCAAAATGAAAGGTTCTTACTAGTTTCGAAAGTTTTTCTAAACTTGGCTATTACGGCTGCAAATGACTATTAGGCACAGTGTTAAATTGAACATAAAGAAGTTTGGCTGGAATAGCAAAGTTTAAAAAAACATTTCCAAACTAGTAAGAACATTTTATTTTAAAATTTGTATTTGAGAACTTGGCTTTACTTTTATCTCAATTCTTTTTACGGAATACCACTTTCGCGTACTTGGCTTTTTTTTTACATGAAATGTTTTTGTTATGATTTTTTTTTAATGATCACAAAACATACCTAATGAATAGATAATGACATATTTATATATAAAAAAGGAGCAAGCGGGAGTGCAATGAATAAGAATATATAAATAAGAAAGAAATGTGCAAGCTCTTATAGTGCAGGCGCTGGAGGTAGTGGAGTATGCAAAATCGGAGGACCGCAGTTTTACAATGGATTCAAGCTGAGAATAGGTCACAGATTAACGTTCCAGATGTTGCCGGGCCAGATTTTGTTTCAATTTTTTTTATTTCCTGTCCTCTTATAGTCGTATTCGAATTTTTTAAAAATTTAAAAAAATGTCGCCCTAAAGCCACAATGACACAGAAAGGTATCAAAAATGTGTAGAATCTAACCCAAATATAAAACTTTATTAGTTCTTTTTTTAATTATAGCTGCAAAAACTTTCAAAACCACCCTAAGCCCCCAAAACAAGAAAGTTTTAGGTTTTTTCAAATTTTCTAAAAATCTAAGACTTTTAGGGAAAATATCCAATTATCTATATTGTCGACAATAAAATTCCTTTTGAAGGATATGTAAGTCAGTGGGGCACGACTAATGACCAACTCTCCAGCGGCGTCTGGTTATTGAGGTAATGTAAAAAAATTACAAAAAAAAACATGTTTCTTACATGTTTCACCCGATTTGCTTAAAAATCAAACTCTTTATAAAAAAATATAATCCACACTTTCTTGTGTACAATAAAATTTCCTTTTGAACGATGAATAATAAGGCAAGATTAATTTTACCACTAGCTATTTAGGGGCGTCCGTAAATTAAATCAAATTTGAAAAATCACTAAACTTACCAATTTTTTTATAATTTTTATCAAATTTTCTTAGAATCTGAGCTTTTTCTAAGCTCGCAATGTATTTTTAGCTCACACATATACTATACTATAGTAGTGTGAGCTAATTTTTTTTAGAAAAAAAGAGTTGCTCCGATTTCAAAATTTTTTATATATCTTTGCGTTTTAGATGATTTTAAAACTTTTTTATTGCGCCGTCTGTCTGTCTGTCTGTATGTCTGTCTGTTTATCTGTCTGTCTGTCTGTCTATCTGTATGTCTGTCTGTAACGACCAACGCGCATAACTCAAAAACCGCTTGGCCGATTTTAATGAAATTTGGTACCTAGGCTGGGTCTTGGGTCGAGATGGTCCCATTTAAAAATGAACAAAATCTACCGATCTCTAAGAGCTAAAGTGAAAATATGGCGTGTGTGACATCAAACGAAAGGTAATTGAGTCCGGAGTTTAACAAAATATATTTGAGTTTTTTTTCAAGGGTACGAGTAGATTTCAAAAATTTGAGATTAAGTCAAAACATGGCTTGTGTGGTATCAAACAAAAGCTAATTTAATCTGGAGTTGAATAAAATATATTTCAGTTTTTAGTTATATTAGCTCATACGTACACTATAACTATAGTACCTAGTGTGAGCTTAGGGGCCCATATATTGGCAGAGTATTTACTTTATTGTCGAAAATGCAATTTTTTTGTCAACCATGTCCAAGTCAGTGAAGTGACAACTCCAGTGGCGTTTGCTTATTAAGAAAATATAAAAAAATCACATGTTTGTCAAATGTTTTACCCGATTATCTTCAAAACTATGCCGTTTATCAAAAATTGTATTTCATATTTGATTTTAGATAATAAAATTTCCTCTAAAACGCTGTATAACAATGTCAGATTTCTTTTCACATCAAAACTTTAGAGGCGTGGCGTGGCTAAATTAAGTTAATTTTTACAAATCACCTCGCAAATCACCAAACACATTAATTTTATTACAGGTTGTTTCCAATTTTCTCAGAAACTAAGATTAATAATTGGCAAAAATGTGTTATATAGATGATTGAGGCGATTTTATTGAAATTCCTCTGATTACCCATTGCAAATGTCCTCTAATTTGCTGTAGTTACTTTATAGTCCTCCCTGCTCCCATTCATCTCCCCTCCTGTCATTCCTCCCACCCTATTTAAAAATCATATTCGCATAATTTTATCAAATATAGAGCGATTTCAAAAATTCTTTCTGCATACGCCTTCATATTTTTTTTCAACACCATTGTACTAGTTCCCCCCCTCTTTCCCCGACTCTCCCTCAATCCTCCCCGCCTTCCTTATTAGTAATAATTATAGCTATAATTTTCACAATTATGAAGCGATTTCCAAAGTTTTTTCTGCACATGCTTGAAGACTTTTATCCAACATTATTTTACTTGTTTCCCCCTCCCTCTGTTCTCTTCACCATCCTTATTAGTAATAATTGTAGCTATACCTTTTACAAATTTATAGCGATTTCAAAAATTCTTTCGGCACACGCTTTAAGATTTTTGTCGACCCCGTTTTACTAGTTCCCTCCTCCCTCTCTCCTCCCCCACCTTCACTTAATAGAAGGTAACACTGTTCGCGTCCGTAGAAAATCTACACGTACTTTTTGGGTAAAGCTAAATAAATTGTAAATGCATAGTGCTTTTTATAAGGCTAAATAAGAATTAAACCTAAAAGTTGGAAATAAAAGAAATTTGAAATAAAAAATACACCCAACTGCTAAATTTACTTGTAACTACTAGTCGCAGTTGGGTAAAAAAATTACCCAATGACCTGATTCATGAAAATACAAAACTGTATAATTTCGTAAGTGCGCTTTGGGCATCAAAACTAAAAGTTGAAGCATGTCGTACATTATAGGTATACCTATCAATTTTGTACTCAACTGCGACTAGTTCTTACAAGTAGTTTTTTTATGAAGATTTTTCAATTAAATCGACTACTAAGGATCCCACCAACACTGTCTGACCTGTAAACAGACCCAAGATTATACCAGTCAAAAAGTAAGGTTAGGGCGTCAAAATATTTTTTCATATCTGAACGGTTTAAGCTATAGTAATAAAACTTGGTGGTGCGATTTTTTTTAAAAGTACTGAAGTTTTCATTCTAGGCATTTGTTTATATTGTAAACATTTTCTATAGTGTCTCCACTTTTTCCGAAAAAAATAAATTTTGCATAGATTTCGGGGATTTATTTATAATATAAAATTTTAATTCCATTTTGGCCATATTGAATCTTATCTCTCAGCCTCTCACAACGTTTCGGCGGTGACGGCAAGGATAGTGATATTCAGCGGGGTCGAAAAATAGGGATCATTTACCCAAAAGTAATATGCTTCTAGAAAATCGATTTTTTAAAAATCTCACCAACCTTGACTATTTGCTTCCTAATAATATTCACTACCCTGTAAAAAGAGAAGAAATAGAGAATGGCAAATTTTCAGTGTTTGTTTTAAGTACCTAAAATTTAAAAATTTCTTAATAGTTAAGTAAATTTGTAAGGTGTTTTAAGAAAAAGCTGCAATAAGGGTATATTTTTTATATATATTTGTCACGGTGGTACCTAACACTCAGAGCTAAATTTTTATTCGAAGATCCCTGATTTCCCGGCTTCAGATTCCAGATGGCGGCAGCCAAACTTATTAAGAAAAATAATGAATTTCCTGTTGTAATAGAAATGAAATTAATCTTGCTGGATTTCATAGGAGGCGCTAAAAATAAATATGGCACAAAAATTAGAGGAAATATCGAAGAAAAACTAAATTGTCGAAATATAGCCGCCATTTTGTTTTGAAGTGATAGGTGTCAAATTTTTTTATAGTTTTGAAGTGAGTAGCTTTTACTCAAAGTAAATCCTTCAAAATTAATTTAATTTCTCTTAAAGCAGGAAGTTAATTTTTTTTCCTAAATTTGGCGGCCGCCATCTTTGATTCTGAAGCCGGAAAATCGGGGATCCTCGAATGAAAATTTAGCTTTGGGTCATAGGTACTACTATGCCAAATATAAAAAAAAATTTTTTTTAACAAATTTACTCTACTCTCATATCAGACCTCGCTCACCTTCGAGTGATTTTTGTTAATTAATTCTTATAAAATCGCATAAACATCTTTAGTAAGCAATATTGCAACCAAAATAATCTACAGAATTAAAAGCATGTGTTTAATTGGTAAAAAATTAATTTTCAAATTATCGTTTATTCTTAATAAATGCTATAATTATAGAGGTGGTAACCCTAACAAAGTTGAAACAGCTACATTTACGCGAAAACGAGCCTTTTGCGTGGCTAGTCTTATTAAGCAAATTAATGCTAACGGCTGTTGCTAACAAAAGCTCGATAAATTTTCCAGCAAGATCGGCCTTTTAACTACAAAGGAAACTTTATGCGAAAAAATGAAAATTTATATTTCTGCAATTTTAGAAAGAACTTTTGCAAAAAGCCGTAGCAGATAAGATGACCACCCTAAGTTAAAACTTTCCGAAAAAAATCGTGTCGCAATGTTTTTTTTTATAAATACAGTGAAGTTCGCATATAGCATTTATAAAGAACACTCGCTTATAGCAAACCCCGTTGAAAATACCCAAAAAAAATTTACTTAGGCATATAATAGTCTAAATGTCTTCTTATAGTAAACCTCGGATATAGCGAACCAGTTTCCCTGCAATCCTCGAGTTCACTATTTCCGGACTTTACTGTATAACGAAATATGCCGCCGCATGCGAAAATTTTAAAAAAATTAGGTTCTTTTTGGAAGAGACAGCGCTGCATAACAAAAATTTGTTTAATATAATGAATGAACCGAATCGAACCAAACCACTATAAACTTTAAAAAATTTCGCTCATGTAAAAAATTTAAAAAAAATTAAGAACTTTTTAAAACGCGTTGAGAAAATTCAAGGTATTTTTTGCATAAAATGGTTTTTCTCGCAAAAAATTGGGTATCTAATTGTTGAAAAAAATACCACCACCATATTTTAGATTTTTTGATTTTTGATTAAAAGAAAAAAGTACCTACTTTTAGGAAAAGAAAGCACTGCGGGGAAAATTTTTAGAAAAGTTAGGTACCTATTGGAAAAGTGGCGTTATACAACTGGACTTACCAAATAGTGGGATATATTCCGAATAGTGACTATTTACGGATCACTATCGATTAAGAGTACCCATGCTGGATGGATGATGAAATAGACATGTACTCTGCGAATGTCTGGCAACTGTAAGTTTACGTTAGAACACTTCGTTAAACCTCGGATTGATTCAGATCTGAACAGTGTCTCACCTAAACTGATAGCTAACCTTTTTGGATGATTGAGCATACAGTGGTGTGAAGCCCGAGGGTGGCTCGACCACCGATTTTTGTACACCAAAAGGAAATACCTACGGTATAATACCTACGGTATTTTCTGGTATTTCCCAGTATTTCCTCAAAATTCAAAGGTATTTCCTAGTATTTCCCAAGCCCTTCTCGGTATTTCCTAGTATATTTTCCAGAACTTCCCAAGTATTTCCTGGTATTTCCTCTAACCTGTACACCAAAAGGAAATACCGAGCCACCCCTCGGTGAAGCTACTTGAAAGTGCGCCACAATAGACTGCAGTGGAGATGCTGCAGGGCCCACTCACCTGAATCATCATCATCATAAATCATCAAAGCAAGGATCCAACGGTATGTGGCTTGCCAAACGTGGTTTGTGATTTGCGATTTTACATCCGGTGGGAATCTGAGCAGTTGCAAACTTTACCAAAATTCAGATTTTTACGACGTCTGGTACCTATCGAAAATCTCAATCGAAGTTTGGCAAATGGAATTCGTTGGATACCTGCTTAGTAGTAGTAGTCGTGGAGAGAACATTTTTGGTCTAGCGACTAGGCACACGGCGGCGTGCCCTTTTCGCAAACTCCGATTTGTTTGAAATCTTTATACTGCGTAGCAAGTATACACAGTGGACCCACGCTTTTGCACCCCGTCCGAACGGCGGTCCTGCTCATTGATTTAGAGGTATAGATAAGGAAACAGAAAGAGAGTGCTGAGCAAAAATCAAATATTCTGTCTCATGTGACGTATGTATTTTTTAACCGGCAATGAAGATGGAACAGGACCCATTGCAGGCACGATAGAGAAGGATATAAAAATAACAAGAGCGAAGTAAATTTAATTTAATAACTTATCTTAAAGGGTCGAGAATGTTTGCATCTTTGTCAAATCCTCCCGCTCTGCATGCGAAAGAGATATCCAAAAAGCACTATTCTGAAAAGTGAATACACGCGTAGTAAATATTCGTTTAACTAAACCGATATAATGGTTCGGCAGTGTACTGTGTGTAAAAAACTTGATGTTTTAGATAAAGAAACATCATTTCATCGGTGAGTTAAAATGTCAAAATATTGCCTAATGCATTGGCGTAGATGTTTAGTTTTGTGCATGTTTTGTGAATGGTTGTGTGTGAAAATATTATTTTATAAAATAATAATTTAATTGAACTAAATGTTGTCATATAGGTAGGTACTTTAGTTTATTTTGTTACAAAAGGGGATAACTAGGTAGTAGTTAGGTACACGGTTCCTGTTTATTTATTGTTTTTTGAAAAATTGTACGTTTAATATTGGTCAAAATTGGCTGACGCCAATTAAAATTTACAATTTGTTATGCGTTTATACAACAAAATAAACAAATATTTTGGCTCAAGGAATTTGTCTACCTATCTAGGTACATCTTATAACTTGAAAAAACCCAAGCAAACCACAGGTACCTACATTTCTTACAAATCCAATTTTTCAAAATTAAGGTCTTTATTTTTTTTAATACCTATCTACAGGATCTTTCAAAAGTAGTGGAACAACAAAATTTATCAGACATAAGCAACTTTCGAACTCTGACTATTTGAAAAATAAATTATTCAGATCTGCTGTTCAAAACAGTTCTGTTTATTTTTAACAGTAGCTGCGTTCGGTATTTACGTACGAGGGGAGGTAGATCTGAATCGTTCGGTAATTCTGCTCATACTACTCGGACGTAAATCTGGTTGCTCCGTGGATTTTGACCGACGAAACAGATTGATCCAAGATTGTGACGTCATGTTGCGTATTTGTTTTGTTTACAAAAATATTTTTTATGTAAAAAGATTGAAATCGAATTATTAAGGAGACAACAAATTATATAAATTTCCGACATCACAGGAAAATTTTGCCAAAATTATAGCTGGGTGTGAGTTGCAATATGTACATGTGTTTGGTTAGATCGGATCCGTTCGTTAATTCCAATTTGCTCAGACTAATCTGTAATCACCTGACCAAAAATTCGTCGCGTCTAAGATGCAAATACCGAACGCAGCTACAGTAAGCAATTTTTGACGCTGCCATAGTTCCTAAGAATCTTAGGATTTTGAATTAAAAAAAAAATAGTTTTTTTAAACTTAACCTAACCATTTTTACCTGTTATTTGTAGCGGTTTTAGTTAGTAATCTCATCTGTCGTTAAAATTTTAACTTTACTATTTATTTGTTTTTAAAGTAAGATACCTTACTTACTTAGTGGTCTTTTGACTTCCTTGGCGAACGTTTTAACTATAAGATTGTCTATAATGTAAAAAGGGTACTAAATCTTAACTTTTCGACTAAAAAAAGGATCAAAACATTGAATTTAGATGACCAAGTAAACAGGGTATAATTTAAATGATGCACCAAACTTTAAGGGTTGGTGCAGAAGGTCAAAACTGGAGAAAAAGTTCAAATAACTAGTGGTCAAAAGTTTTCTGTTTCCAAGTTAAAGCATTTGTCAAGTTTGAAGAGTGAGGTAAAACTGGGACATTTAAAAATGACAAATTTGACATCTTCAAATAATTTTCTAGTTCATTGTGATCAAAAAATTTTCTATTCCTTTTTTGGCCAAATAACCTTTGCAATAGGTATAAATTTGTAAATTTTTGTAAGAATTATTTTTTTTCTGAGCTACTAAATTCACAAAACAATTTTGAGATAGGCTTTTGTAAACATCTAAAGGCCTCTTAATAATTATAAAAAATTGTGATAATAGTACCAAATTTAAAAAGATTTTGTTAAATTTTTTGAAAAAAAACAGATCACAGTCATAATTTTCAGTAATATTTTTTTGTTTAAATCAGTTTATCACATAATTGTTACTTCTATTGTAGCACATATCTCCAAACAATTTTGATTTTCTATTGCAATTTTCAAGGAAGTTATAATAAAAAATCGAAAAAAAATCCTTAACTTTGAAACCCAGTATTTAAAAAATAAAGAGGTTTAATGCAAAGTGGTGTGGCTTAAAGTTTGGTGCATCATTAAAATTACACCCTGTATTTTAATATTTTTTATATAAGTTATTTATTGTTACAATTCTAATTATGATTTTCACAAATATCAGGCACCGAAATTAGTACAAAAAATGCAGATCAATATCATAATCAACAACAAAAATATATGTATAGATCCTGTCAGTCCTTATTGGTCCTGTTCAGGTTTAAAAAATACCTAACCAAACCTTACTACAATTCCTATATTCCTGCTGAGTTCTTAAAAGTAAGTCCTACCAGGTCCTGATTCTTATTGGTCGTTAACAGTATTAACATATTGATCAACCCATCGGTTTATTTCTTCAGTGCAAATAGTTGTTTTGCAAGTAAATATTTTGGGATAACGCTTCTAAAAACTTTTTTTACAAAAAACCTTCAAATTTTCAAAAAATTTAAAATTTTTGAAAAATTCTTAAAACCTTAAAATGATAAATTTTTTAAAAAATTCTTAAAACCTAAAAATTCTCAGAATATATTTCAACACTTGACTCAATGGACTCAGGTCTACTACTGACTACAAATAGTTAGCAAAGTCATATCGCAAGAAAATTGCGTAAAGTATTTATTAGACATTTTTGAATATTCTGTGTTTTTTAAATATTTTATCAAAAAAGTATAATCGGAAGCCGAGTTGTACGGCCTTCAATGTTTTTTTAATCTAATTTGTCTATAAAAGACGTAACGAAGAGGAGAATGATAAAAAAAATCGTGTTAATTATATTATTTATGGACTTCCTATGTTAAAAGTCATTTTATTTATTTTTAATTTAGTTTTATTTTTATTTTACTCCGCCACTGCCTACATCTACGATTAAACTGCACCTATCACAGACATACGTAGTAAAGCAACAACCCGGCGTTGCCACACAAGAATAAAACCAAAACAAAACACGTTTTGTATCTCTTTCCCACTCACTAAATTTTGTTTTGCAAACCGTTCCAAAACAAAAATGAATTTATGAATGAAATACGAGCCTATTCCAAGTCTACTACTTAAAGTTAATGGTGCTGCTATATGTTAAACTTGCATCTATCTAACATCGCTATCGTCCCAGCATCAAAACTTGGATATAGATGATAGACTTCTTTCCTTTTCAGCGCAACAGTCGTGGTCGTCGTTAGTTGACTGTAGGAGATTTATGCTGGCGCTATCCTAGTACCGGTTATATATAGCACTTATAGCAGTCTCCTGGGTTATTATTTCTGGTTCCTCGACTGGCTGCTGGACTACACCTGCGTAGATTCTCGATGAATTCGATGACGTCTGTTGAACGATAAAAATGAAATAAGCGGCAAAGCAGATTTTTTTTCGTTGTTCGAGACGCGAACCTGGTATCTTCTGTATATAAAACCGACGACCATATCACGGCGGAACCCTGCCGCCTGGATCCCTGCTTAAGCTACAAATATAAACGACTGATGGGGAATGCAACCTTTTACAGACCTACTTTGCTTTTTAAAAATTAAATAATTTATAATAATTATTACGCTCTTTCAAGGAAAACCTCCACAAGTTTGAAATAGATTGAAAGTAATGCTAAATAATGTAGGCCCGAAGATGTTTGCAAAAAGTTTTTGGAATTTTAAGTGCTGTTTTGAATTACAAGTTTTCGCATAACAAATTATTTTTTAAGCTTTTAGCTCAGCTTGAGTTAAAAATATAGTTTCATAAAAATACGGTTCCTCTAGTGGTCGGCTTGCAACAACCAGATTATTTTCAAATTTTCTAGCAAATTCGTATTTTTCTATTATAAACAGTACCTAAGTAAAAAGGTAGTTATTTTTGAACCAGAACAAGCAATATTAAGTATATAAAGTAACGTACAGGGTGGTCCAACGAAAAGTTTGCACCTAGCTTTTCTCTTTTTTTTTTGTAACTAAATTAAAAAATGCTCGGACACGTCGATTTTGCTTTTGAGGGGGACAAATCCTGATGCACCTATTTATTGTACAAGGTGTGCCAAAAAGGCTCTACCGATGTCAACTTTATTTTTTCAAATGGGATAACCTGTATTTTTTTACATATAATTTTATCTCAGGCGCCATGGCTCTATTGTCAATAGTTTTCGAGTTAGAGCCCCGTGAACAATGTCATTCTAGACACTTTAGGGGCCTATAAAACTCAAACTTAGAGCAAAATGAATTTGACATTCCTTAGTTTTTGATCCATCTTAGTTTTTGATAAGGTATCTAATAATGTCATTTACAGAGTAAAACAAAAATTTTTTAAAAATCAGAAAGTTCCATAGTCCAGAAAGATTATCATTTTTGATTCACCCCGTAGGCGAAAAGATAAGAGCGTATGCTCTCGAAATATCTCGTTGTAATAATAAAATTAGTGGAGAACGACTGAACTTGTTTGATTTACAAATTATTTTACAATTTATTAAAGGGTAAGCATTTTTAAAATTTTTTCAAAGTCTAATCAGCTCGTTAGATCGTCGAACACTATTTTATCTAAAACTTTTATGAAAATACGTTCAGCGGTTTAGGAGCTATCGCACGGTAAAAAAAATTGTCTACAATGGAAACACGTACTTCTCTTCAATAAAATGTTTTACCTTAAAACAATTTGTTTTGAATTAAAATATTTCTTTTTAGTTCAACGCAGCCTCTAATCTCGATATGAGACTTTATTTTTCTTCTTTAATTGTTTTATTTCAGTATACTCCATTTTGTAACAAAGCAAATTTTCTTCATATAAATAATATTTTGCTTCCAGAGAAAACGGTGCCTTAAATTAATTCAGTTCCAATTTATAATAAAACAATTTCTGTTTAACATTAAAATAAAGAGGCAAGACATTTTTTGTGCTATATCAAGAAAATATTCTCTTGGTGAATACGAAAGCACAACTTATTTTACTACAAAGCAACTTGCTTTGATCTAAGACAATTTTTTTTACCGTGCGTGTTACGGACAGAAACCATATGCACTCATAGACGATATTGCTAACATAGCTCAAAATACACCCAAATAACACATTTTGGGCGTTATCTCAAAAAACATTTTTTCGTCGAAGATTATACCTTCTCTAGCCATTGCTACACGGGCTAGGAAGGTAAAAAGCGGAATAACGTACGTCTTGATACAAGTAAAATGAAGAATTGAGATTTAAAAGTGTAGTTAAAGACAAGGACAGCCAAATATCTTTTAGATCTACATATTATACTGGTCCTTCCTAGTTGCGCTGTTCACACACTTTTGTAAGCAACATTAAAAATTTAACTAGATCCAATATTTTCTTTGCACACGCGTCACTCAGCAGTAATGCCACGGATCACCTATTAGGTGATCCGTGGTAATGTCATCGTAACGTGTGGGACACCAATCACACAACACATGACGCTATATTGTAAGTGAATCGACGCGGAAGAAAGGAAAAATTGGGTACGATAGAAAATCTCATAGCCTAATGTGCTGCTTGTGCTTTCCGTGACAAATATATCTTTAACATGTATATGGATTATGGTATACATATTGTTACAAATTTAAGTTATTCAAATTTTATAGTTAGAATTTATTTAGGCTTAGTGTAGTATTAGGTTGACTTATCTTATGGTTGTATTCTTAGTCTAGGTTTTAGTTGCGTTACCTATGACTTACACTCGTACTCGGACGCGAACCTTCCAGCAAAAACTAGTATACTCGTGAATCGAAAAAGGATAGATAGTTCGGGAAAGTTCGACAACCCTATATATAGGGCCGGACATCGCGCATCGGGGGTCAGTCAGAGATAACGAACTGTAGTAATCGCGAGATATTAACACGAAGTTAATAGGCCGATTTCAGTAGTGAGTTATTAGCAAGTTATTAGTAAGTTTAAGTGCGCGTTTTGTACATAATTGTCGAAATAAATTGACATATCGTTTTTGACAATTGCGAGTTTTATTAATTGTTGAGAACCCGTAACAATATATAAAAAGCATGTTCCAATAATCCCAGCCGCGTCATGATCAAGCACTATTTAGAACATACAAAATAAAATACATTTATATGTTTGGCGCATCGAGGTTGGAAGCCACCCATTGATTAGGTATTGGTTCGGTTTGGTTTTAAATTTGATCAAATAAAAAATACACAGGAAATAATTGGTAAGAAGAACTAAATAAAGATGTTCTATAATCATGCGTTCACTTTAAAAAAAAAATTTTTGCCTTAGATTGCCGTATTTGCCGAGAACAGCAATGTGTTTGCTGTTCTCGGGTATTACTGGCATGGTCCTTCCTCTAATTCGATTTATTTTTAGTGCGTAAAATCTCTGAAACTGTAACAGTTTAAATTTTGTTTAAAATCTTTTTTTTTTAAATATTCCGATGTGATGTGGATGCGGTTTCGTTTATTTTGTTTTATATTTTACCTACTCGCGTGCGGTAAAGTAATTCCTTACCGGGCACTGTGCAGTCAAGTTACTTTACCGCACGCGCACCACTTAGAAACCTTAGCTACGCATCAATAAGACAGCTTCAATATTTGTTTACATTTCAATTCCATCTAATTTGAGATGTTTATTTATGAATTACATTCAAGTTTTTGAGAAAAAAAAGGTACTCATAGGTAAAATATTTTACCTAACTGATGTCGCGTGCGGTAAAGTATTACTTTCTGCACTTGTTAGGTAAATAACCATTCCTGACGATTGTACGAAAATAAAGTAATTTTTTTACATGCGGAAAGCGTCTTTACCACCCTTGACGGCTTAGCCGAATTCACGCCGAACAGAGTTCGGTTAACTGGCGTCGCGTGCGGTAAGGTATCACTTTCGGCACTGCACTGGTTCGGTAAAAAACCATTTTTTATAACCCCCTGTATATTGGTAAGCATTTTGTTTATCCTCTTGTTTTTTTTATAAACCTCCTAACATGCATGATTGTCAAGGTTTTAATTTTATATTAATGAAAATATATAACGCAATCTCATGATCTGACCAATCTTTGTAAAAAAATTAATTAGATCAAGTATAAATAGGGTACCGAAATCTAGTATTATCATCACTCGCAATCAGTCAGTCTCTTAGAAACAACACAGACCTCTTTAAAACAATCAACATGTTCAAATTGGTGGTGTTGTCCGTTCTCGTAGCCGTAGCCGTAGCCAAGCCACATCTTGTGCACCAAGCAGTACTTTCCGCCCCAGTAGCCTACTCAGTACCAGCTGCTACTAGCCACACCTACAGGGAAGATATTGTGAGCAAACCAGCTGTTATTTCCACTTACGCTCATGCCGCTCCAGTAGTACAAGAAGTTGTAGCTGCTCCAATCATCGCTAAGACCGTAGCCGTCGCTCCAGCTGCTGTAAGCCACACCTACAGGGAAGATGTCATCAGCAAACCAGCTGTTGTTTCCACTTACACCCACACTGCTCCAGTTGTCAACTCTGTAGCCTATTCCGCACCTGCCGTAGCTTACTCTGCTCCAGCTGTAGCCTATTCTGCCCATATAGCTGCTCCATCTTGGGTAGCTGAACATGTTGCCCCTGTAGCCTACTCCGCTCATGGTGTGCACGCTTGGTAAAGAGAGGACTGATTTGTGTTTGATGGTAGTTTTTGTAAATATTTGAAGTAATTTATTCAATAAAAAATTGTGTAAATAATATTTCTTGTGTCTTTTGTATCGGATAGATTTTAATATTCAGCAGTCTTGTGCTATAATAAAAACAGATATGGTACTGTCAAGTCAGTGAAACAAAACTTTTTAAAAATGTAAGAAGTGGCAAGGATACCTAAAACCAGCTGGCTTAGTGGTTTGCCACCTTACATAACCTAACCTATAAGGTTGCCACCTCAATTTTTACACTTTTGAAATAGTTATTTACCTAACTAGTGCGGTACTTTTACGCACGCGACGCTTTGCGGAGTTCGGGCACGCCGTCAAGGGCGGAAAAGGCACTTTCCACAAGAGTTAGGTGCAACATTTTTCCTAGTTGCATAAAAAGCTTGGTTTTACATTTCAATATATTTGGTATTTTTTACATTAAAACAGCAAAAAATAAATTTTGTTTTCATTTTTAATTTAATCGAGTTTATAAATGGGTCAATAAGTCTGATTAGGCCTAAAACTCAATTTGAAATTTAGCGTACGTAAAAGTATTTTTCCCGCACGGCGCACAATGGGTTATATGAGAGGACTAGCGCGACACTAAATTTTAACTCAGTTTTAACCCACTTCTAGACATCGGATCAACTTTAAATTTGGTACACACTTAAAGTTCCGATGACAATACAATATACTGATATTATGAAGTTCACAGCTCCCCCCCCTTTGAAAATGCTGGAGGGGGGCTACTATCTAAGTATGTCCGATATCGTTCAAAATTGGTATGCAGGGACTTTTGGGGATGGGGATCAAGAATGTTTAATTAGATTTTTAAAATTGTGAAAGTAACGCCCCCCTCCCCCTTGGACAATTTTGACCATCTTGTACATATCCGATCAACATAAAAATTGTTGTGGACTTATTTATTATAAGTTACAGTGCCAATACAATACAATATTATAATGCTTTAAAGTTGGCAACCCCTCACCCCTTTAAAGAGGGTTGGAAGGGGACCATCTAAGTATGTCCGATTTTATTCAAAATTGGTATGTAGGGACTTTTGGGGATAGGGATCACGAATTTTTATTTATATATTTAAAATTGTGAAATTGACGCCGCCCTTGTCCCTCTTGTAGGTCAATTTTGACCAACTTGTACATATTCGATCAACATCAAATTTAGTACGGACTTATAGTTACAGCGACCATACAATATTATAAAGCTCTAAAGTTGGAAACTCTTCACCTTTAAGGATAGTGGAGGGGTTTTCGGGGTTTAGGGTCACGCACCATATTTATTCTTATTTAATAAGCTTTCGAACAAGAACAAAAGAGGTTGGATGATACTAACTTTTTACTAAAGTTTTTTAATTAAATCATAAATTTTACTTAAAAGGATATATTTTATTGTCTAAAAATGGCAAAAAAGTAAAGGTTAGCTTTTTTTATTATTTGACAGTTGTCAAAAAAAAGTAGTTTATTGTTTTTCTTTTTTGATAAGCTTTCGAGCAAGGTGTCACAAGTGGGGTTATCTAATTTGAAAAAAAAAGTTTTATGCGAGTAGACCCCTTTCCAGGGGGTCTATACAAAAAATATTCAAACAGAAATATTGCTCGTTAAAAATCTTAGTCGAAGTACTTTTGGATTTTTCAGAATAATCTAAATTCAATCCGCTGTCGAATTTATTCCATTTGGCTGATACACTGATTGTATAAAGACCACGTACATGTCAGTGTTTAGGGCTACCCCCGAAAAACAGGGGCAGCGAGGGCAGCAAATTTTTTGTTTTTTTAGTCAAATAGACCCCTCTCTCTAATATTCTGGTGGAGATTTTACTAAGCCTTGCTAAGCTTATTTCTGCAGGCTTTACAAAGAAAAATAAAGACGAAAATAAACGTAATATATTTAAAAAAATTTGAACCATAAAAAGGGTTTTGGAATACCCAAAAAGTGCTGTTTGTATTGTAATTTTTTTTATTTAAAATTGCTGTAAAAATACATACATTTTTCTCCCAAAATATTTTTCAAATTTGGGGCTCTGTTACAGAGAAATACATTAAGACTTTTTTTATCAGTTGCATTTTTTTTATTAACTGGACTATCTGCAATACATTTGGGTGGGTTTGGTTATCATAACTTAAAAAACATATACAGGGCTAATGTCGTGCTAGCTCCGCCATATAACCCATTGTGAGGCGTGCGTAAAAGTAATTACTTTTACGCACGCTAATTTAGCGCCGGTACACACACGCGTTTTTCTGCAGCGCGGTGTCGCAGCGTTACCGCAATTGCGGTCCGTGATACTATGAAATAAATGGTGCGATTCACACAGTTGAGCGGCAAACGCGCGTTCGTCTTGCGTGCATTCTTCAGAAAAACGCGGTAACGCTGCGTCACCGCACTGCAGAAAAACGCGTGTGTGTACCGGCGCTTATTATTAAAGTTTTATATAAATTGCAGTCACTCTATATATTGCTTTTATGTCACTTTATATACTAGATGACTCTGACAAGTTTATTTGATATTTAACGTCAGGCGTCAGATTTTTAGTTTGATTTGTTTTGGCCGCGTCAAAATGGATTTTGGAAATTGTGCTGGAAATGAAGATTTTGAACTGCCAAGGTTAATATTTGTTATTTTTACTAAGCAAAATTATAATTATATACTGTTATAAAACCAAAAAATTTGTCTCGAATTTATACCGATTATAAAAATGTCATTTTATATTATTATTATAATTTCTATTTGGTCCAAATAGTATCATTTTTTACAAAAAAACAGGGTGCGTAAAAAAAAAATTATACGACTGTATTGTAAAAGGGGGTTTTGCGCACGGAGAACACGATCTGAAAATGGCATTTTGCGCACGCTGTGTGCAAAACGTTTTGCACACGCTTATGTCATTTTTGCGCACGCCTATGTCATTTCTGCATACGGGTCTCCCGTCATTGTGATTTTTGTTGTTGTCACCCATCAATATAAGTTGGCTTAGTTCCGTAGCAACCGTCACTGCTCGTATGTTTTGTTGATTAGATACGTCAAAAATTGTTGAGTTTTTAAAGTTTTGTTCTAAAAATATTGGAAATAAAAACAAGTTAAATTAAAATTTGATTTTTCTTTCTTTATTAGCAGTCGTATAAAAAATATTGTAAAAAACTCGTTTGAAAACCTCTTTGTACACACCCTCGACTTGTAGACCTCGCCTTCGGCTCGGTCTACCAATCTGTCTCGATCGTGTGCAAAGAGTCATTTTCAAACCTTGTTGTTTAAATAACTATTCACGCATGCCAAACCAGTTTTTTACGCACGCCGTGCGTGAAATTTTTTTTTTTACGCACGGCATGCGGGAAGTTGAACTTTTCACATGAAAATCGGTGCGGAAAAACGTGTTTTACGCTCGCAAGTAGGAAAAGTTTTTTCAAATCGCCCGCGGCTGTTTCAAAACACCCGAAATGACGGTACGTATATCTAGCGGAAATATAACACTGTTATTTGTTTCATGGTACAGGATTAAATATTTTTATTATCTTTTGGAATAAATTAATTCCTATTATTGAAGCAAAGAAGACATGTTTTTTTTAAAATTTATTACAAGCACTATCTAATAGAAATCATGATATTATAATCTTATTATGATTTAGCGAGTTTGAAAAGAAAAATTGTTAATTGATAATTACAGAATGTGATTTAAATGATGGACCAAACTTTAATGGGAGATAGAAAAGGTAAAAAAATATCTAATTTATTTTCATGTATCATGTAACAAAGTCCTAAAATTAATATTTTTTTTCGATTTTTTCTTATAACTTCCTTAAAAATTACAACAGGCAATCGAAATTTTGTGCAAATATGCATTTTGCAAAAATATACTTACCAAAAGTTTTTTTTCAATAAAATACAAATTTTATGGAGCAGAGAGATAAAAAAGAATGTAGAATGTAACATATGATTATATGAAACAATGGTGAAAAGCACGTTGTTCTATGGAATGGAGACTTTTCGTGTAACAGAAAAATACAAAACAAAGATGGAAAGTGTCGAAATGGATGCAATAAGAAGATTAACGAGAATATCTAGAACAGAAGGGACAGGGAAGCATAACGGATGACATCACTAAAAGACTACTGATATGGTACAACGGATGATCGACGAAAGTTTACCAAAGCAGGTCCTAGAATGGCAACCAATAGGGCGCAGAAAAAGAGGGCGTCCTAAACTAGAATAGAAACAGTCAATCCAAAGATTATTTTTTATTTATTTTAGTCGGTTTAGAACTCCTTCGATCCTGACAATCATCTTCTGTCAGATTTTTTTGACACATTGATCTTTGGATTGACTGTTGCCATTCTAGTTTAGGACGCCCTCTTTTTCTGCGCCCTATTGGTTGCCATTCTATTGTCCTTGCAAGTCCCTTTGCTATCCTTTTTTATTTTTCTGCTATAAAGAAGACAAAAAATAGCATCGAAAATCATTGTTGGCCCCAGATTGCAGTTGGCAGTTGAGAGCCGGTTTGTCTATCAAGGTAAAAATTGACAATGGAAATAAACAAAAAATTTTTGACAAGCAGTCAAAATATTTTGTATAGTGGATATTTAAAAGTATCAACAGAAAAATGGGCAATAAAATTCCACGCTTCTTTCGATCTTCAGGCCCACCTGTAGTAACTGCAAAGCGAAATTTCAAGAAAAACAGTAATAATGAGAAAAAATAGGAAGACTCCTGCCATTTAAAACAAGTCCTTTAGAAAACTACTTCAAAAAGTTTGTAAACCCATTTTTTAAACAGGTAAAATCCATTGGCAAAGTTACATGATACATTGCGACAAACTAATGTTTGAAGACTGGGAAAATGAAGCAGCTATTGATGAGATGAAGTTTTCTGGTCGTTGAAAATAACTGATTTTTACGTAGTTTGTTTTTTTTAGTTTTTTAGTTTTTTGGTTGGTAAAATTTATTTTATTTCATTAAAATAGGTTAACAGAACCATACAATCAATTATGCTTAAAGCTTTATACAATAATTTTAATAATTCGATTTGAAATGAATCCTAAAACTTAGTAATTAGTCAGTGGCGCACCCAGGAATGTGTCTTGGGGGGGCCGACAGCTACAAAGCGCGCCCTCAAAAATCTTGCGACCAAAATAAAAAAAAAACAAGGTCATCATGTCTTTTCGCAACTACGCCACTGCTTGGGGTTGGGGAGGGCCCGAAGCTTCCTGATGTCAAATTTTAAGGTATTTTTCATGTTTTATCATCAAATATGTAGAAAATATATTTAAAAAATCTAAGGCTTGGGGGGGCCCGGGGTGCGCCCATGAATTAGTAATAGCCTCAGTATAGCTCTTCATATTTTATAAATTGTGTCTGAAACATATTTTTTTAAATTTACTCAGAAAGAGTCTGTATGTCTTTTGTCCCCAAAACAGTTTTTGTTAAAATTCCGAAAGCCTTTGCAGTGAAATTAGTTGAGAACTTCTTTACATTTTTAAAAGATCTATGTGGTTATCATAAAAAGTGTGAGATTTTCGCATGAACATCTTTTTTATATAATAAAATACTGTGTTTTATTTTATATAACAAAATATATAAATGCTTATATACTATTATTATAACAAAGAAATAAGTAAGTATCTAGGTACATTAATATGAGTCGAGATGAAGTTTGTTTGTGGAAACTACCAATAATATTAATTTAACTTTTATTAAACCTTTATGCTTGGGTACCTATTAATATTTAAAACTTTAATTTACAAAAAATAATATAAATATCGCCTAATCGTATTTGAATCATAATTTTTACCAAAACAGATTGCGAACCTTAAATTAACTTAAGAACTTGAAATACATTGTAGATAATAATTTGTTTTTCAAATGAAATCATCATTAGTTTATGGTTTGTTCATGGTTTGTAGCTCTACGGCCGGTCGCATTGAAAATCTTCCAATGTAGAAACTTTGTCGGCAAGGCACCCCAATTGATTGATCAATGCATGCCAGTAAAGCACATAGGCTGTACATACATTTTTCATTAGATAAAATCATGTTGGGACAGAAACTTTTTTAAAAAATTCTTCCAACTAGCAATTAAATTAGAATTTAAATAAAAAATAAGCGATAATCTTTCAAATTTCAAAACGATTGGCAGTTTAAACACCGATCTACCACCCTTATTATAGAGGGTGGTGACCGACCATATTAACCTTAAGGTAGCTGATAATTAGTTTCGCAGCATACATTATCAGTTACCTTCGTTCGTTTTGTTACCAGAATTACGGGGTGATTTTTTTTTCGGGTATGCGCACTCGCAAGGAGATCCCTATCACGCTTGAGAAGCGGCAAGTGCGCGGAAATGTTGGTGTGTGTTGGTTTTGAAATGGTTTAGGTTGTAACCTGCAGGGAAAACTGTCGCAGGGAGTTTATTCCACAGCGATGCTGTTCTCCAGAGATATGAATTCTGATATAATGAGGTTCTTGGTGCCTCTATTTTGACAATAAATTGATGGTTACCGTCTGTTTGACGTGTTCGCCTAGTAGGGGCTACTCCCGGGGGGATCATACGTGCCAACTCTTCAGAGCATTTTCCGTGATAATACCTGTAGATAGAGATAGAAATTTAAACAAAAGGACTAGCCTTATTGCAAAGACTATAGGACCTGCTTTGGTAATCTTTCGTCGTTCATCCGTTGTACATGGCCGTACCATATCAGTTGGCATTCTTTCTTTTATGATCTCATTTCTTATGTGATCTGTTCTAGATATTCTCATTGATCTTCTTATTGCATCCATTTCGACACTTTCCATTTTTGTTTTGTATTTTTCTGTTACGCGACAAGTCTCTATTCCATACAACAGCGTGCTTTTCACCATTATTTCATATATGTTAAATTTTACATTCTTTTTTATCTCTCTGCTCCATAAAATACTGTTAAGACATCCAATAACCTTTTTTGCTTTTACTATTCTTATCAAATGTGACACCCAAGTATACATACTCATTGCATGGAGATATTACTTGTTTATTGTCTAGTTCTAACTCACTGGATTCGTTTCCAATACATAAGTACTGTGTCTTGTCCACGTTCACTGTTAATCCCCACTTTTGGTATTCTTCCATTAACTTTCTCATCATATACTCCATGTCTTCTTTATAATTAGCTACAATTACTTGGTCGTCAGCAAACTGTAGTGTGTATATGGTAAATCGGTCGTTAAGTTGCATTCCCATGCCTTGCACATTCCGTTTCCAGTTTTTTAGAGCTACTGCGATATATATTTTAAAAAGAGTTGGAGAGATACAACATCCCTGTCTTAAGCCTTTTGTTACCAGGAATTCTTTTGAAAGTCGATTTCCAATTTTAATTTTAGATTTTGACCCTTTGTATAGTTCTTTTATCGCTTTTATGTATGTATGATTGATATTAGTCTGCTCTAACACTGTCCATAGTTTTTCTACTGGAACGGTATCATATGCTTTTTGTAGGGCCACAAAGGTAACATGAGTCTCTAAATTTTTGGCGCTCCTTTTCTCAATTACTTGTTTAAGACAAAAAACATTATCACTACAAGATCTGCCTGCACGAAAACCCACTTTGCTCTTCTTCTTCTTGTTTATGAAAATCATTCTCTATTAGATCTCTAAGAATCCTACCGTATAATCTACTTAGAGTACTGGTTTCTGAAATTCCTCTGTAATTGTTGCAATCTAGCTTGTTTCCTTTTTTATGTATTAAGGATATGAATGCAATTTTCCAATCATCAGGTACTGGATGTCCGTTTATGCATTGATTGATAATATATGTGAGATTTTCAATAACTTTCTCTGATTTGAGCATTTCAGCATATATTCCTCCAGGTCCGCTAGCTTTTCCGGATTTAAGCTTTTTAATACTATTTTTTATCATTTCTTTTTCGATGATTACTTCCTCTCCGTATACTTCTATGTCTCTCCTCGGAGAGGCTGCCAGATGTTCGGGTCTCGTTTCTTGCAGCAGTCCTTTGTAGTGTTCTGTCCATTGTTCTGGTTTTATGATCTGGATGTTTACTTTTTCTTTTTTTGGGTTTTTTACTGTAGAAATAAATTTCCATACTTCAGAACTCTGCCTACCTCCTACGTGTGTATTTATATTGTGGCATTTGCGCTCGAACATTTCATTTTTTTCTGTGCGTATCGAATTTCTTAACTGTCTTGTATCCCTGTAGATTTTTAGATCTCTTTGTTCTTTAGTGCTGAGCCATTTCAAGTATGTGCGTTTTTTCTCTTTGACCATTTCCTGTATTTTTTCCGTCCACCACATCTTCCTGCTATTTATATTATCTTGGTATCCAACAGCTTCGATGCTTGCTTCCTTCAAGCTTTTTATTATGTTTGTATATATCTCTTCAAATAAGTGTTCTGTGTTTATTAAATTTTTTATCTAATCGGTTCTGATACAATCTTTGAGTTTTAATGAGTCAAAAAAACTGGACAGAAGATAATGGTCAGGATCGAAGGAGGTGGAGAATAGACGTCGAACAACGTAGAAAAACGTTCTAAACATAGTAGTAGTAGTAGTATTAAAAAAAAAGTTAAATGTAATGCTAATATACTATTTCAGTATCTTTAAAATATTTTTGTTTTCTCATTTTTCTTATTTATTCCTTGCCCTAAGGCCACTATCTCTATCTCTCCATTGTTCTTAATTTCTTCAAGGACGGATTTATAATTAACATCTTAACTTTTACGCATTTGTGTCAGATTTTTTTTGCGAACCACTTTTTTCTTCAGAACAAACTAAATAGTAACAGGTCATGATAAATTATTGTTCCCTCTGGCAAAGGCGTTTTAAAAACTTTTCTTTTCCTTCTCAAGAGTATTAAATTTTCTACGCAATACAACGATAAGACAGAAGAAAGTCAGAGTATTATTAATACGCTAGAATAAGGCACAAAACTTGTTAAAGTCATAACATTTTTTATAAATATTTTTTGGAAAAGGTATTATTTTCGAGGAATTTTTTTTTGTTGAGATAACGTTGAAACTGTGTTATTTGAGTTTATTTTGTTGTTTGACATTCTAACGAGCTGACTAGATTTTGGTTAAAATTCATTAATGCTAATGACAGTTTTTTAACAATTTAAAGAATTATAACTTTTTAACTGAGCATCGAATATCCGATTTTCAGAATATAGTAGACTACATTTTGCTTAATAATTTGCAAAAACTCCGTAAGACCTTTAGTTTCTGAGATATTTACAAAATGTTTTCGATGCTGATATCATGGCTTGAAGTGTGCTAATAGGCTAGCTAGGAAGGTATCAGATCTGTCATGGATTCATTTATTTAAATAAGGAGGTGTTGGCAATGTTTGTAGTTGCCAGTAATATTATAATTTAAATTATTAAATATCTTTGACAAAAAAAGTTTCCATACTTTAGGAGTTTCAACAAGAACTACTAACTAGTGTTGATGGACACCAAATTTTGAAATGGTGAATAACACAGCTGTAGTGAACGGGCATAGAAAAATTTTGTTTCTCTTGTATTTTTCCGTGGGTAGCTCAAAACCTCTACACCCACAATTGACAGTTAACTGTTTCGTCCTTAAGGGACTCTTCAGAACACTGCATGGTCAATGTGACACTTTTGTAAAGCTATAGAGACGGTATATGTATCTCATCTTACGATATTAATAACAGAAATTCTCTTATTAATTTATTATTAATAATTATTATTTAAAAAAAAAATGGCGTCCGAGTACTCCCAGTAGACACTTTGGTCAAGAAAGTTAGTTTCCGATGAGCTATCCAAATAAATGTTTCCCGTTTGGTATGAAGATTATGTTATGTTTTTTGATTTTTGACACACCATTGACGTGTCCGACTAGACACTGCTTAAGAAATTTCTTCAAAATCTTGATCTACACATCTTCAGATTTTGGTATGAAAGTAGATTATGTTTTTGATTTTTGAGGAGGTATTTTTTGACCCATAGCAAGATAACGGTCAAGAGGACAATGTCCAACCAAGATATTTTTGGGTCCATACCCGAAGAAGTTTCGCCGGAGATACCTAATTTTTGGTATGAAAGCGAGATATTTTTAACTAGAGTGCCAATTGTTAAAGTTGGTCCCTTAGTTTCTTTTTATTGGATATACGTTCAACCCAAGGAAACTCAAACGATGATCCAAGAACTGGAAATTGCTTGCCCAAATAAATTTGAAACGATAATAGAAATAGAGTACTTGTAGGTTTGTTAGGATATCGCGAAAACGTAGATTTTCTTCTATAGCAGTTTAGAAGTACGGAACAGAATGTCAAAAAGTTTGCATTTTAATTTAAAGAGGAAAAAGCACTTTGAAGTTGATCCCAAAGAAAAATATAGGTTCAAACTTTGTGTTTTGACGCAAAGTTTGTACCTGGATAAAGTCTTATTTTATGCATAAAATTTATTATTTATTATTTGTCGGTTTTTCTTCTTTACTTTAGAAATGTGCGGAAAGGTGAACATATTCGCTAAATTTACTTTTAACTTTGGTCTAATTTAGTTCTTATCGTAGTTTTTTGTCAATTTTTCTTAATATAGTTTAAAACTAAAAACCAATGGACAACTGGGGTGACACTGTGGATTCCCAACACAGGAAACCGTCAGAATGGATCTTCCCAGGGTAGCTCTTATAGGTCTTGAACGATTTGATATTTCCCATGACAGGCTTGAGCCAATGGCAAGCTTTAAACAAGCTCCGAGCCGTCACATGCTATGCAAAAAGACTTCAATTGCGCAAGCTTCTCCTATGATCCGATCGGGAAACGTTGAGTCGGTACGGGGCAGGAGAACAGATTTCACTTAAAATGCATAAAATTTACTAACTCTAAATAACTCTACATACCGTATACCTACTCTAGAGTGGATCGTACATCTTTAACTCAAAGCAATGCCTTGAAGTTTTTTGTTCTTTATTTAATACTAGCTTTTAAGTCAAAGGTAACTCTTGGATTAGGTACCTGTTGAAAGTCTAGGGTACAACTATTGAATTTTTTAATTACTAATGATTTAAAATATTTTGAGTAGTATTCCTAAAGCACTGTCTACACAAGTGACTTCGTTGCACAGTTTAAATAGATCGCCAAACATGCGATCATACCAGTAGTAATAATCTGACCTTAATAATGGCACGTATGGTGCCGAAACGATGGCTGTTGATTTAAAGAATTAAATAAAAGTCCAAAAAGCTAAAAAAAAATTGTTTTTGTTATAAACCACTGAAAGAAAAACTCTAACCACTAAATATTGTTGCTTGGTATGCCATCTATTGGCATTAGATGTTCGTCTCTGGGACGAAGTGTTCAGTATGGGTAGTGAACAATAAATTATGTGTTTAAGATATCAGAAATAACACGTCACGAAGAAGTCAACAAAATAACATATTAAAGACATAATTATTACCTATTGATTTAAAAAAAAAACTTTATTTGACGACCCTCTGTTTGCGACTGGTTATACTTTAAATTTTAAAATTTAATTATTTATTTCTTTATAATAACAAAGTTCGCAATGGTCGACACTTAGTTTGAAACGCCCTATAAAAATTTAGAAGATCATAAAAATACCTCAATCTTTTGTAAAATGTTTAACTATTTTTCATGATATTTAAGTATTTTAAGAATGCAAATGAATACATTTTTACTTGCTTTTCGGAAATAAATTAAATGTCAATCGTATTTTACATCTACTCAACAATTTATTTCTGCCCAGTCAAAGAATTTCCGGCATTCAAACAAAATAAACAAAAAGAACTATAAACTACACCGAATTTACCATATAAAAAAACAGAACGTCCTTCGGCATCCACCTTTTACGTGATTTTAACAATTTTAAAGACTGGGCGTTGCCCCGAGAGGTAACAAAACCGATTTTTCATGGTTATGTGAGCGAACAAGAAAACAATGCATTGGATCCTGTATTTTTCGATTGTCAAGGTCCGAAATTTTTATTTTCAAGATCTCGCCACTATGTATGACGTAGTTTAGGTTTGATACACATTTAAGAAGCCAATTAAAATTATTTATTTAGTTTGATCTATAAAAAGAGATTTCAGTGGTCAGTTAGGTACCAGTCACAATCAGTCAGTCTCTTAGAAACAACACAGACCTTTTAAAAACAATCAAAATGTTCAAATTGGTGGTGTTGTCTGCTCTCGTAGCCGTAGCCGTAGCCAAGCCAGGTGCTCATCTTGCCCAAGTCGTAGCTCCAGTAGCGTACGCTGCCCCAGCTGCCACCAGCTACACCTACAGACAGGACGTAGTAAGCAAACCAGCCGTCGTTGCTACTTACGCTGCTGCCCCAGTTTACCAGCAATACGTAGCCGCTCCAGTCGTAGCTAAAACCATTGCCGTAGCCCCAGCTGCCGTTAGCCACACTTACAGGTCCGATGTCATCAGCAAACCCGCTGTTGTTTCAACTTACGCTCACGCTGCTCCCTTAGCTTACGCTTCTCCCGCAGCTTACGCCGTTCCCGCTTGGTCTTACGCTGCTCACGCACCAGCTGTTCACGCTTGGTAAAAGAGAGGACTGATTTTGTTTGACTGTGTATTTTGTAGATAAATTAAAAAATATTTATTAAAAAATAACTAAAATTTATATTTTTTTTGTTTGTTTTTTTATTGAGGTATGTAGTATTTTTTCTAACAATCCAGAAAATAAGCAATTTCTGTATAATTTACGAAAAATTTAATTATTTAGAGCAAGGTTCTTTTCCAAAATGAAAAATTGATTCTAGTTTTTTTATGCCTACATAATATTTAAAATTTTGCTTTTTTTAAAATTTCAAAAGAGAACTTTCTGTTTTATAACTAGGAATGTTAAAATTCAAAATAAATGTCAAAGACAAATTTTTTAAAAAATTTTAAAATTGACATACCAAAGTCAAATTTAAAAAAGACGCTAACTTTTATTTATCAAAAACAGATACACTAAGGGCGAATTTTGAAAGAAAGCAGCAGCTTTTTATATGTAAATCTGTCACAATACGGTCGATTTTAAAATAAGGTCAGGTCTTATTCCAATAAGTCCCTTGTCAAAATGATTGGATCCATAAGAAGAGACGTCGCAATACATTTCCACCTGGTGTACAAAAAATGGATACTTTACCTCTTGGTTATTATTTAAACATTTATAACATTGTCCTTCTTCTTAGCAGAGTATTTTGGAATACGCAGAAAAAGTCTCGTCTTATTATAACACTGCTCCCTCCCAGAAACTGATAAATTACTAATTAATTAAGTTACCAAATAAAACTATTAGATCATAAATTATTATTGATTATCAACTGTTATTAAAATACACCTATACAGGGTGTCCCATAATTTAGAGGCCATAGTGAAGTAGGTAATAGAGGAGGTTATTTCCGAGAAAAAAGTTTATATAACATGGGGGTCAACACACATATGTTTTAAGAAGAGAATTTTTTAAGTTAGAGGAGTGAGGGAAAAATGTTTTACAAAAAAATTAAAATTTGTCAGAGTCAGCTGAATACTCAGCTAGTTGAGATTTAAAAATGCAGTATTCCTTTTTTTAATCAAATTTCAAGTTGTGGAGATACAGGCTGTCAAAATCACCTTAAAAAATGTATAAAAAATAATAATTTAAAAAAAAAATACATTTTGCTTACTTACTATTTTAAAAAATATCAATAATTATTTAATATTATGTCTCGCTAGAGACTTGTTTTTATTAACAAAAAATATAAAAAAAAACTGCGTTTATTATGACATTCGTAAAAGTTTATACCAAAATATTGACTGAGTAATTTTTTTTTAAATTATTTATATTTTAATTTATTGCCCTTGTTCTAATACACGACTACCCAATTTCATAATTTTATTGCGTTTTTTAGTTAGTTATTATCAAAAAAGTTTAAAAAATCGTTCTGTATCTCGACAAAGAAAACTTTTTGACCCATGCATTATAGCAACTTTTTTATCAGACATGACCTCCTCTATCACCTGTTGGCATATGGGCCCTAAGTTATGGGACACCCTGTATAAACATGTTTTAAACATGCAATCCCAGCTAAGGCAAGCAGCAATAAATAACAAAAACAACACAGACCTTTTTAAAACAACCAATTATGTTCAAATTGATGGTGTTATCTGCTCTCGTAGCCGCAGCCGTAGCCAAGCCAGGTGCTCTTCTTGCCGAAGTCGTAGCTCCAGTAGCGTACGCTGTCCCAGCTGCCACCAACTATACTTACAGCCAGGACGTAGTAAGCAAACCAGCCGTCGGTCGTTGCCACTTACGCTGCTGCCCTGAAACCATTGCCGTAGCCCCAGCTGCCGTTAGCCTTACAGGTCCGATGTCATCAGCAAACCCGCTGTTGTCTCAACTTACGCTCATGCTGCTCCTGTAGCTTATGCTTCTCCCGCAGCTTATGCCGCTCCTGCCCTACGCTGCTCACGCACCATCTGTTCACGCTGGATAAAACAGGGGACTGATTTTGTTTGACTGTGTATTTTGTAGATAAATTAAAACATATTTATTTTGAAAAATTTTTTATCTAACCAACCAAAAAAGTTGCAGTTTCTGTATAACTTAACTGAAATTTAATTTCTCAGAGCAGGTGATTTTCCAAACTGAAAAATTGATTCTTACTTTTTTTATGTCTGTAAAATATTTAAAATTTCGCTTTATTGAAATTTTAAAAAAGAACTTTCTTTTTTTTACAAGCTTTTATTTAACTTCACCTGTATGTATGTATGTATGTGGGTATGTATGTATGTAATCAAATCTTGCAACTCATTTTTGAAGAACTTCCAAACATCCGATTGACTTTAAATTTTGCATAGCGTCTTAGGGTCGATGACAATACCATAATATGGTTTCATCGCGTACCTGCCTCCCCCCTAACGTGGGGGTGGAGAGGGGGTAAAACTTTAATTTGTCGGATTTCCACCAAAATTGGTATCTGGGGGTTTTTGAGGATGAGGATTACGAATTTTTGATCAGATTACAAAAATTCAATATGGCGGATTCAAAATGGACGATTTAATGTCCAGTTTTTCTGATTACTTTCAACTGACTTCCAGGTATCCGATTGACCTCAAATTTCACATACCGTTATAGTTCCGATGACAATCCAGTAATGTGGTGTCACTGACTCAGATTACAAAAATTCAATATGGCGGATTTAAAACGGACGATTTAATGATGAGTTTTTCTGCTTACTTTCAACTGACTTTTACGTAGGTCAAGCTTATGTCGCCTTGAGCCGTATTAAATCGTTGGACGGCCTTCTCTTCGAAGACTTAAAAATTGACAGGAAAGACTCGCTGCAATATCGATGCGCTAGCTGAAATGCAACAAAGACTTAAACAAATCTAAAAATTTAAAAATAAATTTAGAAAAAAAAACGCAATATTATTATGATATCAGAACACATTTTATGCTTTTTAGTTCATTTTATAAAAGCTTGTTTTCACAAAGTTTTTTTTTCTAAATTTATTATAATTGGGAATGTCAAAATTCAAAATGTCATAAAAATTTTTTTTTTAATTTTATTATTCTGGAATTATCACCAATTTGAAAAAAATATATAATTTCCAAAAAATTGAGGTCCGTATTTAACTTTTTTCTTAAAGATGACCTCTTTAAGAATTAAGACTTTTGTCAAAAATTTGACATTGCAGAGTGGCATTATTTGGAAAAGTTTGGGATATTGGTATTATCAAAATGATTGGATCCATTGTGTACAAAAAATGGATAATTTAGCACTTGGTAATTATTTAAACATTTATAGCAATGTCCTTCTTCTTAGCATAGTATTTTGGAATACGCAGGAAAAGGACACAAAGTCACATCTATTTTGTTCATTTTGGGTCAAATAAATTTTGACCAAAAATCCAATACCAAAAAGTTAGTTCCGAATAAATTGGTCGGTAGTCAAAAGAAATAATATATGTAGGTACACAGTTAATATAGGAACATTTTTGAAAAAGGCCAGTGGATTTGTGTCTATTTTCTTCATATTTAAAAAACTAAGCAGTGTGCTAATGATTTCGCCTCTCAAGTGCAGTTACCTAGATAGCTTATAACAACATAATATCCAAAAATACTACTAAAAATTGAAAAAGTCGTTCATTATTTAAGAGCCAAAGAGACCTGATGTTTGTATAAGGCTAACAGTAACTGCACTTGAGAGGCGAAATCATTAGCACACTGCTTAGTTAATTATTGTTAACGGATGCAGAATTATTACTGCAGTAATTAGAATCCTCAGCCACAATAGAGAAAATTGAATTCGCAACCAAGATGCCGCGCCTAATCGTGCAGCACTAATTGTTATTATTAGGGATTTTGATTATTACTAGTGGCGTACCCGAAAAAATAATAGACAATTCACTATTTTCTTTGTTATCGGCAAAGTTTGTACTGCGTACACAGCCTAGATGGATGACATGTGACATATTGATGTAAAAAAAACAGGGTGTTATTATAAGATGCGAATAGTAAAGGAGGTAGTTTCATTGTTGGCATTTTTTTTTAATTCCGTTAATTTTAGTATTTTTTTCCCGTAAATAGTTGCTGTTAAAAAATACTAGCATTATTTATTTTGGAGAGGGTTATAAACTTTTCTTTTCCAAAAAAACATAATTTTTTTTTTGTGATTTTGACGTCTTTATATTGTTGTAAATAAAACTAATCTTGCCTTATTAAACATCGTTTAAAAGGAAATTTCACTGTCTTGTCTGCAATCTAGTATAGGGCACTATTTTTGATAGAGAGCTTAGTTTTTAAGAAATTTGGGTAAAACCTGTAATAAACATGTTTCTTTTTACACAGATGAAAAGGAAATCATATTGTCTATAAAAAGCTTTTAACATAATTTTCCCAAAAAACTCAGTTTTTAAAAAATTTGAAGAAAACCTAAAAATCTCATCAGTTTTGGGGAGTCTGGAGGTTTTTGGGGGTTTTTGCAGCTACAATTTAAAATAACAAAAAATATAAAAAATGAAAAAAATGTTTAGGTCAGATTTTACATATTTCTGATTCATTTCTCGGTCATTTTGGCTTTAGGGCGTCAACTTTTAGAAATTTGAACACGACAATAAGAGGAGGGGGGATAAAAATATTGGCCCAAAACCTGGCTTGACAACATCCAGATCGTTAATTTGTGAGCTATTGTCAGCTAGAATCCATTGTCAAACTGCGGTTCACATATTTTGAATAATCAACTACCTCCAGCGCCCGCACTAATAAAAAACAAGGATTTTTCGAAAATATTGAACAAAAACTTAAGACGTTCAATTTTTTTTTAACCCCTTCAATATTACCATCTTATTCAATACCATCTTGTATATATGGAGGAAGAAGATCGGTTTGACTCAGCCTGTCCTAGATTTTATCGATTGTGATTTCAGAACAAAATTGAATATCGCTTCAAAGCACAAAATATCGATCACCGAGTCAAACGTTGTCCTAGATTATACGGGGGTTGTCTTTTAAGTTTTGCATATACAGTTGGAATAAAACAGTAGATACCGTTTAATGACTCCTACTTCTCCAAGTATTCTCCATGAAAATTAATGCACTTTCGCATGCGCTTAAATCAGTTGTCAAAGCTGTAATTTCACTCGTTTGTTGGTACTGTCGAAATCGCATTCTTGAAAAGCATAGTAATCTTTGCGACTTAGTTCGGGACTGTATGGGAGGATGGTCCAATAATTCGACGTTTTGTTGAGTTAAAAATTCAATTGCTTTTTGTGCTTTGTGCGAACTTGCATTATCTTGGTGGAGGATGATTCGTCGTTCTGGGTTCGTTTTTCAAAGCTCAGCGATGACTTTCGGCAAACAAATGGAGATGTACCAATCGGTAGTAACAGTCCCTTTTTCTTCTAGAGGAATTGTTGCTACATTACCTGCATTTGAGACAAATGTCGCTTCCATCCTTTTGGATACACTTCGAGAACAGATGAGTTTTGTTGGATTTCCTTGATCTTGGAATTACCAAATACACGACTGACGTTTATTTTCTGGATCATATGAGTAAATTGGCGATTCATCGTCACTGACAAAGCTGTACAGGGTGTCCCAAATTGGGCACTTTTAGGGGGTTTAAGGTACTTCAAGGGGAGACAGAGAAAAACTGACCACGCATTGCGAGGCTCAAATTTCCAGAGAAGACTTATAGTGAAAACCGCATTTTGAAATATGGTCTCGTCTTTGAGCTACGGGGACTTTTTGAAAAGTCTGCATTTTGGAAGGGGGTCGATAACTTCGTTATTAATGGAAATTTTAATTTAGAGTAAATTGCAATTTTATAGACTTTGCCACGGGGAATTCACCTGCTAAATTAAATTTTAACTGTCACTTTTAGTTTTTGAAATATGACATAAAGTTGCATTTTTTCTTATGGAATGGCCTATATTTTAATTAATTTTCGAATTCGTCATTGAATTCTTTTCAAAATAATGTATCATATGTCATAGTTTGATTGAGTAGTTTAGGAGATATTCAGCTTTTTAACTTATTTCTAGTGCGCTATGATTTCCTGCTGAGGAAGGTCAAGGCACTCCAGTATTTTTATTATTTTACACAGTCAAAAATATAGTAAGCCTGGTTTGGAAAAATTATAATTTAGCTGACGGCCCTCAAAGCCTAGTTATAAAAAGTAACAAAAATGTATGTAATACATATTTCAAAATAAAAGTAAAACGCTTTTGTGCAAAATAATTTCATATAAAAGCGTAATGTCAAATTGTTTAAACAATTAAAAACAATGACAAAACGCCAAGGCGCAAGGCCAGCTTGATTTGCATAGTATAAGACAACAAAACTATAGGAGCATTGAAGTAAGATTTGACCGCAAGGCTTTCACGTCAATGGCGCATGACGTCATTCAACGCACACTAGACAAAAATAAAAAACTTTCATTATCTCCGAAACCGCACAATGAAACTATGACATATGATACATCATTTTGAAAAGAATTCAATGACGAATTCGAAAATTATTTAAAATATAGGCCATTCCATAAGAAAAAATGCAACTTTATGTCATATCTCAAAAACTCAAAGTGACAGTTAAAATTTAATTTAACGGGTGAATTCCCCGTTACAAAGTCTATAAAACTGCAATTTACTCTAAATCAAAATTTTTATTAATAACGAAGTTATAGACCCCCTTCCAAAATGCAGACTTTTCAAAAAGCCCCCGTAGCTCAAAGACGAGACGATATTTCAAAATGCGGTTTTCACTGTAAGTCTTCTCTTGAAATTTGAGCCTCGCAATGCGTGGTCAGTTTTTCTCTGTCTCCCTTAGAAGTACCTTAAACCCCCTAAAAGTGCCCAATTTGGGACACCCTGTACACGTTTTTCGAGTTTCCTGCCTCAAAGCGGTCTAAAGTTTTCTGACGCCAATTGACCTTAGCTTCTTTCTGTTCTTCGGTTAACAGATGCGGTATGCAGTGAGAAACGAATTTTCTTACCCCAGTTTTTTTGAATTGAGTTCTTTGATATCACAGCATTGATGTTTTCCTGGATGTTAGAATTTACGTTAGGTAGGTAAATATTGAGGTTCAGTTTAAGTAACGACATTCAATCAGCGTCCCCTCTATTTTCCTATATGCAAAATATAAAAGACAGCCGTCGTATTCCTCAGTGATTTTAGGACAAAATTGAATATCGCTTCAACGCAAAAAATATTGAGCACCGAGCCAAACCTAAACGAGCATAGCAACCTCGAACTCGACCAACAAGCCAGGCTTGTTGATACAGGCGGCATTCGTGTGGGGCCGGCTTTAGTTTGAAGATTTCGTCACATAAATTAACTGTTAAAGGATTTTCGAGAGCAGTAAGTAAATTTCAGTATTGTACTGCACTGCAGGCCAGCCACAGCAGATTTATCGCGCTTTAAAGATAGCCGAGACACTAGCTAAAAAGCTATAAAAATGTCTGTCCTGTAAGTCGTAAGCTACAGTCAAGCTTTACAATTTTCATGATGCAGAGTCACCATAATTTACCAACAAATTTTAACACTTTTTATCGACCATTGATGGGATTGATCTCCCCCCTATCTACGGCCTTGGCGTTGCTTTTCTCTTTATTCCACAAGGAAATTATTTTCGTATACAGGGTAAGTATGTTTTAACCAATGCACCATCATTTAGGTAGGGGCGTGTCTAACTTTTTGGTTGCCTGATGCAAAGGGAAAAACTGCCCATCATTTGAAAACAATGTTTTTTTCTACTGGTAATTGTTTTTTTCTACACCCTAGAAACTAGAATTCGTTTTATGCACTTTATTCTAATCCCTCTATTGAGGTAGGTTCTAAAATGATGCTTTTCAAACTTTCAGAGATTAAAAGTAACCGCGAAAATATTACATACATTAATGTGATCATTATCTATTATTTTTTAAAGAAATTGGCTTCACAGTAAAAAGTTTTTGGTACAAAAAAATGGGAGCAAGCGAAAATTTTAGAAAAATAAAATAATTTAATAAAAAAATGAACGAACCGAACCGCCGCAGGGTAAACGTTTTTTGGGAAGAATGGTATCAAATTAAAAAGTTTTGTATAATTTCAAAAGAGCCGAGTCGGAAATTTTTACCGATTTATATTTAGCATGTAGTCAGTTTTCCTTGATAATTTATGCTCATTTCGTTTAAGAAGGCCAATTTTGAGCTCGAGAAATGTTTTTAGCTCACACATATACTATACTATAGTAGTGTGAGCTATGGTGATCCTAATTTTTTCGAGAAAAAAAAAGTTGCTCCGATTTCAAAAATTTTTATATATCTTTGCGTTTCAGATGATTTTGAAACTTTTTTGTTGCGCCGTCTGTCTGTCTGTCTGTCTGTATGTCTGTCTGTCTGTGTGTCTGTATGTCTGTCTGTAACGACGAACGCGCATAACTCAAAAACCGCTTGGCCGATTTTGGGTCGAGATGGTCCCATTTAAAAATGAACAAAATCCACCAAACACAAACCAAATAAAAGGGTGGGGGTAGATTTCAAAAATTAGAGTTTAAGTGAAAATATGGCGTGTGTGATATCAAACGAAAGGTAATTGAGTCCGGAGTTTAACAAAATACATTTTAGTTTTTGTTTTTTTTTATGGGTGGGGGTAGATTTCAAAAATTTGAGTTTAAGTCAAAACATGGCTTTTGTGGTATCAAACAAAAGGTAATTTAGTCTGGAGTTGAATAAGATATATTTCAGTTTTTAGTTATATTAGCTCACACGTACACTATAACTATAGTACCTAGTGTGAGCTTAGGGGCCCATATATTGGCAGAGTATTTTTTTTCGTTTTGTTATGAGTTGAGGACATTTTTGTTTGCAAAATGTTGGTGGTTCTCTCATCGGTTAAAATATGTTTGCGATCAATTGATAACGGTTGGAGTTAACACAGATTATGATCTCCCAACAAGAGGACAGGGGAGCTATATGATTTAGGAAAAAGTAGGTTAAATTCAATTAAAATAAAAACTAAACAAAAATTATCCAGGCGAATAATTGTCCCCGCGGCAAACCGGCTTGCAAAAAATAATTTAACGTTACTTTTTAATTGCAAATAATTTAATTCTTTAGAGAGCGTCAAAATATTGAACATTAGAATTTGATTGCCCTCTCAAGGTGGTTGCCTGAGGCGGCTGTCTTGATGCCTCGTTACCACGCCCCTACTTTGGGGGTTGGTAGGAAAGTTCAAATTAAAAAAACTGTTACATTTTCATTAAACCTTTTTGATACAGGTTTTCAAAATTAACATTTTTCTAGCTATTTATAAAAATTCAGCCTGTTAACTTATCTCTTAAAAAATAGACCGGTTTACTGTGGACTGTCGTACATTACAAATTATATTACATACAGATTTTAAACAACTAAACCGAAAAATTGATGTACAATTTTCACAAGAACAATATTAAGCTATTCCGATAAAAACGGACCTGGCAAAACGAGATCAGTTTTAAGTACTAATTGTCGTAAGCATACGTAAAAAAATATATTCTGAAAAACCTTACTATTTTATTTTGTATACTTTGAGTGTGGCCACCACGATTCTACAACCTCAAAATATAATGCCCCATTAGGCAGCTTTATCGCTACACCCATTATCTAAGCTTACACACGCCAGTCTAGCTGTTAAAATATAGTCTGGACAGAGTTTAGTAAGTACAATTTAAATTTGGATAATTTCAAAGAATTTTATTGTCCTATTTGAGTTGGGGCTTTGTAATTTTGTTTTTTCTTTAAGTTTTGAATGGGTAGGTAATTCTTCCTAATTTTTACCTTTTACGTGTTGTTTACACGTCGCACAATGGTTTATCCATATGAAAAAACTATGCATTTTCATATCAAGATTTAAAAAAAATATATTTTTTATAAAGAAGTGTCCCCTTTTTGTCAATCTGCAACCCGTTCTTTATTTATCTGTTAAAAGAAAATTAAAATAATAAGAAAAAACTATGTTATTTTGATGTATGCAAATTTCTGGAGACTAAAAGTTGTCTTCCCGCAGCCTCCCGCAATGAGATTTTTTTATGGTTATAATCCACAATGTCTTATCTTTCTGACAGCATAGGTTACAGCTGCCAATATCTGCCTATCTATGAATTAAGTTCCTAAAATTGTTGCTTTGTTATTTAAATATACTAGAAATACACACAATTAAAGGGTTTTAGTTGCTGTGTTAATATGGATATATTTATATATTTTGAAGTATTTATTTATTTTATTATTTATCAGTCAATTTATCGGTTTGTTATCATTCATTATATTTATTTACAAATTATATTTTTTAAGATGTAATGTACAGGGTGACCGTATATAAAGTTACACTTGAAAAACTTTTTTGTTATTTGCCAGAAACGGAGAAATCAAAAAGTGAATTACTCACGAAATAATGAATATTTTTATTACGGTTTCACTTTTTTTTTTAGATCACACCTTACACGCAAGATGGCCGTTGGGCCTTATTTTAATAATAGTATCTTTTCTTTCTTATTCACCTTTGTCTTGAGAAAGCAATGTGTTGAACAAAGAATTTATACTATTTTTCCTTGGCTAACACATTGCACTTATGGCAAATTATTTTTTATTTTACTCAAGAACCGCTTAAGAATTCAGAAATGATCTATTTCAAAATTTAAAAAAAACATACATGATGTTCTGCTGCAAAAAAGGACCTTCTAGTCTGTGGAGTGTGATTAAGAAAAAAGCTGAAAATGTGACAAAAATCTATGTAGTTTCATGAGTAATTTAATTTTTGAATTATATGTGAAAAAAGTTTTTCCATGTGGAACTTTATAAACGGTGACCCTGTACATTGGTGGGATATTTTTAACATAAAGAGTTTTTTTATTCTTGTGAAAAATAAGAGTTTAAGATATAAATTTGTGGATTACTTCTAATTGTCAAAAATATATTGATTCATGGGCGCACCCAGGGGGGGGTGTCCGGGGCCCGGCCCCCCCCAAGCCTTAGATTTTTTAATATATTTTCTACATATTTGATGATAAAACATGAAAAATACCTTAAAATTTGACATCAGGAGGCTTCGGGCCCCCCCCCCCCCAAGCCCAAGCAGTGGCGTAGTTGCGAAAAGACATGATGACCTTTTTTTTTTTTGGTCGCAAGTTTTTTGAGGGCGCGCTTTGTAGCTGTCGGGTCCCCCCACACATGATGACCTGTTTTTTTTTTTTTTTTTTTGGTCGCAAGTTTTTTGAGGGCGCGCTTCGTAGCTGTCGGTCGGGCCCCCCCCAAGACACATTCTTGGGTGCGCCACTGATTGATTTGTTTACTTTTGACCACACTAAATAAATTTATTAAATAAATATATAGGAACAAGTAGGCGGCAAGAAATTGCCAGATTCCTTAAGGGGGGGCGGGGCTAAATAATAATTTAACAAAAATTATAGTACTTTATGTTTGATTCCACAATGAAATTTAAGGGACTGCGAAGGCCTTGGGGCACAGAAGCATCCAGTTCCCTCCCCTTAGTACGCCTATGTCATGACACACTGGAGGGCGAAAGTAGTTTTTGAAAAAACAATCAACCTAGTAACAATTGCTAGTAATATTGAGTAATTATTTACGTTTTTATTTATATTACACAATTTTTACCCAACACCCTGCAAGGAAGAGTAGAGGGGATTTAGCTAAAATAAATTGGTAAATATGTAAAAAATTTCAAGTTTATGTGATAAATACTCTTAAAGATATTAACTTTTTTCCGAAATTTAACCGTTTTAAACCACTGTGCGTCGCAAAATTTTCAGTGCGATCATTTTTAGCGCGACCAATTTCGTCGCGAGAACTTTCAGAGCAATACATTATTGTCGCAAACTTTTTTGGCGTGGTTTAAAATCTGCGCAAGAATAGTTTAGCGCGCACAATTTTCGCGTGAAATTCTTGCTTTCAGAGCCATTTAAGCCCAATTGTTTTTAGCGCAACACAGTTTCCGCGAAAATCGCTTTAAGCGCAAACATTTTCAACGCAACAATTTTACACGCAGAGCCATTTCGGCTTGATTTTTTTTAGCGACAGGCACTTTCCGCGCAAATCGCTTTCAACGCAAATATTTTTAGAGCGAAAATTTTGCACGCGGATTCACATCAACGCGGTTTTTTTAGCGGAAGACACTTTTGGAGCACAATATTGTCAGCGCAACTTTTTTCAACACAATAATCCAAAATAAGGCATATTTCTCGTAATGTAAAAAATTTTAGATTCCATCAGAAAAATTAAAGGTTATGACTATTATTTATTGTAAACAGTCTCCACTCATGTTTCAGAATTGATAAATTAAGGTGGATTTTACATGCAGTACTGCGAAAAAAAAATGTGCAGGTTTATTGCGAATACTGTAAAGCAATTCCCAAATGCGCCAAGCTTGAGGACCCCCAAAATCAGAAATTACTAAGCTGCGGAAAATAAATTTCTTAGCAACATCCAGTAGACAAAAAATACGCATATTTTTTTTGTTTCTCCTCGAATTTTTTTTTTGGGTACGGCCCTGCAGATAATATAGAACTGGAGTTAAATTTTGGTGTCATCAGTTTCCAGTATTGGATTGTAGGTTACATTGACATTGAATAAAAATAAATAAAATTTGAAAAAAGCAAGGTTAAAAAATTTAATTTTCGCTAAAAAAACCGCGTTGATTTGGATCCGCGTGCAAAATTTTCGCTCTAAAAATATTTGCGCTGAAAGCGATCTGCGCGGAAAGTGCCTGTCGCTAAAAAAAACCAGCCGAAATGGCTCTGCGTGCAAAACTGTTGCGTTGAAAATGAATGAGCTTAAAGCGATTTGCGCGGCAAGTGTGTTGCATAACGAAAAAGTCAGATGAGCGACATACCTATGTCAAAAAACCGATGTAATCAGTGAACAAAATTGTATTACTTTGGAAACTCGCCCAAAATGGATTTAAATCCACATTTTGTCATTACCATTAACTGCAATAGGAAAATATAGACAAAAACTGATAACCGAGTTACGCAAATGTGCACATAAAATGGGCTACGGGCTCAACTTTAGAGTTTTTTTTTATTTCTCCTATTTTTTGTTTCTGCCTTGAACCATAAAAATATTTATATTATTGCTCTGTAAGTTTAAAGCCCATTTATATAAGCAAAAATATCCCAAAATATTAACTAATTTATTTTTAGAGCCAAAGAATATTTTTATTTTGTAAGGGTCTGGGCCTGGCAGACCCTTAAAAAATCCCCAGTGCAGAGTATTCCAGTATACACTGTGCTCCAGTTTTGACAGTAATCTCGGGTGTTTGTGAATTTTTATTATAAAGAAATTGTTTAGCTGAAACTGCTTGAAAAAACTGTTGCAAAGGTAAGATCGGGAATACGTATGCCTGAAGAAGGTATAGGTTACGGTTAACTTGTAACAGAACCAGTAGTTTTTAACCGCTTGGAACCAAATTTGTACATTTTACTTAAGAAATCACCAGAATATGTTTTTTGTATTTTGAACAATATTTCCTCTTTGCATAAGAAGTTAGAAATGTAATTTGAAATAAAAACTATTAGAATTTTTTGACATTTTAAATTATTCAAAAATCTAAAACATTAAAATCTTAAAAAGCCTTGTTTTATACGGCCAAATTTGCACATGCCGTGTGTAAACTGCATTTAGCATACGGGTAACTCATCTTTATCTACGCATTTTTATTAGCTCACACATATACTATACTATAGTAGTGTGAGCTATGGTGATCCTAATTTTTTCGAGAAAAAAAAAGTTGCTCCGATTTCAAATTTTTTTATAAATCTTTGCGTTTCAGATGATTTTGAAACTTTTTTGTTGCGCCGTCTGTCTGTCTTTCTGTATGTCTGTCTGTCTGTCTGTCTGTCTGTATGTCTGTAACGACCAACGCGCATAACTCAAAAACCGCTTGGCCGATTTTAATGAAATTTGGTACTTAGGCTGGGTCTTGGGTCGAGATGGTCCCATTTAAAAATGAACAAAATCCACCGAACAGAAACCAAATAAAAGGGTGGGGGTAGATTTCAAAAATTAGAGTTTATGTGAAAATATGGCGTGTGTGATATCAAACGAAAGGTAATTGAGTCTGCAGTTAAACAAAATACATTTTAATTTATTTAAAAAAAAAGGGTGGGGGTATATTTTAAAAATTAGAGTTTAAGTGAAAATATGGCGTGTGTGATATCAAACGAAAGGTAATTGAGTCCGGAGTTTAACAAAATACATTTTAGTTTTTTGTTTTTTTTAAGGGTGGGGGTAGATTTTAAAAATTTGAGTTTAAGTCAAAACATGGCTTGTGTGGTATCAAACAAAAGGTAATTTAGTCTGGAGTTAAATAAAATATATTTCAGTTTTTAGTTATATTAGCTCACACGTACACTATAACTATAGTACCTAGTGTGAGCTTAGGGGCCCATATATTGGCAGAGTATTTTGGTATGTAGTTCTATCATAACAACAACAAATAACTCCCTTGACTGTTAAAGTAAAGTTAGTGGGCTTAATTATTGTACAGCGACCATCTTTACTATGTTGTTTTGTTGACAAGATACTTCAAAAAAGTGTCAACATTTTCTCAGAATGCAAGGTCTATACAGGAGAGGTTACCTGGTAACTTTCTGACCAATCAGAGCCAGTTGTTGAAACGCGGGAAACGACGTCACCCGGAGTGCCCATTTAAATAAAAAGCATTTAATATGGTAGGAAATCTTCAATTTTATTGTTTTCTCTTATTTTTTGTTAGTTTTCTTAAAGTGTCTGTAATAACAATATTCATAAAATACATCAACTAATTCAAATATGAAACTTATCAATATACCAAATATCTCAAAGGCACAATCTCTTGGGAAGCTCATCCTTTGTTAAAATAATTACAAGTAGAAAGTATAAGTAAACTAGAACAAGTATTTACAGTTTTTTAATAAATATAGTCCAAAAAAACACCACAATTGTAAAAAATAAACCATCGAAGATTAAAAATACTTAAAAACACATGTAAACAAAGCGCTCTAATCAAATCGTGGTACTCCAACTGACGCGCTGGCACCTCTCACGCCGCTTCGACCATAGAGTTACCAGGCAACCTATCCTCTACAGACCTTGCTCAGAATGCGTTTTTTTTTGCGTTAATTTAAAAAAGAAGAATATTACTTGTCTATTTGCAGTCGTAAAAAAGTGTAGAAAACAACTCGTTTGACATCTTGTTTACACACTCTTAACTTATGGATGCGCTAGTCCATACATTTGATTCTGCATTAATTTTAAAAGGAAGGACTCTACGTTTCTGCAGCCATAAAAAAAGTGTAGGAAACAGCTCATTTGACCTCTTCTTTACATACTCTCTTAACTTATGCATCTCGCCTTTTTCCATTGATAGTGTGTAAAGAAGATGTCAAACGAGTTCTTTACTACACTATTTTTATGAATGCAATAAGAAACCTATAGTTCTTCTTTTTGAAATTAATTCCGACATTTTGCAAAAATGTTACCACCTTTTTGACGTTTCTTGTCAATTAAACAACAAAGCATAAATGATCGCTGTAGCGTTTAGCCCACCAATTTTACTTTCCTAGTCAAGGAATTTTTTTTCTTGTTAGATCTACCAAAATAAAAATGCGTAGATAAAGATGAGTTACCCATGTGCAAAGGGCACTTTTCACACAGGTGTGCAATAAAAAAATTTCACAATGCGGTTTTTACGTCTAAACCCTAATTTTGTTGTAAGTTGTAAAAAAAATGTTTAATAATATTTGAATATTGTTAGATTTTTGAATTATTTAAAAAATCAAGAAGTTTAATTTTAAATGGCATTTCTAATTTCTTCTACATAGAGGAAATATTATTCAAAAACAAATTCTATTGATATCTTCAGTAAAATGTCAAAATTTGGTTTCAACCGGGTAAAAACTGTCACAAAGGACAAGACACAGTACTTATGTATTGGAAACGAATCCAGTGAGTATGTATACTTGGGTGTCACCTTTGATAAGACAGGAACAGAATGTAAAGAATTGGAAAAAAGAATAGTAAAAGCAAAAAGGGTTATTGGATGTCTTAACAGTATTTTATGGAGCAGAGAAATAAAAAAGAATGTAAAATTTAACATATATGAAACAATGGTGAAAAGCACGCTGTTGTATGGAACAGAGACTTGTCGCGTAACAGAAAAATACAAAACAAAAATGGAAAGTGTCGAAATGGATGCAATAAGAAGATCAATGAGAATATGTAGAATAGATCACATAAATGAGATCATAAAAGAAAGAATGGGAATCTAGGGAAGCATAACGGATGACATCACTAAAAGGCAACTGATATGGTACGGCCATGTACAACGGATGAACGACGAAGGATTACCAAAGCAGGTCCTAGAATGGCAACCAATAGGGCGCAGAAAAAGAGGGCGTCCCAAACTAGAATGGCAACAGTCAATCCAAAAACAATGAGTCAAGAAATCTGACAGAAGATGACTGTCTGGATCGAAGGAGGTGGAGAATAGGCGTCGGACAACGTAGAAAAACGTTCTAAACCGACATAGTAGTAGTAAAAACTGTAAACTAGGAAAAAGTAAAAAAAAATATATATGATATAGATGAATATGGTTTTGAAGTCAGGAAAGAGTCCATATTCAAAAAGTGCAATTACTTTTTGGCACCGTTTTCATGTAACCTATACCTGCTTCAGGCACACAGTGAATATTTGGAATCATAATTAGGTAGGTAGCTTTTCTAAAAGTCAATAGATTTAGATTTCCAAGGGTTCCTTGAGTTTTCCTGGCGTTTTATAATTTGCTAAATGCCAAAATGTAGACAATAAAAAGAAATCAAGTTAGAGCAGCTGTCTTTTGCGGCCAAACACACACATACCTATGCGTACTTTGAAACAAACCCGCGGGTTAAAAGAAAAATTTCCCATGCAAGTTGTTATCACTAGTGTTAAAAAAATTCTAAAAATTACGATTGAAATAATTTAATAATTTTACAGAATTTACACAGAACAGTCCAATCAAAAAGTCCTCTCAAATTACCAAGCTTGAACCAATGGAGCATGAGCAGCGTAGCTGAGAGCTGGGGCAGCAGCATAAGCTACTGGAGCCGCTACGTGAGCGTTGTAAGAAACAGCTGGGACAGAGTAGGCTACGGCAGGTGCGGAGTACGCTACGGCAGGTGCGGCGCTGTAGGCAATGGATTTGACTACTGGAGCAGCGTGAGCGTATGTGGAAATAACAGCTGGTTTGCTGATGACATCTTCCCTGTAGGTATGGCTTACGGCAGCTGGAGCGACGGCTACACTCCTGGTTATGACTGGGGAAGCTACGACGGAAGACGAGTAAGCTACTGGAGCCACTACGCCACCCAAATAGCCTGGCTTGGCAACAGCTACGGCAACGAGAGCAGACAACACCACCAATTTGAACATTTTGATTGCTTTATGAGGTCTGTGTTGCTAGACAAAAGACTAACTAATTGGAACTGCTATTTTTTAAAATTAACGCATTTCTATTTATACCCAAACAATAATTTAAACTTGATCTAGTTATTTAGGAGCAAGAAGTACGAGGGCCACCTTAAATGTATCCTTCTTGTTCATTGCTTGGATTTAGAACTACCGGCGTATACAAGAGGGTTGATAAGGGTAATTACTCTCATCCCAAAATTGGTAAAATGTGAGGATTTTTTTATAATAAATGCAAAAATTTAGCATGTATTCGTAGATTAAATTTGAAAAATTTATGCTAAAACTGCTGAATTTTTGATGCGGAACCTTTACACGTGCTTTTTATCAAGTATGTAGGGGAAACGGGGGCAAACGGGATACCGCAGTTTTAGCTAAACTGCGAAGAATAAAACCTTTTAATGTCAGATACTTTATCCCATGCGTGGTTCAACTCTCTGTAATATAATTGGTGCCGGTCGGCTGATCTTAAGTTGGTTTTTGCTTAACGAGATATTGTGCGCTGTTTATTGAACAAATAGGTTGCGCATTTTGTGACAGTACATTTTTTACAGACTTTTCAAAATGTTGTTTACGTTGGACAATTAGTAGATTTATGTATTATTCATAATTACACGCGCTGCCCGTAAAACTAGCCTTTAAATGTGTATGATTTTGTTTGTATTTAACTGTTGGTTTGGAGCAAAACGGGGTTTTTTCATGGGGGCGAAACGGGATACTTTGTTATTCTTTTTTTTTATATACTGGGACTTTCCATCCAATCAGGATCAATTGCCCAGTTTCGCTAAGTTTTAGCAAGGTTAAAGCATTTTTTACACAAACTACCAAGTAGCACCACGACGGTGACACCTTGCATACCTTGTTATACCTAGTAACCTATAATTTTTTGGACTTTTTTTATATCATCGCTGACTTGTATTTTATGTTGTGTTAAATTTAATTATTATAAATGTATTTTTTATTATTACAACTTTTTATTTTTTAAATAAGTAGTTTAATCTTGGTTCGTATTTCAATAAATAAAACTTGTCATACAAAAACATTCATTCTAAATTACACAATCGCCCCTCCCGTTTTGATAAATATAGGTACCCCATTTATCCCGTATACCGGGCAAAATGGGGCAAAGTCAACTTTTTACAAAAATAAAAATAAAACATGATGGAGTTCCAAATCACTTAACCCATTTATGGCCAAGGGTAGAAATAAAAGCTAAAATTTTTAAAGATTTTATTACTACGCTACTTGATGTTTAACATTGGGTCAATGGCATAGCCCATATTTTAAGTCAAAAAGTATCCCATTTTTATTAAAAAAAAAATTCTGCTGTGTTGCGTATACGGTGTTGTGAAATAAGTTAGGTAGTCAAAGGAAAACATATCAGGGATAGAAAAAATTATTGAATGCAATAAACCTATAAGGGCCTGTCCTTAAACTACGTAACGCTCTAGGGGAGGAGGGAGGGTTTGGCCTTGCATTACACTCAATGTTTTTTTAATGTGTTTCTTATTGAAAATGCGTTACGGAGGGATGATCAAAAATTCTGAATTTTTGCGTTACGTAAAATATTTATTCTAATAATAAGGGATGTTGGTCCTGTAATATGTAAAAAACAATAAATTCTATTTTTTGATTTTGAACGATTTTAAAAAAAAATCATATTATAGAAAACTGAAATTTTAAATTTAAAACTAAATTTCTTATCTGGGGGCACAGCAGTGCTCCACCAAGTTCGCGCGCACTACTGTACTTCTCTTAAAACAACTCAGCCCATATTTGATCTATCTATAACTCTACTTAGGAATAAGCTACGAAACTTTGCAACCTCGATAGAGTTAACAATTCATCCAACACTTGCATTAAGCAGTAAAAAGTATTTACGGAATTATGAAAAACATCGAATTTGCCACTTACTAATATAATATAGGTTTATCGTGGGTTTATCAATATTCTACTATACATTCAGGAATGCTAGATGGCGGAAATTTGGCAGACTAACAGGAACTATTACAAAAACCTCCAACATTTTAGTCTCCTCCCTATAAATGCGAAATTGTATGTAAAACTAACATTGCCCACTTCCAGAAACGCTAAAGAGCTGAGATTTGGCAGGCGCAGGCTGATGAAAATTATAACAAAAGTATAAATTTAAAAAAAACTCAAACTTTTACTTCACTTCCCTCCGTTATACTTGTAAAGTTATGTAAAAGTAAAATAGCCCCCCTACAAAAGTGCTAAAGGGCTGGGATTTGGCAGACTGACAGAAATTATGGACGGGTTCTTAAAAATGCTCCTCCTCTTTTTCTCGTAAAAGCATATATATGCAAATCTAGCATTAACGCATTTATCTATGTACCTACAAAACACGAGATAGGTAGAGTCGGGGACTTTTTAAATTGCCGCCCTCGAAAATAAAAAATATTCCTATTTGAAATTCGGAAAAGTAGTTCAAACCAAAACAAAAAAATTATGAACCTTACCTCTGTCTGTATACATACATATTTAAAAATTTATTGTTTTTGATTTCTTTAAATGATTAATTTTGACAGAAAAAAAATACAACGGCAATTTAAAAAGTCCCCGACTCTACAACAAATAAATAAACGATAGTAATCAAAATCTACCCATTGCAAAAACATTAGCCCTACTCTCTTTTCGCAACTAGAAAGAGTCCTTTTGCTCTATCCTAAAAGAAAAAAATAATAATAATCCTCTTTCTCTCACTTTCCATTATAATATTTAATTTGTACAAAGCGGATAGAAGCAGAAAAATAATTAGTTATGCAAAATTTTATCTAATTCGTTAATACAAAAATGGATGTAGCTAATTATACAAAACAACTAACACTTCCTGTAGCGCATTAAACATTAAAAAAATTCGCAAACCCACCAGGGATAGAGTTGCAATGGAACACAAAATTGTCAATACCTCTATTACTAATGCACATATTAAGTAATACAAAATTCAAAAATGAAAAAAGGTTAAAAGCGAGCGGGAATAGGCATAGGTAAGGTTAATTTTGAACACAATTCCACTGATTTTACTAGGTACTCTAAATCTCAATATTATCCAATTACTTTAAAAAATTTGTGAAATCATAACAAACACATTTTATGTAAAAACGGCCAAGCAAGGATTAGATCCGTCGGCCAAGTACACGAAAATAGTATTTCGTAAAAAGAACTGAGATCATAATATTATAAGGCCCATTTCTTAAGGCTGCATAATCGACCCTTAGGCACAGTGCTGCAAGAACATAAACAAGTTTGGCTGTAATAGCAATGTTTAAATAAACATTTTCAAATAAGTGAGGACCTTTCATTTTGAAATGTGTATTGAAAAACTTGGCTGTACTTTAATCTCAATTCTTTTTACGGAATACCAGTTTTGCGTTCTTGGACTTTTTCTACATGAAATGGTTTTGTTATGATATTTTTCTCCACCTACTTACAGGCGCGGATCTACGGGGGAAAAAAGGTGAAATCCCCCGCCCCCTAATCCCAAAATGTATTTAGTTTTGACACACGTAATACACCTGCTGGTCAGGCTCTTTGCCGCCGATCCTATTCGCCTTCGGCCTAACTTGCAGCCGAAAGAACTCGCCGCCGCCGCAGTTTTTGATTGGAATTTTGTATAGGTATTTGTTTATTATTAAACGAGATATTTTGCTTTTGTTTAAAATCTTGCGACAGAGCTTTTTCAACTACTTCTCGATTAGCTACAGATTTTATATTTGACAGGAGTATAGAGAACTGATGAAAATGCAATTTAATATTTCTTACCATAAAAAAATGGATCCTTGACGTATCTGATACCTTCCTAGCTAGCCTATTCGGACACTTCAAGTGAAGCTATGATATATCAGCCCTAAAAATTTTTTTTTTAAATATCTTAAAAATTAAAGTTCTTACGAACTTTTTGGTTACAACACAAATTATTAAGTAAAAGATAGTCTACTTTACTCCGAAACGAAAACCGCATATTGATACGACACTCGATTAAAGAGTTAGCATTTTTTAATTGTCAAAAAACTCAGTTAAAAGATTTAAAAATGCTAACTTTTTAACGGAGCGCCGCATCAATATATGGTTTACGGAATATTATAGCGCATATTGTTTTCAAAAATTTGTGTTACATACAAAAAACTGTTTTTAAGGTTTATATAGCATGGAGTTTACTTGCAGTGGGTTAGGAAGGTGTAAACAAAATGTAAAAATACAACGTGATTGCAGTTTAAGGTCGCTTATTATGATTTTTCATATAAACTTAAAATTAAAGTAAAAATAGCGGATCTAAAATGACGGACTTTTTAATTTAAAACCCGATATTTAAAAAAAATTTTGGGTCTTGAAGGTTCCTGATTGTGACTTTTGCATTAAACCTCAAAACGGATGCGTACTACCTTTAAAACATTGTGGTAATTATTGTCGCTGATTATGATTTTTAATTTAAACTTTGGACAAATCAAAATGGCGGATCCAAAATGGCTGATTTTTTTAATTACCGATATGTATAATTTTTGAAATTTGCGGTGTCTAAGGTCCCTAATTATGTTTTTTAAATTAAACTTGAAAAAAATTAAAATGGCTAATCCAAAATGGCGGATTTTTTTTCCTTACGAACATTTTAATCATCCTCCATTTTGAACTCTTCATTTTAAATAGTTTAATTCAAAAATCAAAATCAGCGACCTTGACCAATCTAAACATTCAAATTTAGTAACAAATGTCAATAACAATGTTCGCGACTTTGGAGCCACCATTTTGAAATGTTGGGATAAAAAATTATTAAATTGCATTATTACCGGAACTCAAACAGCTGACAAAATTGCAAACTAAAACTACGGCGGTCGGCGGCGAGTTGTCACGGCGGCAAGTGGACACGGCGGCAGATCGGGTGGACAACAAGTTGAGCCGGCGACGAATCGAGTAGGCGCCGCCGGCATGAGTTGGCCCAGAGGAAAATTAGCGGTGGTGAGTAGGCGGTGGCGAATTGTCGCATCCAATCTCCTTTTCTCCATGCAACGAAAAATTCCCCCCCCCCCTTCCCAAATGAAAGGCCTAGATCCGCCTCTGCTTCTTAGCATTAAGTGCGTCCATTGTGCACTACGTTGCTTTAGTAATTAGGCATTAGGCAAGTTAGATTTCTAACTCAAGGTGCTTCTAATCGTGCTGGCGTGCGTAGTTGAAACCTCGGTTGAAACACGATACGCCTAGGGCTTATGGGAATCAATGTAACCATTTTTATTGACAACAATCGTGCCTGCATTGTCCGACGTTTTTGCAAGCCGTAATACTCTATTCGCTTAGAGGCCGTCATGCACTTTTCGTGTTAATACAAAGTTGACTCCAGGGGTTGAAAACACTTACCTTTCGGAACACAATTCCACTAATTAGACACCTGTCAACTCAGGCCAAATACAATATGATGGCTCAAACAAGAAAATTTTGAAAAATTCACTACTACTACTACTGTCGGTTTAGAATGTTTTTCTACGTTCTCCGGCGCCTAATCTCCACCTTCTTCAATCCTGAATATTATCTTCTGTCAGGTTTTTTTGACTCATTGATTTTTGGATTGACTGTTGCCATTCTAGTTTATGACGCCCTCTTTTTCTGCGTCCTATTGGTTGCCATTCTAGGACCTGCTTTCGTAATCTTTCGTGTACATGGCCGTACCATATCAGTTGCCTTTTAGTGATGTCATCCGTTATGCTTCCCTCGATTCCCATTCTTTCTTTTATAATCTCATTTCTTATGTGATCTGTTTTAGATATTCTCATTGATTCACTTGTCACTTTCTCTTTTTGTTTTGTGTTGTTCGACAAGTCTCTATTCCATACAACAGCGTGCTTTTGATTGTTTCATATAGTGTTAAATTTTACATTCTTTTTTATCTCTCTGCTCCATAAAATACTGTTAAGACATCCAATAACCTTTTTTGCTTTTACTATTCTTTTTTCCAGTTCTTTACTGTCTGTTCTTGTCTTATCAAATGTGACACCCAATACATAAGTACTGTATCTTGTCTACGTTCACTGTTAACCCCCACGATTGGTATTCTTCCGTTAACTTTCTCATCACATACTCCATGTCTTCTTTATCATTAGCTAAAATTACTTGGTCATCAGCAAACTGTAGTGTGTAAATGGTAAATCGGTTGTTAAGTTGTATTCCCATGCCGTGTACTTTACGTTTCCAATTTTTTAGAGCTACTGCGATATATATTTTAAAAAGAGTTGGAGAGATACAACATCACTGTCTTAAGCCTTTCGTTATCAGGAATTGTTTTGAAAGTCGATTTCTAATTTTAATTTTAGATTTTGACCCTTTGTATAGTTTTTTTATCGCTTTTATGTATGTGTGATTTGTTTTGTTTGCGCTAACACTGTCCATAATTTTTCTACTGAAAAGGTATCATATGCTTTTTGTAGGTCCACAAAGGTAACATGAGTCTCTATATTTCGGGCACTCCTTTCCTCAATTACTTGTTGAAGGCAAAAAACATTACTACAACAAGATCTGCATGCACGAATCCTACTTTGCTCTTCTTCTTCTTGTTCATGAAAATCATTCTCTATTAGATCTCTTAGAATCCTACCATACAATCTTCTTTGAGTACTGGTTACTGAAATTCCTCTGTAATTGTTGCAATCCAGCTTGTTTTCTCTTTTATGTATTGAGGATATGAATGCAATTTTCCAATTATCAGGTACTGGATGTCTGTTTACGCATTGATTGATTATATGTGAGATTTTCTAGTAGTTTCTCTGATCCATATTTGAGCATTTCAGCGTATATTCCCCAGGTCTGCTAGCTTTTCCGGATTTAAGCTTTTTAATATTATCTTTTATCATTTCTTTTTCGATGATTACTTCCTCTTTATGTACTTCTATATCTTTCCTCAAGGAGGCTCACAGATATTCGGGTCTCGTTTCCTGCAGCAGTTCCTTGTAGTGTTCTGTCCAGTGTTCGGGTTTGATGATCTGAATGTTTACTTTTTCTTTTGTTGGGTTTTTTTTTCCGTAGAAATGAATTTCCATACTTCAGAACTCTGCCTACCTCCTACGTTTGTAGTTATATCGTGGCATTTGCGCTTCACAACTTTTTTATTTCTCAGACGATTTTTTCAAACTAATTTTATGTTCAAATACCAAATTGCAAATAGTGCAAGGACCTAAAATTATAAACAACAAGTGAAATTAAAGGAAGAAAAATAAGAAAAAAGTTTTTGCCTCGGCCGGGACTCGAACCCGGGATCTCTTGCTCTGTACGCAAACATTCTAGCCATTGAACCACCGAAGCCATACATACATTTTCGGAAAACTTTCATCTATGCAGGCTGCGGTGTCTCAATACAAGAACGAGAAATTCTCAGGGTATTTTTTATTATTTTTTTCTTTAATTTCACTTGTTATTTATAGTTTAAGGTCCTTGCATTATTTGCAAATTGGTATTTGATAATTATATTGGCAATCGCCCATTTGCGATCAGAAATTTTAACACACGAAAAGGTGATCTCATGCTTTCAGACGTTGATTTTTTACGTCTAATTTGAGTTATCATACCTTTGACAGTGGGAAAGAAGAATTAAAGAGATCAGTTGGATGACTTGGTCGAGTTAATACCCTGAGAATTTCTCGTTCTTGTATTGAGACACCGCACCCTGCATAGATGAAAGTTTTCAGAAAATTTATGTATGGCTTCGGTGGTTCAATGGTTAGAATGTTTGCGTACAGAGCAAGAGATCCCGGCTTCAAGTCCCGGCCAAGGCAAAAACTTTTTTCTTATTTTTCTTTCTTTAATTTCACTTGTTGTTTATAATTCTATGTTATTGTGCACTTTTATAAAAACTATTAATCTCTAGCATTTTTTAGGTTATTGTGACTCAAAAAAATATATCTCAACATCATGTTGTTTTTTCCCGTTTCTTACGTTTTATAGAGAAACTGCTGATTCTACAAAAAAAAATCACAAGATACAATAAAGATGTGTGTTGAGAAGTTGTATCCATAATGGGTTTAATTTTTACTAAAAGTTAAATAGTTTTCGAGTTGCTCAAAAAACTATGAAATTGGCCTGAGGGTACCCCTAGACACCAAAATTTAACTTTTTCATGAAAGTTTCAAAAGTGGAAAAAATGCTTTAAAAATTACGTGGGCTAATTTTATATTTTTTGTATTCTATATTCTGTCAAATATGTCCGACCTACGATTTTACACCAATGTCTTCCCGACCATTTTTGATATTTTACAGCAACCTCTAGGAACCTGGGTCTCACATCAAACCATTTTTCTCTTTAAATTACAGCTTTAGTCAAAAATCTAAAAAACTTCATTATATCATATATTACTGTATAGTCGCTTGGTAACCTCCGTTATTTTTGCGTGTAAATGCAAATTTGACGTGATAAGCTAAAAGCCCTCTCTAGGAAATAAATGTTCTCTTAAATTAACGTTACCATTGGTCAATATCAGTTATATGACATAAATTTAATAGCATTGACATTTTTGGTAAATATTCTCAATGATAAATCTCACTTCAAAGTTCTCCTATTGTAAAGCAGGAAAGTAGGTTATGTCAAATGTTCTCTTGAAAATAATCCCTTTCGCGTCAGTTTAAAGTCATATCATACACTATAAACTGACCAATGGTAACGGTGAATTGAAAAGAAAATTTACTCCCAGGGGAGCATTTACAGAATAAACCCCCTGGAATCAACTTTGCATTAACACGAAAAGTCCATGAAGGCTTCTAAGCGTATAGAGTTTTTTAGAATGTGTTATTATTGTTCATATCTCTTGTCACTTGTGTCACAAAAAGGCTTGCAGGTTCATTTTAGCGAAAAAACTTCTAAAATTACTTTTTTTAGTACAAATGTAACCCAAAACGTCGGAATACGGATGAGCTAACAACTGCATGGATGCTGGCATGGTATATGATTAAAATTGTTCAAATCTGTGTCGACTGCCGTGCTGGAGTTGAACTCTGCCCTAGAACACTATTAGAAATGCTGCTTCAAACGTAAGGGTACGTGTACACCAAACTGCTCCGCGAACGCGCCGTATGTGCGCCGCTCGCGCGCAGCTCGCACTCGAATTCGTCCTGTTTTCGTGTTTTTAAGTTGCGCGTGCGCCGCTTTCAGCCGTTTACCGAAAACCAGCTTTCTTCGGCTTCCCTTTGTGTGTTCGCAGATCCTTTGGGACGGTATCGGCAGTTTGTTGTCGAGTTTTCATTTCAATGCGTGTTTGCTATTTTTCCGTGCATCGTAGAGAGTTCGTTAAAACGAATTCAACACACGCGGCACATTCGAGTAGCAGTTTGGTGTATACGCACTTTAAGTAGGTACTGTACTTTTAAGATCCCTCTCGTATTTTACCTTAAAGAAAAATCAATCGTCTAAAATTAAAGAAGTTGACCGTGAAATACGGAAATAAGATCAAATGTACGATGCTTGTTTTTTTGCAGGAACGTGTTGGTGTAATAAGTACCACCTGAAGCTACTTTAGGTACCACATAATGACGCATTATTGTGTTTTATTTTATGTGTCGTACTGATTTATTTAGCAATGTGTATGCGTTTATAAAAATGCGGAAGAAGAAATGGAATCCAATTAATAAATTTTGATTTAAATTATTGCTTACAATAAACTCATCTAAATACCAAATTGGTGACATCATTGTGACTTGTACGTTGGCTCAAATGGTAAAAAAGCATCACTACTACACCTTTGCGCAATTTTGACCACAAAAAGGATAGACTTATACCCATTGATATTGCTATTTCAAATATGTTTGCATTCTGCATCGTAAGGTACCGTAGGTACTGCAATAATACGTACTATATGGAAATAGTATACATATGTCTTTGAAAGCAACCAATCAGGTCTTTTTTGCTTGAGAATGGGGTCCTCATGTTTGCATCATGAATGGGCAGTTACCGTGGGTATTGGAATATTATGTATATGCGGCGTGACATGTCGCTACTGTGCTGTCTTAGCATAACCATAACCACGATTTTGAACACAAATGTGCTGACCAAAAACACTAATATTAGAATATTTTTCTTGAAATATTTAATAGTGCGCTTTATTCGGTATGTGGGTCAATCTCTAGCGGGGTTGTTTGTCGACTAAACCATTTTCTCTAGACGGGGGTAATTATTAATTATCTGTGCGTATTTTTTGTGTCTAGGTGTCTAGGTCTCTCTAATCTGCATACAGGTTAAGTAAAAAAATTAAAAAAAACCTCTGCATGTTAACTTTTAGATTGACATATACTAGGGACTTATTGAAATAATGCCATGCAATAATAATATGAAGCCATATTTTGACAGTTTTACATTGAAATATGACAGATAATCTTTCAACATAAAGATTTTGTTTATTATACGAACCGAAATAAATACTGTCGACTTTAATTATGGATAAATAAAAGACTTGGTTTTAAGTTCGACTTTAGTATGTCAACTTTGAAAACAATCAGTACTTATTATGATTTATATTTATTTTTATTAACATGTTTATTTTAAAATTACTCGTTTGGCGCACTCTGTATATACGTTAGAAATTGCTAAAATGTGTCTTATTTTTTTTGCCTCAAATATTGATTTAAAATTTTTGCTCCGTAACGAAAATATACTAACAAAACGCAAACGCAGAGAAGCCGGAACTCATAGTGCATACATTGTTAATTTACAATGTTAATTTTTAATGCGGATAATGGTAGGTTGTACCTAATTATATCTTAAGAAGCCGAAACTATTAAATTCTGCTTAAAATTAAGTGATCCAGTTTTAAATTTCACGGTCAAAAAATAAAAGACATCCGTCGCCGATTTGCGTATTTGTGGACAGCCTTCAGCGACATTCTGAACATTGTCTTACTAATATAAAAGGGCGTTTGCAAAAATTTCAAATCATCAGTCGCAATCAGTCAGTCTCAGACTCGCAACACAGACCTATTTAAACTGCTTAAGATGTTCAAATTGGTGGTGTTGTCCGCTCTCGTAGCCGTAGCCGTAGCTAAGCCAAGCAACCTTTTCGGTGGAGTCGTAGCACCTTTAGCATATAGCGCTCCCTATGTGCACGAAAGCGTAGCCGCCGTGCCCATCTCTAGGACACTGTACACTGCTCCAGGTGCCACCAGCCACACTTACAGAGAAGACATCATTAACAAACCAGCCAAAATCGTATCCACCTACCAAGCTGCACCAATCGTCCAAGAAGCTGTTGCTGTCCAAGCTGCTCCATTAGTAAGATCTGTAGAAGTAGCTTCTGTTGTAGCCGCTCCTGCTCCAGTGTTGGCTAAGACTGTAATCACCCCTGGATCATCTGCTTCAACTTACAGAGAAGATACCATTACCAAGCTCCACCCAACTGTCGAAGTTGCCGCTGCCCCACTTATCAAATCTGTACCCGTAGTACAAGAAGCTGTTGCCGTAGAAGCCACCCCGGTTTTCGCCAAAACTGTAGCTGTACCAGCTGCCACTAGCTCCACTTACAGAGAAGATATCATCAGCAAACCAGCTGTAGTTTCCACCTATGCTGCTACCGCTCCAGTTGTTAAATCTGTAGCTTACACCGCACCTGCTCTAGCTTACTCCGCTCCAGCTCTGGCCTATTCTGCCCCAGCTCTAGCGTATTCTGCACCAGCTGTATCTTACTCTGCACCAGCTGTATCTTACTCGGCACCAGCTCTTGCTTACTCCGCCCACTTGCCTGCTCAACAATTGTTCGCTGGACACGTAGCTCCTGTAGCTTATGCCGCTGGCGTTCCCGCCATTCAAGCTTGGTAAAGAGAGGACTGATTGATCAAATAAGACTGTGAATAGAATGTAATTTAATTTATTATTTGAAATAAATTCTTCTAAAATTTAAATCTGTTTTTATTATTATTTTTTTTTTTGCATAATAGGATATGCTTTTACCATATGAATGACATAGATAGTAGATTCACCGACCGAGGGTGTTCACAAGCTCGAGCGTTTCATTTGAAGCTCCAAAGCGCTCGTCAGTTCTTCCTCTTTTTTTGAATGGGTTGCATTAAAGGCATGCAACCCATTTAAAAAAAGAGAAAGAACTGCCAAGCGCTTTGGGGCATCAAATCAAACGCTCAAGGCACATTTTGTAAAAATACAATTATTGTAGCAAGTCTAAAAAAAAATAAAGTTTTTTACTAAGCTAAAAATTTTTAAAAAAACACTATATAGTCAATAGTTATTCCCAGAAAGTTACCCGTTTGCAGTTCTACCTCCCGTTTAGTGGAAGGGGTAAGTGTTGTGGCGCTATCCATAACCTCTTTGCTTTGATTTTTCAACATTTCCCAGTTTTTATGTTTGATGAGATTGAGCTATCGGCGTATATCCTGCATTTATTCGGAGACAAAAAGGAGAATAAGCCATTGGCGTAGATGACGAAGAGGAGGGGGCCCAGCACAGATTCCTGTGGCACCCCACTCCCTACCATCCCTATCTCTGACAAGCTATTTTTAAATTCAACGCGTTGTGTGCGAGGGCTGAGGTATGATTTAATGAATTTATGGAAAGTACCTCTGATACCATATCTATACAGTTTGTCCAACAATAGGTCATGCGAGACACAGTCAAAAGCCTTTGACAAATCACAGAGGATAAGCTGTATGTGGCTGCCCTCTTCAAGGCCCTCGAATATGTCCTGCATAATTCTTGTGATTGCCTGAACAGTGGAACGACCCTTGCGAAACCCAAACTGCGACGGGTCCAGTAAAATATTTTTTTCAAAGAAATGTGACAATATATTTTTAATTATTATCTCTCATAGACAGGGCTGCAAACACATTCGGTCGGGGCTTTAGCTAACTACCTTAACTATATTCTTTTACTAATGACCATTTACTGTAAAGAGATGCTAAAACATTTCTCCCTAAAAATAAAACGACTTCTTTTACATTAGGGGTTGTGTAAAAATACACAAATTGGTGGTTCGCCACTTAAATGAAACATTACTTTTACCCTACAATTTTGTGAATGACCACCCTGTACTGTTTCAATTTTGCAAAAAAATACTATAAGAATTGTAAAATTATTATGTATGTTTACTTAAACTGCATGAGTGAACGTTAAAGTTAGTATTTTTTAGGTTTTTTATTTTTGTGTGTGATCATCTACTGGTATTGTAAAAACTGAGAAATCCAGTCAGTGCTATCAAAACGGACGGGCCACGATCCTCCACTTTGTTGACGTCACATCCGGGGCTGATTTTTTTTTGATGGTCACATTACGATACAACTGCCCACATAGCACAAAAATCACATCAACGTTAAATTAACGTGAACAAAAATAACAAAGTTTTTTTTTTTACTTGAAAACAGCCTCATACCATGTAATATGTATTTTGTTAAATCTACATGCTTAAAGATAACTTAAAATCAAGAAGAAATCAAGCTATAAAAATCCACGTTTTGCTGAAGTTTCTGGTGCTGTGTATATAACGTGTTTTTTACCCTCGTTATTTTCATGTACCAAATTTACACTTGAAAAGTCCTCCACAACATGTTCTAAAACGCCACTAGATTAAGACTTCTAAAACCTACTAACTTTCTGCGTCTTTTTTGGTCACGTTTTTTTAATAACATTTTTTTAACTTAAAAGAGACGCGAAATGTAGTTATAAAAGTTCACTAGTTTAAGACTACAACACTTCAAGACAATTTTAAAGATGGCGCTCAAGGTAAGTCAAAATATCTATTTATCTATCTATAAACATTATGTTTTTTTTAAAAGCTAAACAAGGTTGTTTAACAGTAAACACTTTTACAGAATATTAATGTGTCTTTATCAGGTTAATAACAGATGCGTCGTGATCGTGAAGGATCAGGGATCAGTTCCTTGAAAGATTTTTGGACTTTAGAGGCCAAAGCACTGCCTGATAGATTTTGTCAAAGTGAAAAATCCCGACAATAGGTGGCGCTGCTGCTGGTAAAATCTCAAAAATATTTAGTAGAAAAGCTATGCAAGTCGCGTTTTAACATTCGTGTAGAAAAGGCGTGAATCTAATGTGATTATAACGTAAAAATCACTTGAAACTAATGTAAAAACATTGCTGTTTTAATTTTATAATGGCGTTATTACAACGCAGTTTTTAGCAACGTTATTTTTTATAACGTTAATGAATGACCTATTAAGCTTGTTTTCATATATGAAATAAACGTTTTTTTCTTGCAGCTTTTAAAATCAACGTTTTTTTTTTCTTACGCCTTTTTTACGTGTTAAACAGGTGATTGTGCTATGTGGGTTCATTGTGGGATTGTCTTTAAAATATTGAAGTCTGAATGACGGTTTATGAACATTTGATTTTTTTTTAAATAAAGCCGGTTTTGAGATTGTTTTTACTATATTCTTTCAGAACAATTTTTTTTTTAAATCTATAGTAAACCTTAATTTTTCAGAGCCGCTTCAATAGCTCACACAAAAATTAAGTTTAAAGCAGAAGCGAATGTGACAAACACAGATGACAAAGTCAAATACATGTCAAATATAACAGTTGGCATGTGGTACATGGCGGGTAATTTGAATTCAAAATAGGAAATGCTAAATCTTGAAGATTTTAGCCTTTTAATCATGTTGCTTCCTTATAAAACTTTGCTGGAATATCGGGATGGTATCTGAGAATATTTCACTGAAATTTCGTTGAAATCTATAGTGCTATTTTGAAAATATCATAAAAAAAATCTGACCTCCCATAAGACCCAATGTAAAATTCAGCCTCCGGAGAACAGCTGATTTTTTCAGGGTCGTGGCCTCTATTTTTGTGTTGGCCTTGATCCAGTGAATGACTGCTGATAGTCATTAACTGGATACCTAGTAATTCCAGTAATGTTTAATATTTGTTTAAAAAAAATATCATTGGCGCAGTTTGACAACTGATGAGCTTGAGGTCAAATCCTAAAAGTATATGTCTTCAACAGGCGCGGATGTACGGGAAGGCCTAGAGGGGCAGTGCCCCGTAACTTTTTTGAGTTAAATGGTAAATGTCTACAATAAGGTCATAATTTAAATAGTATAGTTTTACTCTTGTGTACCTCCAACTTTTAGGGCATAGAAGTTTTGGGTCTCTCCAATTTTTAGGGCCTATTGGATTTTTGACAAACACAAAATATGCTGGCCAAACTCTTTATACAATATTTAAAAAACCTAACCTAACCTAACCTAATTTTTTTGCATTGTACCCGACTTTGAAAAAATTCTTTTTGAATGGAAACATTTTATGGCATTGTATTTTAACCTAAATTTTATATCTGTTTTGATTTTGATATTAGTTTAGTGTTCGATTTCTTTTTTGATTTTGTTTTCGATTTTATTTTTAATTTTGATTAAATCTAAATCGAAATCGAAATCGAAATCGAAATCGAAATGGAAATGGAAATTGAAATCGAAATCGAAATCGGAACCGACACCGAAATCGAAATCGAAATAAAAATTGAAATCCAAACCCAAATCGAAATCTATCACTTTATTGTCACACCCTGTACATACCTAGTGAGGGATGAACAAAAACAGTATGGCTGTTAAAGTAGTTAAAGTAGTCATAATTAACCAAATAAATTGTCCATTTAATATAGCCCTTTATTTTCAACAGTAAAGAAGTTATACTGAGTGTTCCAGTTTAAAAAATCACCCTGTATACGGTAATTACCACCCTCATGAAATTAAATACCTTATCCCACCGGCTCGGTATGTAAATTATATAACATACTATTGTGGTCATTTGCTGGATTTTTACTGGTCATTCACTGGTGACAACTTGTTATTTACTCGGTTTTTGTGCAATTTGCCCTAAAAATCGTTAAATCTTTTCAATCAACTTAGATATGGTATTTTATTTACAAAAAAATTATAAAAGAATAAACACGTTTTCCAACAATCTTTATAATTTTCTTTCAAAATCAAAACTTTTTTTTGACAGACATTTTAAAATGACTTTCCTTGAGTGGCCATTCACTGGTCGGTTCACCCTATAGACATTTGTTATGATGCTAATCTTATAGTGTTCTTAAACGTATCGTGTATTAGGCAGTGGCGCACCCAGGAATATGTCTTGGGGGGGGGGCGAGGCCTCTTGGGGGGGCCCGAAGCCTCATGATGTCGAATTTTAAGCTATTTTTTATGTTTTTTTTTCGAAATATGTCGAAAATATGTAACAAAATCTAAGGCTTGGGGGGGGCGGGCCCCGGCCCCCCCCTTGGTGCGCCCATGTATGAGGAATATTTATTTTCGATTAATAAATGATATGACATTTTTTTTAACATTCGAATATCGTTCAGCTATTCCAACATCCGATCACAATTCTGTCGTCCTAAGCGTAACACCCGCATTTGAAAAAAATCCAAAAATGCGATTGTTGGTTAAGACAAACTATAATATTCGAATAATAAATATACTCTATTGTTTATACTAATGTAACAAATCGTACAACTATAAAAAGTATTTAAAAGTCATTGGGTGGAGTCCCGAAAGAGTGGTCCTTGGTATTTTCCCCAAAAAAACGAAAAAATACCCTGAAAAACACCCCTTTGGGATTTCTATAAAAAAGATTAATTTTGTGATGTTTAAATTAAGTTTCGCCCACGTTAAGACTTACCAGTTTGTTTTCTGCAGCTTCGCTCGTCTTTATCAGTGATGGTAGGGCCGATCCGGGTTTTCACTCCCGAAAATAGTTTTTAAGGTTTTTTGTTGCGATGCGTTCTCGGCAAAAGTTTCGACGGAAGTGGTTTTCTTTCTCTTTCTGGCGCAGGTCGGCGCTTTCCAAAAAGTCAAAACGTGGTTTTATCGCGATTTTAACAAAAGCTGACAAAAGTCATATGACCAAAAAAGGTCCCAAAAAGGTGCTAAAAATCGCTTTTCCCAAAATAGGATTTTACAACCCAGGTGATTATTAAAAATCTTAACCTCGCATTTTTAATAAACAAAAACAATTTTAAATTAAAAATAAAAACAAACGGTTTCTAGCCATTCCCCCCACCATAAAAATCTTAAATTTTTATACGAAAAAAGGTTCAGGCCCAAAAGAGAAAAAAAATAACGGATAAAAATTAAACATTATTCTTGCAGCAAACTCAATGTTATCCCAAAAAATTTTAATTGGTATTTATTTGATTCAATGCAATCAAATAACTAAAAATGGACATCACACACATGATTTTGGAAATTGGTAAATTGGTATCTAACGAGCTGGCAAAGGGCAAATTTTGACCAAAGGTCTGTCAAGGAAACCTTTCGCGGTTTTTACTTGAACTATCCTTGGTATTTTGTCGGGACTCGAGTAAATTTGAACAATACGACCGAGCGACCACCTCAAGGGAGGCAGATTCTCGTCCTTCAACGCAACGAGTGCACCAACCTTAGGAAGATTGTCAGGGGTGTTCCACTTTTCTCGCTGCTGCAACGAGTGCAGGTATTCAATATGCCACCGTCGCCAAAAATGCTGGTGCATTTGCTGCACAAGTTGCCAGCGAGTCAATCGATTTTGCTTAACATCTACCAAGTTCTCATCAGGTGGGGAGGTCAAAGGTTCAAGGGTCAGGAAGTGACCAGGTGTTAACGACTGTAAATCGTTAGGATCAGGGCTGAGGCTGCAAAGAGGTCTCGAATTGAGTGTGGCCTCTATTTGGATTAAAACTGTCATCAACTCCTCAAAAGTCATGATCTGGTTGCCAACAATACGACGCAGGTGTGTCTTTGTGGATTTCACTCCAGACTCGTGCAGACCACCAAAATGTGGACCAGCTGGGGGATTAAAATGCCACTTGATGGACAACGATTCGGCGGCTTGACGACAGTACCCAGTTAAGAGGTTATTAGCCCCAGTCAGGTTAGTTCCTTGGTCGCTGTACAACGCGGAGCAACGCCCTCTTCGCCCTACGAATCTACGAAGAGCTGCTAAGAAAGCTTCAGCGGACAAGTCGGAGGCTGCTTCAAGGTGGATGGCCTTAGTTGAAAAACAAACAAAAATGCACCCATAAGCCTTCTGGCTCTTGGCACCTCGACGCTTAGCTAAGGTAATTTGGAATGGTCCCATAAAATCCACACTAACATGGGAGAAGGGTTTCAACTGAGACACTCGGTTTTTTGGTAAGTCACCCATGTAGGGATTATATGGTTTTGGGTTGGTTCGAACACAGTTGAAACAATCAGCAATCACCTTGTGTATCGCTCGTTTAACAGATAGGATCCAGAACTGTTGGGCAAGGAGGTATTCCAACAGGCGAGGTCCTGGATGCCCATGGTCAGTATGGCATTTCTCAATCACTAACATGGTTAGTCTATGGTCACGTGGTAACAACATTGGATGCTTAACTTCATAAGCCAAATCGGTGTGACGTAAGCGTCCCCCCACCCTAAGGACACCCTGGGAGTCCAAAAAGGGGGCTAGCTTGCGAAGAGGTTTGGAACATGGTTCGCCTTTTTGAAGCCTCTTCAAATCATCAAAAAAAGTCTCCTTTTGCACAATCCTAATCATGATGCAAAGTGCAAAATACAATTTCTCATAACAGAGTGCCTGAGAGATAGCTAGAAAAGTCGGATCCTTTTTTAATAGATAGGGCCTCAAACAATAAGCAAATATTCCCTGGATTTTTCGCAAGGAGGAAAATTTATCCAACAATGTAGGAAGCACACCTGGGACTTGCGCAGTAGTAACAAGAACTATACGATTCTCCTCAAAAGGTACATCCATTTCCTCAACTTTCATGCTATTGGAAATGGGCCAATATTCAATACTAGATGACAACCATGGAGGTCCGGTGAGCCACAAAGAGTGGTGAACAAACTGACTAGGAAGCAAACTCCTTGACAGGCAGTCAGCTGGATTCTCAACACCACTTATATGGTACCAACAATCAGGAGAGATTTTCTCTTGAATGGTTGTCACACGGTTTGCAACAAAAACCTTCCTTTTGGAAGGGCTGGTTTTTATCCATGCTAGGGCAACTTGAGAGTCAGACCAAGCATAGATTTTATCTATAGGTACAACTTCAAAATTGGTAACAACAAACTCCATCAGGTCTGCCAACAACAAGGCAGCACACAATTCTAAACGAGGAATTGATATAGTCTTCAGTGGGCAAACTCTACTTTTTGCACATAATAGAGCCACTGAAATTTTACCATCTGGGTGGATTTGCCGAACATATATCACACCACCATAAGCTACACTGGAAGCATCACAAAAACCATGGATTTCTGTGGTAACAGCTGTGTGTCTTACCACATAGCGAGGTATAAAAATGGTAGACAACAAAGGTAATTGTGTGACATATTGCTGCCACTGAGTAACAACATCAATACATGGGTTTTCATCCCAAGAAAGACCTTCAAGCCACAGACGCTGGATAAGAACCTTGGCAACCAATACCACAGGAGCCAAAAAACCTAAAGGATCATAGATCCGAGCAATCTCTGAGAGTATAACTCTCTTGGTACAATCTCTGCTAATTGGCTTAACAGAATATGAAAAGGCATCAATAGCAGGGTTCCACTGTAAGCCCAAAATTTTCAAAACAGTGTTATCCTTTTCTTCGAACGAGATATTCTGTTGATGGCTTTCTGGAATGGCAGCTAGGAGTTCCGGGCAGTTTGAGGTCCATTTTCGGAGTTCAAAGCCCCCATAGCTTAACAATCCAATAAGCTGTTTTTGAAGCTCCAAGCCATGGTCTATTGACAAGCTCTTTCCTATAACATCATCAACATATGAGGAATCCAATAATATGGGAGAGGCAAGAGGGTAATCCTTCCCATGGTCCGCTACTAACTGATGTAAAGTTCTAATAGCTAAGTACGGGCTACAATTCAAACCATATGTCACTGTGTGGAGGTTCCAATCTTGGATAGGTTTAGAGGGGTCAAATCTCCACAGGATTTTTTGGTATCTGACATCTTTGTTATTCACAACAATATTTCTGAACATCTGTCGTATGTCTGTACTAAAAACAAATGGGTAAAATCTAAAACCTAACAAGATTTTGGTTATATCATTTTGTAGCTTTCGCCCTGGCAGCAAGACATCATTTAGGCTCAATCCATTAGAGCTACTAGCTCCACCATCAAAAACAACTCTGATGCGTGAGGTCCCATGCTCCTCCTTAACTACACAATGGTGTGGAAAATAATAAGAAGGATTTTCAAATGACGAGCTAGGTGTCATGTGACCCTGGTCTACATAGTCTTGCATAAAATCATTATACAACTGACGAAGAGGTGGGTTTTTAGAAAGTCTCATTTCCAAAAGATTAAATCTCCGAAGGGCTTGGTTTCTAGAGTCACCTAAATCTGGAGGCGAGTCTCTAAAAGGTAGTCTCACAATATATTTCCCGGAAGGATCTCTCGAGAAGGTTGATTGGTAAATATCCTCACACTTTTCCTCCTCCTCATTGAGGGGGATCTTTTGAGGAACACACTCAATTTCCCAAAATTTTCTCATAGTATCACTGAGAGCACAACTATTTGGGTAATCTATGGTAGTCAACAAATTAACAAATTTTGAGGGGGTAGATTTATTAAAGCCTCCAAACAATACCCAACCAAATATGGTATTCATGGCAGAAGGTCCATTTTGTCCCTTCACAAAACCTGGAACAAGCATCTGGCCAAATAAATCAACTCCAAGCAAAATATCAACATCACTGGGCTTTCCAAAATCTGGATCAGCAATTTCTAATCCTTCTAAATAAGGCCACTGTGACAAATTATTTTTTACACAAGTAGAAGGGGTAGGTCCACAAATTTTTGGGGTAATGATGGCTTCACATCTAAAAAAACTATCTGGGAAGTTGTTAGAACAAATCTCAAGGTTCATGGTTCCATGAGACACATTACAACTCATATTATTTAAACCATGGACTGGTGTACTATTAGGAATAATAGGCAATTTCAATTTCTCAGCACAAGACAAGGATATGAAACTCGCTTCACTTGCTGTATCAAAGAGGGCTCGGCAAGGAACAAGTTCATGTTGGTTATTTAAAATGAGAACCTGAGCGGTAGCAAAAAGAACTGATTTCACTTCAATTGGTTCACTATGGTTTACAATGGTGGATGTACACATGGTACTTCTAGGGGTAGTACTATGGGAGGTGGTACCAACAGGGTCATTTGGGCTTTTTTTCTTTCTAAAACACAAAAGAGTATTGTGACGTCCTGCGCAAAATGAACATGACTCAGTATGAGGACACTGGTTCACGGGGTGGTTTCTAAAACAATTGAAACAAAGGTGTTCCCTTTTTATAAGAGCATGTCGCTGTGAGACTTCCATTTCCAAAAATTTATCACACTTAATAAATGGGTGAAAGCCTTTCTGTTTACAACAGCTGCAATGGTCAATTTGGGTGGTTAAACTATAGGGTGGTTTACTTGTCCTTCTCCCTCCACCCTGGCGATGAGAGGGGGAAACAGACACAGCATCAAAAGAATTGTCCAAAAGACCACAATTTTCAAGAGCACGACAATTCTGCTCTAGAAGGGTAAACAAACTTTTATAGGTTGGGATCTCTTTGGTGCTATTCTCAACTTCAAATTTCTGCTTAAGAGTGGGATCAATCTTCTGTAGAAGAAGGTTCATTTTAATAAAATCAAGAAGGTCTAAATCATTAAAATTTGAAAGGGCTTCAAGATTTTCACGAAATGTGGACAAAAGTTTTCTTAAGTCCCGAGAGCTATTACTTTTAGCAGTAGGTGCAGAATAAACCGAAGACCAATAGTGGGTTACAAGGCGTCTCTTATTATTGTAAAGACGAACAACTGCATCATATGCGAGCCTATAATTAGATGCTACCAATGGAATATTACGAATAACTGATTGTGCTTCACCTACAAGGGCTGTAGAAAGAGCTTGAAATTTAGCTATATCTGAAAGTTCAACTTTATCATGAACTAAACTATTAAATAAATCAAGAAAGGTAGGCCACGCCCTTAAATCTGTGCCATTGAAGGCAGGCAAACTTATTTTTTGAATTTCTAATCCTCGGGTAGGATCAGAAACCGAGACAGGTGATGGCAGGCTTTGTTGGCTTGAATCCGGGAAAAGGTCCCTAGCTATAGACCTTATTGAATACTTTACATCATCAAATGATTCTACTAACTCACCCTGATTATTTTCTTGTTCCTCTGTAAGGTCTAGCTTAACAATGTCGAAGTGAAATTGGTCAAATTGACTACACTGAGTCTCAAAGTCAACTAAACGCATTTTAAAAGCTCGAATTTTCGTATCGTTGGTAGGATCAGATTGTGCATCTAAGGCTTTTGCAAGTGTTGTTTTCACCCGCGTCAATATGGAGGCTTGCTGTTTCTTAAGAGATTTTAACTCACTCATCCTTAAGCCACAACAAAAAAAAAGGTTAAATGCTCTAAAAATTGGGTAAACGCACTAAAACACAGGTACAATGTTTCGCGGTCGTTCAAAAAACTCAAGACCGACAAAAAACAAGGTTCAAAATCAAAAATTTAATAAACAAAACGGTCGTTTTGTCATCAAAAATTATAGGTTAGGTAGGCGTCATATGTCATGGAACATATGATTTCAATGGTGCCAACCGTCGAAAACAATGAAATTTTCTTTTTCTATGGTCGAAAACCAACAAAACAAGGCCAACAAAAAAAAACTACAATGAACCAATTTTACCAGTTTCCTATTCAAAGGTGTGATGTTGCGCGCGCACATACAGCAGCGCACATCAAGGACGCAAAAAACGGTTTCACAAAAAAACTGAAATAAAACTGCAAGAAAAACCCACTTGGTAACAGGCAAATTCAGACAAACTGCATCCCCAAACTGCTTTTTCAAAAAATTAGGCTACCGAAGGACCAAATGGGTGGAGTCCCGAAAGAGTGGTCCTTGGTATTTTCCCCAAAAAAACGAAAAAATACCCTGAAAAACACCCCTTTGGGATTTCTATAAAAAAGATTAATTTTGTGATGTTTAAATTAAGTTTCGCCCACGTTAAGACTTACCAGTTTGTTTTCTGCAGCTTCGCTCGTCTTTATCAGTGATGGTAGGGCCGATCCGGGTTTTCACTCCCGAAAATAGTTTTTAAGGTTTTTTGTTGCGATGCGTTCTCGGCAAAAGTTTCGACGGAAGTGGTTTTCTTTCTCTTTCTGGCGCAGGTCGGCGCTTTCCAAAAAGTCAAAACGTGGTTTTATCGCGATTTTAACAAAAGCTGACAAAAGTCATATGACCAAAAAAGGTCCCAAAAAGGTGCTAAAAAATCTCTTTTCCCAAAATAGGATTTTACAACCCAGGTGATTATTAAAAATCTTAACCCCGCATTTTTAATAAACAAAAACAATTTTAAATTAAAAATAAAAACAAACGGTTTCTAGCCAGTCATTTAAAATTTTCTTTTTTCCATAAGCCACTATATATTTTTAAACATTAATACGCGATTTACTCAATTTCATTTAAAATTCAAATACGGGGGTCTTGCTTAGCAGGGCAGTATTCTGATTTAAGCATACGAATCGGCTTTTTTGTCCCATTTATTTATCACCTCTGCCCGCACAACGCTACATACAAATTTAACGGGAATTAGCTGGTCTTCTGGTTTGTGATTAATTAACGTTAATGTTAATATGGCCATCATTGCTATAAATTTTATCTGAGCATTCGGGCATATAGCCATAAATTATTTACCTATACAATAATCTAATTTTAGATATATGGTTCAAAATTTATTGTGACCTACTATTGTTTTTGACTGCATTTTTGTCTCATTAATATAAATATAAAAATTATAATATTTTATATTAAAGTGACGTAAGTATACAAAAAATCGTCTTTTATCAATATACATACAGCGTGGTTAAAAGATATAGGATTCATAGACTGCTTGCCGTGCTTAATGTGTGTAAGAGAGAAGTAAAAGAGATAAAAATATGTTTTGGGCGGTGTCTTGGAATATTTTTCGCTGATTTAGACCGGTTGGTAGTGGGAAAGTAAGGGAATACATCGTGACCTCTCGTCTTCAAGAATCTTTTCGTCATTCCGTCGTGTGCAGCGAAACAGTTGAGATGTGGGTATTTGCTTTTCACGCAAATTCTAGCTCAAGCCATGCCGCGTATTACATTTAGCGTTCAGGAAAAAGTACAGATGGTTCAATGGCATTTCGGGGGAAATAGCTGTCAAGATGTGGCAAATTTATTTGTTGTCGCGTTTAAAAGTACGGATATTCCAAGCCGTAGCACGGTCCAAAAAAAAGTGACCCATTTACAACGAACAAGGTGTGTCAATTTTCACCACAAATGCAGTGGTGAAGAGGCACCTCCTGTTCGTGAAATGGGAGAGGAAAGGGAACGGCGCAAAACTATTATTTGTGCCGAAGCAGAAGCTTTGCCTCCCTGTTGCAGTAAGGCAGTTGCCAATGATGTGGGCGATAAAATTTCACACTTAACCGTCCGAAACATTTTTAAACGACATGGGTACCGCAGTTTTAAAGTAAGGAAAACGCAAGAAATTATTCCAGATGATCAGTTTCGAAGAATGGAACTTTGTGAAACCCTAAATGAAAATTTTATTAAAAATATTTGTTTTACAGACGAAAGTTTGTTTTCAATTCATGACCGTCACAATCCTTCTGTTGTTCGTTACTGGTCACGGGAAAATATACATTTGCATACTGCAGAATGGACCCAGTATCCTCAAAAACTTTGGTCCCAGTGGCGGGCTAAGGGGGTCTAAGAGACTAAGACCAGGCCTGCATCTAGGCATATTGCATAGGAAGTCTTTAGCTTATTTCTGGGGGTACTTATAATGTAGAAATAGCTTTCGCAAGATTTAAAACAAAGCTAGTATAGTTAGAAAAAAATGTATGGCGTAAAAGTAAAGAAAACCGATTAGGAAAAATGTGATAGCTGTAAATTCTCTACTCTTTACATAAAATTACAAATTAAAAAAAAAAATGTCTATCGGGTACGTTAAATTACAGTAAAAATTCACAATGAAATTAGGCAGTAAAAATAGCCTAAAAAAGTGTGAAGGAAACGGATACCTAAATAAAAACGTAAAATCCATTCAATTGTAAAGAAGTGTTTTGTGCTTGGATAAAAAATTCCATGTAACTCTGATAAACTGAAATCGATTTGACGGTTGGCGAGGAAAACCTAAAGAAAATATTAAAACCGTTTGGGAATCGGATGAACATTTCACAGTGCGGAAAAGAAAAAAATAAATTTGGAGAAAAGTGTTCGAATGTTCGTGTTTAAAAGCTCTCCACTTTACGCTGCTTGACGGAAAATTTAAAGAAAATAGTATTAAGAACCCCAAAGGAAATAGACACTGCCAAGAGATTATACAATTTTTTTATTGAACTGTTTGCCTCAATCTCAGTGGCGGCTTGGGGCCAACTCTACGAAGGGCTCTTTTTAAAAGGTACTAAATTTATAGAAAATTTAACAAAGCTCACCAAAGCACTTTAGGTGATCCAATGGGCTTGGTCAAGCGGGAATTTGGGGAGGGGATAACGTGGAAATTACCCTTCCTCCCTAGAAAAAAGATAGATAGACTTTTAGTTATTAAATATCGAGCTAACCACAAAATTACCTCTCCCTTAAAATAAAAATATTTACATGCATAGTGTTTCAGTCGACCAACCCCCCCCCCTCTGCCACCCTCCTAGTAGATTTTGGCCCAGATCCGCGTGGACAAAATAGTGCGTCCCCAAAGAGCGCGTATTTAAAATAGCGCATATCAAAATAGCGCGTATTGAAAATATTTATTAAAATATTTAAAATAGCGCTTGTTTATAATAGCGTTTATTTGTTTCTCATTTTTTTGTTGGCCGGAATGTATAATTTAATTAATATTTATTTAAAGGGTTAAAAACTAACTCATTTTTCTTTAATGTAGCTCGCCTTTTAGGAAGTCAAAATCGGATTTAAACTCACCTTTCCCAATTGAACGCAAACGGATCCTAATCTGTCCATCGTATTGTCTCCTTTTTGGAGGAAATCGGTATTATAACCTGCCACTGAGGTCATTTTTTATGGAAAAAGACGGGGGGCGTATTCAGGTTAGGGATTAAGATACATTTGAGATCAATTGATTAGGACTAGAATAACAAAGATTTCCCAAAAGAAGAACAGGAGAGCTAATTTACCGAAAAATAAGTTATATTAGGAACCGTTTGTCGAACTATAGGTTAGGTTAGTATACCTAAGCAGATTTACTACGCGCTATTTTAAACACGCCCTATTTTATACGCGTTTTTGTAAACACGCTCTATTTTGATACGTGCTATTATTATAACACGCTATTTTGAACAGGCGCTATTTTGAACAGTCAACATATTATTCCTTAAATTCTGCTTTTGACCACACTTTATTAACTTTGATCAGTGTCAAATAATAAACAATTCAGATTCATGGTCCATTTGTAAACTCCCAGTAAAATATGGAGGTTTAGGCATTCGCGATATACTTCACTATGTTTCTCGGCATTTATAGCTTCATGCAAAAATGTATCTAATCTTCTTAATACGATTCTTCCACCCATTATTCAAAATTCCTTCTACAATGTTTTAACTCAAGCCTCCGAATCTTGGTCATCTTTACGTGAATACAAATTTTCGTCAGAGAGTTTTTCAAAACAAAAGAATCTAGTGACCCACTGAAAAAGGCTCGTCTTATTGCAATTCAAGAAAAGGAAAGTGGGGCATGGCTCAATACTCTTCCTTCTTCCGCTCTGGGAACACATTTAGATGACACAACTTTTAGAATATCCATAGCTCTTTGCACTGCTCAACCTGTATGCGCGACCCATACCTGCTCTTGTGGTAAATCTGTTCTTTCAAATGGGCATCACCTTTCTTGTCGCAAGAGCGCTGGTAGGTGGTTTCGCCACAGCAGCGTAAATGACATTATTAAAAGGGCACTTGTTTCCGCGGGCGTTCCAGCTATCCTGGAGCCTTCAGGAATTTGCAGGAATGATGGAAAAAGAGCTGATGGTCTAACCTTAGTTCCTTGGAATAGGGGTAGGCCATTAGTATGGGACGCCACTTGCTCCGATACTATGGCTAATTCATACATAAATTTAACATAAAAAAAAGCGGGAGAAGCGGCAAAAATAAGGGAATAAATTAAAATAAACAAATATTCAGAATTATCTCAAAATTATATTTTTGTTCTTTTTTCTGTAGAGACTTTTGGACCTTGGTAGGAAAAAGCTAAAAATTTTGTCAAAGAACTTGGTGCCAAAATCGAATGTAAGTCCCACGAACCTAGATCAACCTCATTTTTGATTCAGAGGTTAAGCCTTGCCATTCAAAGGGGAAATGCAGCTTCAGTCATAGGAACCATTCCCGACGAGTTGGACGAAATGTTTAATCTTTAAATGTGTGCTTGGGGATGTATGCTTGCGAGTGTGAGTTTAGAGTTTAAATTTTATTATATTTTTATTGTTTATTTCTTGTTCTATACCTATTTATAGTAACTATTGGTTAATTATTAAAAAAATAGTAAATATTTCCAGAAAAAATAATAATAGAGACTTATTTGAATAAAGCCATTCAATAACAGGTGTTTGAATGTTTTGCATTGGAATACGACAAATAATTTTTTAACATAAGGATTTTGTTCACTATACGAACAGAAATATATACTCTCGACTTTAATTATAGATAAGTAAACGACATAGTATTAAATTGGAATTTGGTATGTCAATTTTAAAAGATCAACTATCAGCCAGCAATATAAATCTGTCAAAATGCTGCCTGACACTATCATTGCATAGTTTTATTTCAATAAGTCCCTAATGCCTTCAATGTATTAGAACTTCATATCTAAGGTCACTGAATCCTGGAAGCCTGGCGACCCTCCCAGGATGTAGTGAACCTACTCTTATCCAATGGTTTTTATTATACACTTGCCTTGTATATAAACATTTTAAAGTTTTGTCTGCCAGGGTAAATTTTTAATTGGGAGTAGGCCCTTCCGTAGATTTTATTTGAACTTTTTTCACGCAGGACATTTATAAAATTATTTTTTAAAATAATTTGTACCCTATCACCAGCGGGAAGTAAAGCAATGGAAAGAATAGGGCAGGATTTTTTGTCCAACATTGATTATTTCTTAAGTATGAAAGGAATTTTTCGAGGCTTGGTCAAATACTAAATAAATTTTCGGTGTGGTCCCCAGAAAGTTTCATCGCCTTTCCTTCCATTTTAGTTGTACCGTACTGATGACGTCTAAGAAGAATGTAACCTCGATGTATACGGCTACTACTACCCTATTTTGAGGACCAGCCCGATAATGAATTTATTTACCCTTTGACCTCGAAAAAATCCTTTCATATTTACTATTCAACGGAGGCTTAGAATAACTACTGAGATTGACTTCAGTCTCCGTAGTGACGTTAGATTTATGCCTAAGGCTACTGTACCTGATTCTGCAAATTGGCAGTTGGTTTCCTAAAGAGATCCACATTTCATTTTTCCTTTTCAGATTTCATCACCTTTATTTCATCGCCTACTCATCAATTTGGGTAGTGCCGTACTCCGTACTGATGATGTCTAAAGAGACTGTAACATCGGTCTAGGACAACTGGGCGCCGCCAACTGGATGCCGCCAACTCGGCTCCGCCAGCTAGGGGTCGGGCCAACTGGGCGCCGGGTCAACTCGGCGCCGCCAACTGGCTGCCGGGCCGGGCCAATTCGGCGCCTGACTATTTTTTTTTTTTTGATAAAATGTGTAGATAAAAAGCAAAATATATTATTTATATAAAAACATCTTAAAAAATCCTTTAAGCAATTTTTTTGAAATTGGTTTTTGTTAAGTAAAGTTAAATCCATTAAGTCGACTGTTGAATCTTGGTAGTTGTAGTGTTTGAAAACCTGGTAACACTACAATTTACGTTTTTTATTAGAACAATGGCTGATCCAAAATGGCGGATTTCTTTATTTTTAAACCGATTTTTCTGAAACCTTAAAGTTTGCAGTGCCTGAGATCACGAACTACAGTTTTATCCTCAAACTTGAAATATTACATTGCTTGAGGTCATTTAACACAATTTTTTACTCAAACTTAAAAAAATCAAAATGGCGGATCCAAAATGTCGGATTTTCTAATTTACTAGCCGATGTGTCTCAAACTTGAAATATTATATTGCTTGATGTCATTTAACACAGTTTTTTACTCTAACTTAAAAAAATCAAAATGGCAGATCCAAAATGGCGGATTTTCTTATTTACTAACCGATTTGCCTCAAACTTGAAATATTACATTGCTTGAGGTCATTTAACACAATATTTTACTCAAACTTAAAATAATCAAAATGGCAGATCCAAAATGTCGGATTTTCTTATTTATCAGCCGATTTGTCTCAAACTTGAAATATTATATTGCTTGATGTCATTTAACACAATTTTTTACTCCAACTTAAAAAAATCAAAATGGCGGATCGAAAATGGCGGATGTTCTTATTTACAAACCGATTTGTCTCAGGCTTGAAATATTACATTGCTTGAGGTGATTCAAATCGGTTAGTAAATAAGGAAATCCGCGATTTTGGACTCGCCATTTTAAATTTGTTAAAAGTTTACGCCAAAAAATATAATCAGCGACTTCCCACATAGCACAAAAATCACATCAACGTTAAATTAACGTGAACAAAAATAACAAAGTTTTTTTTTACTTGAAAACAACCTCATACCATGTAATATTTATTTTGTATGCTTAAAGATAATTTAAAACAAGGAGAAATCAAGCTATAAAAATGTACTTTTTGCTGAAGTTTCTGGTGCTGTGTATATAACGTGTGTTTTACCCTCGTTATTTTCATGTACCAAATTCACACTTGAAAAGTCCTCCACAACATATTCTAAAACGCCACTAGATTAAGACTTCTCAAACCTACTAACTTTCTGCGTCTTTTTTGGTCACGTTTTATATATCTATCTATATACATTATGTTTTTTTTAAAAGCTAAACAAGATTTTTTAACAGTAAACACTTTCACATAATATTAATGTGTCTTTATCAGGTTAATAACAGATGCGCCGTGATCGTGAAGGATCAGGGATCAGTTCCTTAAAAGGTTTTTGGAGTTTAGAGGCCAAAGCACTGCCTGATAGATTTCGTCAAAGTGAAAAATCCCGACAATAGGTGGCGCTGCTGCTAGTAAAATCTCAAAAATATTCTGAAAAAAGCCATGCAAGTCGCGTTTTAAAATTCGTGTAGAAAAGGCGTAAATCTTAATGTAAAAATCACTTGAAACTAACGTTAAAACATTGCTGTTTTAATTTTATAATGGCGTTATTACAACGCAGTTTTTTAGCAACGTTATTTTTTATAACGTTAATGAATGACCTATTAAGCTTGTTTTCATATATGAAATAAACGTTTTTTTCTAGCAGCTTTTAAATTTAACGTTTTTTTTTCTCACACCTTTTTTACATGTTAAACACGTGATTGTGCTATATGGGTTGAAACACCGCCAATTTCTATATTTCTATATAAGTCCGCCATTTTGGATCGGCCATTTCGATTTTTTTAAGTTTGAGTTAAAAATTGTGTTAAGTGACCTGAAGCAATGTAATATTTCAAGTTTAAGACAAATCGGTTAGTAAATAAGAAAATCCGCCATTTTGGATCCGCCATTTTGATTTTTTTAAGTTTGAGTTAAAAATTGTGTTACATCACCTCAAGCAATGTAATATTTCAAATTTGAGATAAATCGGTTAATAAATAAGAAAATCCGTCATTTTGGATAGGCCATTTGGATTTTTTTAAGTTTGAGTAAAAAAAATTGTTAAATGACCTCAGGCAATGTAATATTTCAATCAGTTAGTAAATAAGAAAATCCGCCATTTTGGATCCGCCAGTTTGATTTTTTTAATTTTGAGTAAAAAATTTTGTTAAATGACCTCAAGCAATGTAATATTTCAAGTTTGAGACAAATCGGTTAGTAAATAAGAAAATCCGCCATTTTGGATTCGCCTTTTTGATTTTTTTAGGTTTGAGGATAAAACTGTATTTAGTGATCTCAGGCACTGCTAACTTTCAAGTTTCAGACAAATCGGTTTAAAAATAAAAAAACTCCGCCATTTTGGATCCGCCATTGTTGTACCTAATAAAAAACGTAAATTGTAGTGTTACCAGGTTGCCAAACAATACAACTACCAAGATTCAACAGTCGACTTAATGAATTTAACTTAAATCACCTTGTTAGGTGATCCGTGTCTATACTATCAAATTAAGAAATATCCTAACCTAACATTTTAAAAAATCTATTTAAAAAAATGTTTTTTTTTTCCACTCTGTAGGTAATTTATTTTAAAATCGTAATGCTTTATAATATTAAGCTTGATCCCTAATTGTATCAAACACCAGGCGCACACTTTTATTTTATTTAAAATTCGAGCTTAACAGATATTAAAGTAATTTTTATAAAATTTTAGAAAAAATAGTGTTTGACTAAACTTAAATGTGACAAAGGGGCTTAGACAAAATAAAGGGAACATAAGGGAATGATCTCTATCATAAGGATAATTTATTCATGGTTGAAAATTATAAACAGAGGTACTTATATAACGTTTTAACAAATACTCTTGTTAATATGCAATTTTCAGTTTTTTATGTCAAGATTTTTCGCCAAGGCTATCACCGAGGCTATCACGCTATATATAGATGGATAAATTATTTTTTGTAGATCTCTTAGAAACTAAAGCTTTTAGTATACATATATATTTGGGAAAAATTCATGATACAACGACTATTGTGTAAAACTTTAGGTACTCATGTCAAACCTTTAAAAAACCACCCTTTGGTTACATTTATTTTGTTTAAACCCCTCTGTCCCATTAAAGTTTAGTGAAACACTATTTTTGCTATCAATAGCAGTTTGGCTGGAATTTCATGCACATTTGCGCATATTTTAAAGCTGTTTCTACCCAGAAGAAGAACTTTTTTTTATGTATACGCTTTTTTTACTCACACAGCGCTTAATTGTATAAAAATATTTTTTTTCCATGTCCCATGTCCGGATATTAATTACCATTGGCCTAAGCCTTACTTAAAGTTGTTTAACTTTTAAGGACCAAATACTAAATTTAAGTACAAAGTGTTTTGTACAAGTGGGGATCAAGCTTAACGTTATAAACTACTAAAAGTTTAACTACAGGGTAGAAAAAAAAACAAAAAAACATATTTTTGAAATAAGGAATAATTATACAAAAATCCACCTTGCACCTATTTTTTCAGGGTTTTTTCACCTAATATGACTGGGTTATAATGCGCGGTTTTCACGCAATAAGTTGGTTGCTCGCTAATGGTTGATCCAGCTTCTAAAAATACACTTAAACTAGTCGATACTAAGTCTAAGTTAAGTGTTTTTATCAAGTACCAAATTGCAAATAATGCAAGGACCTAAAACCATAAACAACAAGTGAAATTAAAGAAAGAAAAATAAGAAAAAAGGTTTAGCTTCGGCCGGGGATCGAACCCGGATCTCTTGCTACCTAGGCAAACATTCTTACCACTGAACCACCGAAGCCACTCATAAATTTTTTTGGTTCGGTTCGGTTCATTCATCATTACCTTTTCATGTGTTAAAATCTCTGATCGCAAAATGGGCGATTGCGAATATAATTATCAAATTCCAAATTGCAAATAATGCAAGGACCTAAAACTATAAACAACAAGTGAAATTAAAGAAAGAAAAATAAGAAAAAAGTTTTTGCTTCGGCCGGGGATCGAACGCGGGTCTCTTGCTGTCTAGGCAAACATTCTTACCACTGAACCACCGAAGCCACACAAATTTTTTTTCGGAAAACCTCCATATATGCAGGCTGCGGTGTCTCAATACAAGAACGAGAAACTCTCAGGGTATTAACTCGACCAAGTCATCCAACTAATCTCTTTAATTGTTCTTTCCCACCGTCAAAGGTATAATAACTCAAATTAGACGTAAAGAATCAACGTCTGAAGCATGAGATCACCTTTTCGTGTGTTAAAATCTCTGATCGCAAAATGGGCGATTGCCAATATAATTATCAAATACCAAATTGCAAATAATGCAAGGACCTAAAACTATAATCAACAAGTGAAATTAAAGAAAGAAAAATAAGAAAAAAGTCTTTGCTTCGGCCGGGGATCGAACCCGGGTTGCTATCTAAGCAAACATTCGGTGGCTTCGGTGGTTCAGTGTCACTGTCAAAAAACAGTTGTTACAAAAATGTTTTTACGGAATTCAAATATCTTAATAAGGAAGATATAATGGCTTCTTAAAATCACATCATTTTAAAAATCGTCCTTGTAAGGAAAACCACAGGGATAGCAAAAATCTGAATATATCTTTAAGGGCATAAGAAAAAATCATAGCAAGGTAAAAACCTCTACCTCTATGAGCTGACTTTCCCTTTTAATCTTATCGAAAATTGAACACAGTGTAAACTATGCCTGCATCTTACTGTATTTTCATGAAATAAATCAAATTGCCACAATTTTTATGCATGACTTCTTGGCACCGATTTTTCAGTTTCTCGCTTATAAAATCACAAACATGCACACTCTATTTGTCTACTTTTAAAAGGGAAATAGAGCAAATTCTCTCAAGATTACATTGCAGAAAATAAAGGACGTAAACTAAATGTGACAAGGCAAATGTAGTGGAAGAGAAAGACGTTTTAAATAAGACTTTTATGGGAAAAAGGTACATTTTTGTTAAAACCTTGAGAATGTTTGAAAATAACAAAGTAGGCTTTTCTAAAAAGCTTTTTATAAAATAAGGAAAATGAAGAAAGTCTTGATGGTTTAAAACTTGTGTATTCTGATTACCGGTGTGAAGATGGCAGATTAAGCTAGCAGATTTATTCAGCCGATGACGCCCGAACGCGTAATTTACACTATACACTGCACAACAAAATTTTTGTAATTTGATGCTCAGCAGAATTTACTGGCAGATAAATTGGTGTGAATCTTCACAGCAGATTATTTTATGGAAAAAATAATATTTAATATTTTTGTTGTTTTTAAAGCTCTCAAACTTTTTAAAACTGAACCGAGGCGAACCGAACCTACTTATAAAGCTCTTAAAATCCTACTAACTCAAAACCCTCAAAAACCCTACGATTCTTTAGAATAGGGCCTTAAGTATCAGTATACCCACCCAGCAGATTTTATCTGCTATGTCTCCTGCTCCGAAACTTGACGTTGTCCCACCACAGGCCCTACGTAGAATTTGCCTACTCATAAAGCTCTTACAATCCTACTCACTCAAAATCCTCAAAAACCCTACGATTCTTTTGAATAGGGCCTTAAGTATCAGTATACCCACCAAGCAGATTTTATCTGCTATGTCTCCTGCTCCGAAACTTGACGTTGTCCCACCACAGGCTCTACGTAGAATTTGCCTACTCATAAAGCTCTTACAATCCTACTCACTCAAAATCCTCAAAAACCCTACGATTCTTTAGAATAGGGCCTTCAGTATCAGTATACCCACCCAGCAGATTTTATCTGCTATGTCTCCTGCCCCGAAACTTGACGTTGTCCCACCATACGCTCTACGTAGAATTTGCCTACTCATAAAGCTCTTACAATCCTACTCACACAAAATTCTCAAAAACCCTACGATTCTTTAGAATAGGGCCTTAAGTATCAGTATACCCACCCAGCAGATTTTATCTGCTATGTCTCCTGCTCCGAAACTTGACGTTGTCCCACCACAGGATCTACGTAGAATTTGCCTACTCATAAAGCTCTTACAATCCTACTTACTCAAAATCCTCAAAAACCCTACGATTCTTAAGAATAGGGCCTTAAGTATCAGTATACCCACCCAGCAGATTTTATCTGCTATGTCTCCTGCTCCGAAACTTGACGTTGTCCCACCACAGGCTCTACGTAGAATTTGCCTACTCATAAAGCTCTTAAATAGTACTAACTCAAAACCCTCAAAAACCCTACAATTCTTTTAAAAAATATCCAAAAATCTCAGTATACTCACCCAGCAGATTTTATCTGCTATGTCTCCTGCTCCGAAACTTGACGTTGTCCCACCACGGGCTCTACGTAGAATTTGCCTACTCATAAAGCTCTTACGATCCTACTCACTCAAAATCCTCAAAAACCCTACGATTCTTTAGAATAGGGCCTTAAGTATCAGTATACCCACGCAGCAGATTTTATCTGCTATGTCTCCTGCTCCGAAACTTGACGTTGTCTCACCACAGGCCCTACGTATAATTTGCCTACTCATAAAGCTCTTACAATCCTACTTACTCAAAATCCTCAAAAAACCTACGATTCTTTAGAATAGGGCCTTAAGTATCAGTATACCCACCCAGCAGATTTTATCTGCTATGTCTCCTGCTCCGAAACTTGGCGTTGTCCCACCACAGGCTCTACGCAGACTTTTCCTACTCATAAGGGTCTTTAAATCCTACTAACTCAAAATCCTCAAAAACCCTACGATTCTTAAGAATAGGGCCTTAAGTATCAGTATACCCACCCAGCAGATTTTATCTGCTATGTCTCTTGCTCCGAAACTTGACGTTGTCCCACCACAGGCTCTACGTAGAATTTGCCTACTCATAAAGCTCTTACAATCCTACTCACTCAAAATCCTCAAAAACCCTACTATGTCTCCTGCTCCGAAACTTGACGTTGTCCCACCACAGGCTCTACGTAGAATTTGCCTACTCATAAAGCTCTTACAATCCTACTTACTCAAAATCCTCAAAAACCCTACGATTCTTAAAAATAGGGCCTTAAGTATCAGTATACCCACCCAGCAGATTTTATCTGCTATGTCTCTTGCTCCGAAACTTGACGTTGTCCCACCACAGGCTCTACGTAGAATTTGCCTACTCATAAAGGTCTTAAAATAGTATTAACTCAAAACCCTCAAAAACCCTACAATTCTTTTAAAAAATATCCTAATATCTCAGTATACTCACCCAGCGGATTTTATCTTCTATGTCTCCTGCTCCAAAACTTTACGTTGTCCCACCACAGGCTCTACGTAGAATTTGCCTACTCATAAAGCTCTTACGATCCTACTCACTCAAAATCCTCAAAAACCCTACGATTCTTTAGAATAGGGCCTTAAGTATCAGTATACCCACCCAGCAGATTTTATCTGCTATGTCTCCTGCTCCGAAACTTGACGTTGTCCCACCACAGGCTCTACGTAGAATTTGCCTACTCATAATGCTCTTACAATCCTACTCACTCAAAATCCTCAAAAACCCTACGATTCTTTAGAATAGGGCCTTAAGTATCAGTATACCCACCCAGCAGATTTTATCTGCTATGTCTCCTGCTCCGAAACTTGACGTTGTCCCACCACAGGCTCTACGCAGACTTTTCCTCCTCATAAGGGTCTTTAAATCCTACTAACTCAAAATCCTCAAAAACCCTACGATTCTTAAGAATAGGGCCTTAAGTATCAATATATCCACCCAGCAGATTTTATCTGCTATGTCTCTTGCTCCGAAACTTGACGTTGTCCCACCACAGGCTCTACGTAGAATTTGCCTACTCAAAGCTTTTAAAATAGTACTAACTCAAAACCCTCAAAAACCCTACAATTCTTTTAAAAAATATCGTAAAATCTCAGTATACTCACCCAGCAGATTTTATCTGCTATGTCTCCTGCTCCGAAACTTGACGTTGTCCCACCACAGGCTCTACGTAGAATTTGCCTACTCATAAAGCTCTTACAATCCTACTCACTCAAAATCCTCAAAAACCCTACGATTCTTTAGAATAGGGCCTTAAGTATCAGTATACCCACCCAGCAGATTTTATCTGCTTTGTCTCCTGCTCCGAAACTTGACGTTGTCCCACCACAGGCTCTACGTAGAATTTGCCTACTCACAAAGCCCTTACAATCCTACTCACTCAAAATCCTCAAAAACCCTACGATTCTTTAAAATAGGGCCTTAAGTATCAGTATACCCACCCAGCAGATTTTATCTGCTATGTCTCCTGCTCCGAAACTTGACGTTGTCCCACCACAGGCTCCACGTAGAATTTGCCTACTCATAAAGCTCTTACAATCCGACTCCCTCAAAAATCCTACGATACTTTAGAATAGGGCCTTAAGTATCAGTTTACCCACCCAGCAGATTTTATCTGCTATGTCTCCTGCTCCGAAACTTGACGTTGTCCCACCACAGGCTCTACGTAGAATTTGCCTACTCATAAAGCTCTTACAATCCTACTCACACAAAATCCTCAAAAACCCTACGATTCTTTAGAATAGGGCCTTAAGTATCAGTATACCCACCCAGCAGATTTTATCTGCTATGTCTCCTGCTCCGAAACTTGACGTTGTCCCACCACAGGCTCTACGTAGACTTTGCCTACTCATAAAGCTCTTACAATCCTACTCCCTCAAAAACCCTACGATACTTTAGAATAGGGCCTTAAGTATCAGTTTACCCACCCAGCAGATTTTATCTGCTATGTCTCCTGCTCCGAAACTTGACGTTGTCCCACCACAGGCTCTACGTAGAATTTGCCTACTCATAAAGCTCTTACAATCCTACTCACACAAAATCCTCAAAAACCCTACGATTCTTTAGAATAGGGCCTTAAGTATCAGTATACCCACCCAGCAGATTTTATCTGCTGTCTCTTGCTCCGAAACTTGACGTTGTCCCACCACAGGCTCTACGTAGAATTTGCCTACTCATAAAGCTCTTAAAATAGTACTAACTCAAAACCCTCAAAAACCCTACTGCTGGGTGAGTATACTGAGATTTTAGGATATTTTTTAAAAGAATTGTAGGGTTTTTGAGGGTTTTAAGTTAGTACTATTTTAAGAGCTTTATGAGTAGGCAAATTCTACGTAGAGCCTGTGGTGGGACAACGTCAAGTTTCGGAGCAAGAGACATAGCAGTTAAAATCTGCTGGGTGGGTATACTGATACTTAAGGCCCTATTCTTAAGAATCGTAGGGTTTTTGAGGATTTTGAGTTAGTAGGATTTAAAGACCCTTATAAGTAGGAAAAGTCTGCGTAGAGCCTGTGGTGGGACAACGTCAAGTTTCGGAGCAGGAGACAGAGCAGATAAAATCTGCTGGGTGGGTATACTGATACTTAAGGCCCTATTCTAAAGAATCGTAGGGTTTTTGAGGATTTTGAGTAAGTAGGATTGTAAGAGCTTTATGAGTAGGCAAATTCTACGTAGAGCCTGTGGTGGGACAACGTCAAGTTTCGGAGCAGGAGACATAGCAGATAAAATCTGCTGGGTGGGTATACTGATACTTAAGGCCCTATTCTTAAGAATCGTAGGGTTTTTGAGGATTTTGAGTTAGTAAGATTTAAAGACCCTCATAAGTGGGAAAAGTCTGCGTAGAGCCTGTGGTGGGACAACGTCAAGTTTCGGAGCAGGAGACATAGCTGATAAAATCTGCTGGGTGGGTATACTGATACTTAAGGCCCTATTCTAAAGAAGAGTAGGGTTTTTGAGGATTTTGAGTAAGTAGGATTGTAAGAGCTTTGAGTAGGCAAATTCTACGTAGAGCCTGTGTTGGGACAACGTCAAGTTTCGGAGCAGGAGACATAGCAGATAAAATCTGCTGGGTGGGTATACTGATACTTAATGCCCTATTCTAAAGAATCGTAGGGTTTTTGAGGATTTTGAGTGAGTAGGATTGTAAGAGCTTTATGAGTAGGCAAATTCTACGTAGAGCCTGTGGTGGGACAACGTCAAGTTTCGGAGCAGGAGACATAGCAGATAAAATCTGCTGGGTGGGTATACTGAGATTTTAGGATATTTTTTAAAAGAATTGTATGGTTTTTGAGGGTTTTGAGTTAGTAAGATTTTAAGAGATTTATGGGTAGGCAAATTCTACGTAGAGCCTGTGGTGGGACAACGTCAAGTTTCCGAGAAGGAGACATAGCAGATAAAATCTGCTGGGTGGGTATACTGATCCTTAAGGCCCTATTCTTAAGAATCGTAGGGTTTTTGAGGATTTTGAGTTAGTAGGATTTAAAGACCCTTATGAGTGGGAAAAGTATGCGTAGAGCCTGTGGTGGGACAACGTGAAGTTTCGGAGCAGGAGACATAGCAGATAAAATCTGCTGGGTGAGTATGCTGATACTTAAGGCCCTATTCTAAAGAATCGTAGGGTTTTTGAGGATTTTGGGTAAGTAGGATTGTAAGAGCTTTATGAGTAGGCAAATTCTACGTAGAGCCTGTGGTGGGACAACGTCAAGTTTCGGAGCAGGAGACATAGCAGATAAAATCTGCTGGGTGGGTATACTGATACTTAAGGCCCTATTCTTAAGAATCGTAGGGTTTTTGAGGATTTTGAGTTAGTAGGATTTAAAGACCCTCATGAGTGGGAAAAGTCTGCGTAGAGCCTGTGGTGGGACAACGTCAAGTTTCGGAGCAGGAGACATAGCTGATAAAATCTGCTGGGTGGGTATACTGATACTTAAGGCCCTATTCTAAAGAAGAGTAGGGTTTTTGAGGATTTTGAGTAAGTAGGATTGTAAGAGCTTTATGAGTAGGCAAATTCTACGTAGAGCCTGTGTTGGGACAACGTCAAGTTTCGGAGCAGGAGACATAGCAGATAAAATCTGCTGGGTGGGTATACTGATACTTAATGCCCTATTCTAAAGAATCGTAGGGTTTTTGAGGATTTTGAGTGAGTAGGATTGTAAGAGCTTTATGAGTAGGCAAATTCTACGTAGAGCCTGTGGTGGGACAACGTCAAGTTTCGGAGCAGGAGACATAGCAGATAAAATCTGCTGGGTGGGTATACTGAGATTTTAGGATATTTTTTAAAAGAATTGTATGGTTTTTGAGGGTTTTGAGTTAGTAAGATTTTAAGAGATTTATGGGTAGGCAAATTCTACGTAGAGCCTGTGGTGGGACAACGTCAAGTTTCCGAGAAGGAGACATAGCAGATAAAATCTGCTGGGTGGGTATACTGATCCTTAAGGCCCTATTCTTAAGAATCGTAGGGTTTTTGAGGATTTTGAGTTAGTAGGATTTAAAGACCCTTATGAGTGGGAAAAGTATGCGTAGAGCCTGTGGTGGGACAACGTGAAGTTTCGGAGCAGGAGACATAGCAGATAAAATCTGCTGGGTGAGTATGCTGATACTTAAGGCCCTATTCTAAAGAATCGTAGGGTTTTTGAGGATTTTGAGTAAGTAGGATTGTAAGAGCTTTATGAGTAGGCAATTTCTACGTAGAGCCTGTGGTGGGACATCGTCAAGTTTCGTAGCAGGTGACATAGCAGATAAAATCTGCTGGGTGGGTATACTGATACTTAAGGCCCTATTCTTAAGAATCGTAGGGTTTTTGAGGATTTTGAGTAAGTCGGATTGTAAGAGCTTTATGAGTAGGCAAATTCTACGTAGAGCCTGTGGTGGGACAACGTCAAGTTTCGGAGCAGGAGACATAGCAGATAAAATCTGCTGGGTGGGTATACTGATACTTAAGGCCCTATTCTTAAGAATTGCAGGGTTTTTGAGGATATTAAGTTAGTAGGATTTAAAGACCCTTATTAGTAGGAAAAGTCTGCGTAGAGCTTGAGGTGGGACAACGTCAAGATTCGGAGCAGGCGACATAGCAGATGAAATCTGCTGGGTGGGTATACTGATACTTAAGGCCCTATTCTATGGAATCGTAGGCCTTTTGAGGATTTTGAGTGAGTAGGATTGTAAGAGCTTTATGAGTAGGCAAATTCTACGTAGAGCCTGTGGTGGGACAACGTCAAGTTTCGGAGCAGTAGACATAGCAGATAAAATCTGCTGGGTGGGTATACTGAGATTTTAGGCCTTTTTTTAAAAGAATTGTAGGGTTTTCGAGGGTTCTGAGTTAGTAGCATTTTAAGAGCTTTATGAGTAGGCAAATTCTACGTAGAGCCTGTGGTGGGACAACGTCAAGTTTCGGAGCAGGAGACATAGCAGATAAAATCTGCTGGGTGGGTATACTGATACTTAAGGCCCTATTCTAAAGAATCGTAGGGTTTTTGAGGATTTTGAGTGAGTAGGATTGTAAGAGCTTTATGAGTAGACAAATTCTGCCGGTGGGACAACGTCAAGTTTTGGAACAGGAGACATAGCAGATATAATCTGCTGTGTAGTTGTACTGGAACTTGAGGACATATCCTAAAGAACCGTAGAGTTTTGAGGGTTTTGAGTTAGTAGGATTTTAAGAGCTTTATAAGTAGGTTCGGTTCGGCTCGGTTCAGTTTTAAAAAGTTTGAGAGCTTAAAAAACAACAATAATATTAAATATTATTTTTTCCATAAAAAAATCTGCTATTTTCACACCGATTTATCTGCCAGTAAAATCTGCTGAGCATCAAATTACAAAAATTTTGTTGTGCAGTGTATAGTGTAAATTACGAGTTCGGGCGTCATCGGCTGAAAAAATCTGCTAGCTTAATCTGCCATCTTCACACCGGTATTCTGATTCTAATCTCCCATACTGCAGTCTTTAATTAAAAATTGAGTTATGGGCAGGTAATCGAACTTTGCCCTCAAAAGTCAAGAACCACATAATCTAATTTTAACTGTCAAAATAACAGTTTTGCAATTTACCGACCCTAACTACAAATTCTTTATTTAAACAAAACTTTATTTTATATTATCTTGTTTCGCGAATAAAGCCGGCTGTCCATAGAACTTCTTATCCGCGCAGATTTTTTTCTCAGGTTTTGATTACCCTACATTTTTAAATTAGCCACTCCGCTCGGATAATAAGCTCTATGGACACCCAGCCTTACGAAGTTACGGCCATTTCGCTACGGACTGCGGAGACCTTACTGCGGGTTGTCTCAGAACTAATGGTAATAATAATAATAATAATATTAGTTTATTTATCAAAGTTACATTTTTTTTAACATACATTGCAAATTATTAACAAGATTATTAAACATTTTTTGGCGCTGAAGCTACGTGCTTGTTAGGGCCGAGTCTCTAGTTTGGGTATGTTTGTCATCATCGAGGTAGAGTCACTTTTGAGTTTCAACGCCAAATTTGAGGTGCCTAAAAGTCACAAGTCCAAAGTAAATCTGTAGATTTCCTGGGTGAAAATAGTGAAATTTGGCCACAGAGTGGTAAATTATTTAGGATTGGGAGGATTTTAAAACGATAAAAAAGTTGAAAAAACAAAAAAAAAAATATATAGTGAGAGGCTTATTAGCAAAAATTGTGTCCCGTGGGATATTTTGAAAGATTATTTAAAACTGCCTTAAATCGATTGGTATTAGATCAAATACTTGTAAGTCACCGGATGTTTGCCTCCCATTTGAGTCGGAGGGCCGGTATGACGTCATATATCTAAGCTGGCCGATTTTTTAATGTTTTTTTTTGCAAATTTTTGCATATAACTTTTAAATATTATTTAATAAAAATTTTGCTTATTCTATAATTTTTCCTTTCGCATGGACGCATACCTTGAACAAAGTTCATCTCCGACTGCCGACTGCCATATTAGCGGTTCGGGTTTCTTGGACCACAAGCCATATTAAAGCCCACGTTACCAAGGAAACGGGGTTGAAAGTTAGGAGGCGCACCGCTGTTTTAATATAACTAAAGACGCACTTATTTTGCAGCCAGTCTGATTAATATAACAAGACGATTTTAAAGGTTACGAAGTAAAAAGGAAAATTAGAAACAATGTAAGCAGATAAATATATGTAGATTTGTGCTATTTTTTTCCACTCGCAAGCCATTTGCGCCCCCCCACCCCGCAGCTTTAAAGCTTAAGGGCATCCACTGCATTGGACAGACATCAATTCAATCGACAGGGCTTGGGACCTTTCTTCACATCAAATACAACAGCAGCATGAAAAGTCAAAAAATCTTTTAAATTGAAGGTTTACGGTGAACCAATTTAAATTAGCTAAGGGTGGTATAAGTCTCTTAATTTCTACTGTACTCTTAAGTTACATTTTACATTAGTGGAAAATTTTCTCCGTTAAAAAACCTATTTTTGATATCCCCTCTAAATCTTTAATTAAAATTAAAGCCAAGTCGAAGTGGAAAATTTTTCATTCTAAGAGCATTCTCTTTTACAAGAAGCTAATCTAAGTTTCTTTGGAAATGGAGGTTTTTGTTCGAATAAAAGTTCGATCGACTTAGTCCGGATAATGTCTTAAGGGGTATAAGAAGTGTGCTGGGCTTATTTGCCGTTGCATTCGAGTTTGTTTTCGGTTCAGACTTTAAATTAAGTTTTTTTTTATAGTTACTCAGTCATTCCATGATAATCGAGGTTACGTTTTGCCAAATTTTAGTAGTCTATTTATCTAATTAGCCTTTTTCGATCCGTCTTTGGACATAGGCCAACCCCAATATCTTTCACTCTTCCCTGTCTGTCGTCATATTTATCCATTTAGTTTCTGCATGTTTCTTCAAGTCCTCCACCCATCTCATTTGGGGTCTTCCTCTATTTATTTTATTTTCCCAAGGTCTCCAGTTTACAATACATTGGTTCCATCGATTGTGGCCAGGTCTGGGATTCATAGGTAAGTACAGAAAGAATATATTGGTTATACACTTTCGGTTTGAGGTACTGGAGATATTTTTTAATATGTAGCTTATATTACCAAATGCTGCCCATGCCAATCTTACTCGTCTCTTGATTTCAGCTGTTTGTTTTTTCATTTTTTAGTTTAATAAATTGTCCCAGATATATACAGAGTTTTTCCTAAATGAATGTCAATATTTATGGGGGAGATTTTTGGGCCCATTTTAAGAAAAAAACTTCATATGAACATATGTCCTAAACGTCTTACCTTTTGAGATGAGGTGGTAAAGTTTTCAAAAATAAATCATTTATTATTAATATCTACAATACCAAGTGAAGTGTACTTTTTAAATCTGTATTCAATTATGAGCAAATTTGATCTCTTGAAATTTTTTAGTCCGACGCACGGGTTTCATCTAAAAAAATAAATTATACGTGTCTGCATGATCATATTGTTTTTATTTTTTTTAAGCGAAACCCGTGCATCGGATTAAAAAAAATCAAGTGATCAACTTTGGTTAGAAATGACTGGGGATTTCAAAAATAATTTTTATTTCAGGAAAAATCAGTGGCGTGCCATCAATGTCTGCCAAAATAGGCAGGTCAAATCACGTACGAACGCCAGCGATGGAAATTTAAAAAAAAGTGATACATTAAAAAATGCCTCTTGATTCATAGTATTCATCTAAGACAAATTTCGTTAAAATATCTGAAGTGGGATTGTAGATATTAATAATAAATTTATTTTTGAAAACTTTACCACCATATATCTCAAATGGTAAGACGCTTAGGACATAGGTTTATATGAAGCTTCTTTCTTAAAATGGGCCTAAAAATCACCCCCATAAATATTGACATTTAATTAGGAAACACCCTGTATATTCCTCTACTTGTTCTATTTTCTCTTGGTGTATTCTGATTGTGATATCTTAATGTGTTTGATATGATTTTAGTTTTAGTATAGTTCATACTCAAGGCTATATTTTTAGCTGCTGTATCCAGTTCTTCCAGCATTTTTATCAGTTCTAGTTTCTTATCTGTAATTAATGTGTGGTCAACTGTACTAAAACCTTTTCTGAAGCCTGCTTTTTCTTTTGAGTAGTACTTTAATTTAGGTATAAGAACGGTCGCTAACTTTTTTAGTGTCATACTAAAATTGCCGAAATTCAGAAAAGCCCAGAATTTGAACGAGCCTAGAGTCTGCTGAAAACGATCGTTTATTAAATGGTGATTTTTATTTGAAGCCACGGGGTGTTGCCAAAAATCATACTTGCTTTTTTCAAATGTGTGAAAAATAAGATTACATTAAAAAAGTGAGGGCGTGTACATGCCAGCGTTGAGGGCTACATATGTTAACGTGATCATTCGCCCGGATTTTGGCGGAACTGTCCCGATTTTCAGAAGACTGTCCCGATTTGTGAAGTGTCCCGATTTTTAGCTAGACATAATTTTATATTGGTTTTGGATTTTCGCATATTTTTCAAGATTTGCTTTAAAAATCCAGTTCTAGACGAAATAGAAAGTATGACAAAAGTAATATTGAGATAAACAAAATATCCGCTTCCGGCGCTAGAACAAAAATTACTTACTTACAACTTAATTACAGTCAAACCTCTCTAACTCGAACCACTATAACTCGAACCTTTCAAGCGGCCCCTGAACTTTTTACATGTATTTTAACCTATGTAACTCGAGTTTCTATAAGTCGAACTCTCCATAACTCGAACTGTTTTGGTTGTCCCTTCAGGTTCAAATTATAGAGGTTCGACTGTATTGTATTAGCATTACTTTTATTTTTTTTATAAAAATCATTTTTACCTTTCTAGCCCGCGTAGCAATGGCTAGAAAAAGTATACATTTCGAGGAAAAAATTTATTTTGAGATGACGCCGAAAATGTTTTATTTGGGTGTTTTTTTTACCTATCTTAGCAATATCGTCGTGATGTCTGTCTGTGTGTGTATGTGTATTTCTGTCCGTAACACGATAGCTCCTAAACCGCTAAACTGATTTTCATAAAATTATCGGGTAAAATCGAGGGGTGACTCGATCGCCGATTTTTGTACACCAAAAGGAAATACCTACGGTATAATACTTATGGTATTTCCCAGTATTTCCTCAAATTTTAATGGTATTTCCTAATATTTCCTGCCATTTCCTAGTATTTCTCCCCCTAGTATTTTTAATGATATTTCCTAGTATATTTCCCAGTACTTCCCAAGTATTTCCCCTAACCTGTACACCAAAAGGAAATACCGAGCCACCCCTCGGGTAAAATAGTATTCGACCCTCTTACGAATCCATTAATGAAAATTTTTTAAAATGGTTACTTTTTAACATGCGGTTTTTGGAATGTAGTATACTACATTCTGCTCAATAATTTGTGTTATAACCAACAACTTCGTAGGAACTTTAGTTTTCGAGATATTTACAAAAAACTGTTTTTAAGGCTGATATATATCATGGCTTCACTTAAAGTATGCTAATAGGCTAGCTAGGAAGGTATCAGATACGACATGGATCCATTTATTTTTGTTTAATTTTAAGTTTTGTGTAGAAAATTTTTTATGTTGTAATGTTTTTATAAACAAATTATATAAATATTAAAAACTAATGCATCCAAGGGAAAAATGAGTTAAACTTTCAACCAAAATATAGACTTTTATATCTAGAATTTTAAAACCTAGGTAGACCCTTTAAAATACTGGTGACAAAGTTTTAATTGTGTAAACTTTGCTGGTGATAAGGTATAAAGATTTTGTATAACATTGCAAAACGATACCAGGGCTCTTTTATATTTTGCGTATAAAAACATAGAGGGCGACACTGGTCGAAATTAGCCTCAATCTTTACCTAACCTAAATTCAAAACTTCAGTGCGACTCATATAGTTTTATTGCTACAGTGAATTTTTGAAGTTGACAAATCAGTCGAAAACTGGAATTAAACCGAGAACATTTTCTGGCTGTAATTTTTACAACGTTCGAAGAAAATTATCTCAACAAGAATGCCTCCCAACAAACATTTATAGTAGCGGCCACATGTTCTAAAGGCTTTGCTACTTTCTTATAATAGAAATGTGGTGATCCCAACCAAAATTTGTTACTTTTTAGTTCTGACTACTATTTAGTATCTGGAAATAGAAGATGTTTCGTAAAAACAACCCTCTAAACTACTTCTTAGGATTGTTTCTTGAAAGTCGATTCTGATAGTCTTCTCTACCACAATAGGACGTTACTAAAGTTTTACTTTCTATTTAGTCGTTATTTCGTAGTCGAAAGTAAGGATAGACTTTTATATCCTACTTAATTACCACTAGAAAGTTAAGCTTCATTGGAGTCCCAAACAAGTGTATCTGACAACTACATTATAACTTTAATTTTTACCACAAAATTTGTGTCATCATGGTAACATCTGATGTAACAATGTAGACAAAATAACTTTTTGCATCAACTTTAAAGCCGCAACTACTTTGACTTTTTTTTAATGTCGATCTTTTAAAGTAGAGTCTACTTCCTGTTTCTACTTTGCTATCATTTACCCCCTTACGAAGGGTATCTAATTTATGCACAGCCCCTAAAATAAACCTGTTTGGGCTTTATCTAGGAACTTTTGCAATTGGCGGTAACCTTGCAGCTAATAAAAAAACAAGTTACATGCGGATTTCTAAGCGATCTAACTCTAAGTCTCAATGATTGTTTTTTTTTTACTTACAGGGCTTATAGTAATAAAAACTACTAAATATTGAGAAGGTGAAAATATATAAATATATAAAAACAATAAAAAATACTACATACGAATCGTGAGAGCAATGCGTAAATAAAAAAAGTAACAATAAGTTGATTTCATTGATGTGACTACGTTCTTTTAGTTCCTCGACCAACATTTCCTAGAAATTCTAGAATAGGGATCATGCTCTCGACTGTAACATACATTTTTGAAAAACACTTTTTATTGGCACTTCATTTATTGTTATAATGGAATTTAATTTATCTTGTTTTTGTTTTAAAACCTACAACAAATTCACGCCCGTACATAACCTATAAGCAGTGGTGCTGTTGTTGGCAGAAACGGCAAATGACAAGTGGCGACACCCCAATAATTTGAGGGTAGTATAGTTACTTATCGCGTGGTTCCTATCACTCTGTAGACGTCTTCTAGTGGCGAAAGCTAGTTAATAATACGTTGCCACAACGAAGGAGTAGAAATTCGAGTGTGTTATCTAGAACTAAAAGGGAATGCCGACATAAAAGTCGTACGTGATACGTTGGCGTAACTTTGGCTCACTTTCAAGTAACCTCATATTAAAGAGCTATACTATTTTATAAACAAATTAGTTGAAGCTAACCAAAAATGCTCTTCTTAAGCACCATTTGTTGGAGTTAAGTGTCGATTATTAAAACATAACCTCCAAAATCACAACACAAAAATTCCATCAGCTACCAGAAAACGGCTCAATTTTACGGGCGCACTGGTTTTTTGCAATATATATAATGCATGTTATACAAAAAACTTTGCGTCGCACTCGAATTTTGATCCTCTGCTCGTAAATTCTCATAGTTTTGGATAACATATAGTACATATTATACCCATAACCAAACAAAAAAACTTAGCGAGTCTGTTTACTGTCACATTACTGTGTCCACCATATTGTGTAACAATTCTACCAAAAAGAAACGATTATATATTTTGCAACTATATCGCTACTTTTATGCCATTATGGAAAAAAAAACAGCCTCTACGACGTAGTAGATACCTGGCTACGACGTAGTAGTGTAGTTGTTACTACAGTGACTTTAAACACTTGGCAAATTAGTTATAACCAGAAATTGGTTCCCCACTTAGGGAATTAACACGTCGCTGTATAGTATACTGAGACGTAGAGGGAGTACGTTGCGGTTACTTTTAAGAAATTCTTTCTAGTTGCGGATTCGTCGTAACAACTTTAAATGTTTGTTGGGCTTGCCGAGTTGATTTCTGTTTGCGTTGATGAAGCACCACATCAGTCGACAGTTTGTCGTTGGTATAAAAAATTTAAGCGTGGACGGATTGGCCTTAGCGACGGATCCAAAGCCAGGAGCACCAAAAACATCGATGTTGTGCGCATTCTCATCACGAAAGATCGACATGTGACATTTTGTGAGTTTGAAGCTCCATTGCGGATTTCAGAAACCTCCATTTAAAAAATTTTGCATGAAGAATTAGGGCTAAGAAGATTAGTTTCCCACTGGATACCGCATCTGTTAACCGAAGAACAGAAAGAACCGCTTTGAGGCAGGAAAATCGAAAAACATTTGCAGCATTGTAAGTGGTGATCTTGGATTTACTCATATGAACCTAAAAGTAATGTCGTCTGTTTGGGAGTTCCGTAATTAAGAAAAGCCAACAAAATTCATCCGTTCTCGAAGTGTATTCAAAAAGAAGATCGCTACGTTTGTCTCAAAAGTAGTTCATGTAGGAACAATTCCTCTGGGAGATCAAAGCAGTGGCGTATATACGAGGGGGCCTCAGGGACCCGCCCCCCCCCCCGAAGCTATGGTTTTTTGGATATTTTCCACATATTTCATGAATACAAACATAAAATAGCATGAAGTACAGCCTCATGAGGTCTCGCCCCCCCAACTGTCTCGGGCCCACCCCGAAACTTTTTTCTATATACGCCACTGGATCATTGGACTGTTACTGCCAATTGGTACATTACCATTTGTTTGCCGAAAGTCATCGCTGAGTTTCGAAAAACAAACCCCGAACGACGAGTCAATCTCCACCAAGACAATAGAAATTTGCACAAAGCACAAAAAACCATTGAATTTTTAACCCAACAAACCGTCGAATTGTTGGACCATGCTCCATACAGTCCCGACCTACATCCTAAGAATCTTTATATTTTTCCGAAAATCAAGAATGGACTACATGGTAAAAGATTTCAATCGCCGGAGGAAGCAGTCGACGCATTCAAGGATGCAATTTTGACAGTACTACCAAACTAGTGGAATTACGGCTTTGAAAACTGGTTTGAGCTCATGCAAAGTGCATTAATTTTTGAGAAGAGTACTTCGAGAAACACTTGAATAGTTACCTAAAAAGTGCGGAAAGTGATACTTTTCCGCACACAACGGCAGTTGCACGAACGACGCAAGACGTCAAGGGTGGAAAAGATAGTTAGATACAATGTTTTTCCTACGAGTGGTTTTGTCCATCTTCTTTATCGATTTTATAATATTGCTAGAAATTGTTAAATAAGATAGAATAGTTAAATAAATCATTGAATTAGTCCTAAATATCTTCATTTTTAACAAATCAAAAATCGTGCGGAAAAGTTACTTTTCAGCACTAGTGCCGAAAAGTGACTTTTCCGCATGATTTTTTTATGCACGGATAAATAATAAGAAACTTTGTGTAAAGAAAGTTTAATTAACAATAACGAAAAAGTTAACGATGGTAAATATTGAAATTGAAACTGCACTTTGTTTTTGTTGCATGATGCCAGATAGTAGATGCGGCAATATCTTGAAGAACGTCGTTTCTTATTTGAATTTGATTGGTTGGTGTTTGGCCCACTAGAGAAAGACAAGACGCTAGCCCTACCAAGTCCACTTTGGCTCCCTGACTTCCGCATGCGCAGATCTACCAATATTATTTACCTCATGTATTAGAATAGTTGAACAGGGTGATTTTCACTTGAATGATTCTAACCACATAAAAATAGAAAGTTTCAAAAACCTAACCTAACGAAACCTAATCAAATCTAACCGAACCGAACCAAAGCAAACTGAACCAATAATTAAAAAAAAAACGTTCCTGACTTCCTACCCGGGATCCTAGAGGATGTGAATTCGAACCGGACCGAACCGAACCGAACCGAACCCATCTATACCCAACTAAACCTAATAGGGTATTTGACAAATTTTAGAAAACACTTTAGAATGATACATAGATCCCTAATTTGCTACCCAAAATTATTAAAATAGTATATCTTATCATGACTACATTTAAAATCAAGTTTTCTAATTTCCGATTTGAATTTGCCGCTAAAACGCTCATTTCTAGCATGGTGTTGCAATTACGTCACAGCGCAGTAAACTCGCGGACAGATACACGGCATTCAAGTGTTTATTTATTTTTGGTCTGTGTTTCTACTGTTTTTTATGTAAAAAAAATGTTCTATAAGTGATGTGTAGTGCCTCAGTGTTCGAGTACTAGCATAAAAACACCTATTTATTCGTGTGCCTACAGCAGTAAAAGAACGGAAAAAGTGGCTAGAACTTGCTCGAAGAGACCCAAGGGCCTTATCTAATACATCTTCACTTTACATTTGTGAAGATCACTTTGATGTGAGTATAACTAAATTTTTCTATTAATTTTTCTCACGTTGTCTATAATATATATAACTATTTCGTAAATGCCGATTAATGAGGTTTTGTTTATTACAAGGGGTAAACAACTATAATAGGCAGAAAGGTGTACACATTTTTAGGTGGTGCTAGGCAGTTATTAGGCTGGACTAGGGAGTACCTCTAAATGCAGGACTAGGCAGTGCACATGCAGGCTAAATGTAGGACAGTAGTGCATATGCAAGACTAGGCAGTGCATAGGCAGGACTAGGCAGTACCTACGCAGGACTAGAGGCCCTCGATATATTTGACAATTGTTTTACACCAGAGGTCGGCAACTCATATTGCCCTCTCTTTCTTGCAAAATCCAGTTTTACATGTAAAACCGATTTTGTGGAATAGCTAGCTATACCTATTTTTGTCTGATATTTCCCTGGATTTTTTTCGACGTTTTTAATATTTTAGGTTAGACGAGACTTTAAGTTCCAAAAACAAAAACAAAACACTCAAAACATGCTCAAAACCCACTATACCGGGGGTAAAGGTGTCTTGTCTAAAACTAATACCGGGGGCAAAGGTGTACTTAGAGAAACCAAATACAGAGGACTGTTTTTTTTTTCAATAAAGTAGTCCTAGTTTTTGGGATGCTGCTACGCATAAAATATTGAATTTTTTAGCTACTTATACATATACATACCTAACAATTTTAAAATAGGATATCAGTTTGGCTCTCTTTTTTTTGTATATTTGATTAAATTAAACGTTGTGAGCCCTGTTTCCACGTTATTTTCGGCTCACACAAAAGTGTGAAAGAATAATGTTTGCATAGTTTATCGGTGCCACCATAAAGTGACGAATAAATAGAGAAACCTACTATTAAAAAAAGTCTTACTCCATTGGTTTAAAACGGTGAGGGATTGCCGAGTTGGGTTTAGGTAAATTCAGTTTACGGTTTGGTTTTATTATAATTTTATTATTTTAACGAACAGAGCAACGAGCCGAAAGGCAAACCAAATGCCAGTTTGGACGGAGTCAATTCCACGAACCGTTCGCCGAATTGTTTGCAAACGCGTTTGTCCCATCCAAACTAGTCCGTTCGGCTCGTTGATGTGTTTGTTTTTTGTCGAAATGTTGAGGTCTGTAGGAAGCTTAACCTCCCCAATCGCTGATCGTTTTAAAAAGAGGGAGGCAGGCTTATGGTATCTAACCTTCGAAACGGACATTTTTGGCTCCGAAATTTTTTTGATTTTTAATTCAGAAAAACAAAAACTCTTTTATTTATTTTTTATTGAAATACTTTTTAAGCTAAATGTATTTACGTAGGAAAGGATCAGGCACACCTTAAATGGAATTTTAAAAAATCCATGAATTTCATGAAATTTTGGTCTATTATAGTTGTTTCCTAAATACACTGGTGGGTATGGGCCTCCTAAGTAGTACGAATAAATTGATTTTTTTGTAAAATTTAAACATTTATACCAAAAATTGATAAAAATAATTGAATTATATCTTTGATGGCCATACACTTGATCAGGATATCGAGATCTACAACATACCAAAATCTCAAATTTGTGGATTTTTTAAAATCTCATTTAAGGTGTACCAACAAGGTACCTTCACAATTAAAGTAGACTCTCGATTATGCGAGCTAATGTGGGCTATAATATATATAATATATAATCCGTATTTATCTATTTTGTTTTCTATATACTTATATTAGCCATACCTTAGGTCGATATGGAATGGATCGGGATTGGGATCGCCACAACAAACTTTTTCTTTTATTCAAATGGTTCAAAAAAGTCCCATCTACCAAATTTTGTGATGGTGTCTGTCTGTCCATCTGTCCATCTCTCTGGGACACGATAACTCAAAAACCAATAAACCGATTTTAACCAAACTTGGTACAAAAATATCTCGTTAACTATGGATAAGGCCATTAAATTCGTGAACCGCAGCACCTAGCAAAACAAGGTTTTCAAAGTATGAGTCGATATTTTTGAGATATTAAAAAAATTGATAAAAACTATGAGCCATAGTGGCTACAGAAACGCGTTTTTTAGATTTAGAAAGAAAATTGCATTTTTTTATATAATAACGCTTCTCAACCCCCGGAACGACTAGCTGTTATTGATGGCTGTGCGCTTGCTGGTGCCATTTTTTTTTAATACTTTTTAATAATAAATACCAATATTTGATTTATTTTACAAACAAAAAAGAACGTCTAAAAATAATAGTACATTATAAGCCTAGGGACTAAAGTGATACTTTTAATCCCGAGGCGGAAAGTTTGTAGCCCGACTGAGGCATTTTAGTCACAAGGTTAATTTACTATTTTATGGATTTTAGCTTAGAAAAAATTAAACAAAAAGGAATATAATAAAACGGTATTTTAAAACACTCCGTACTAATTGCATTCAACGATATTCTATAGATGTAAAATATTAGAAAATGTTAACCTACAAAAATTACTTTGTTTTAAATCCCTAGGGAATAGAAGTAATTGAATTAGCGACTAACAGTGGATTTTTACTTCTTAGGGATTAAAAGTAAGTTTTTGCTCCACAGAGATTAAGAGGATCACTTTAATCCCTAAAACAAGGGACTTAAGTGACCACTTTAGTCTCAAAATTGTCGAATATATAAAATTAAATAAGTTCAGTCAGTTTCTGTTGCTTTGGCAATTTTATGATTCTCCATAAAATTACCCGAACAATATGGCGTCGCTCGGTTAATATGGTTTCAACCGATGTATTACGCAACTCGGATAATCCAGCGATCGGATTATCGAGAGTCGGATAATCGAGAGTCTACTGTACATATGATTTATTTAAATTTATTAAGTTAATTGTTTAAATAAATGCAGCTTTGGTACATACTGGCATTTTCCTTATAACTTACGATACTAAAATTATTATTATAAATGGCGAATATAACAATTATTTAGCTTAGGTAGTTTTCCAGTTAAACATTTTTAGATGAAGTAGATATTTCGTTTTTAATCGGATAACAGTCAAAGTAAAATAATATAAAACTAGATATATTTACATTCACATAGCTCTAGTACTAAAAACTACCTACAATTAATAAAAATAAATTATTAAGTTCTCAAACCTTTTTGGAAGCAGGCAACATAAACATGTTCCTTTAGTGCAGTGGACACGTAGCTTTGGTTTATAAATGATTCTACAAAAAGGGTGCTATGGGGTAAAGATGCATATTCCACTAACATAAACTGCAAACTAACCAATTATTTATTTAGGTACTTATCAGATGATATCTTTATGGAGAATTATTTACATATATAGCGAATTTTGAAAAAAGTTAGTGCGTCACTCGTAGTTCACTGACACTGGGTGCTGTCAACAAATAGCCCCAGTTCAGTTTCAAAAGAATATGAAAGTGCGCTAGTGTAACACTGGGCTTGTCCAGTTGCTCAAAGGAATACAAAATATTGCACTAGTTTTCTCAAAAGAATACGAAAACTGCACTAGTAGTGCACCAGTGCTGCCTGCTTTTCCCAAAATAATTTGCTGTTAGAACTTTTTAGTCAATAAGAGATACACTACGACTTAACTAGTTACCTAAAAAATTTTAAGAAAATAAAATTACTGGCTAAGCTGAGATGTTATTTTAAAAACCCACCCAAAAAATGACATTTAACGGTCTACTTTTGGTAGAATCATCGTTATAAAAAGTACTTATACTATATATACATACATTAATTTATTGTATTCTCCTTAAGCTAAATCGTAAACTGCGTCTATAGTCTATGCCTTTCTGGGGGAAAGCTTGTCATAAAATTCTGGAGAATTTTTAAGCAGAGGTCAGTAAAAAATATGCAGGAGTGGAGACCAAATGTTAAACATAACTTATCTATAACTGTACATTAATAAAAAAAAACATCAAAACTTTTTTATCTAGATTAGATAAAGAAATATCCCATTACAATTCCAGAGTTCCTTGAAGAAAGCTTATTACCTTCAAAATTACTAAACCGATTTTTGTCATACGTTAGGCTTTAATACACACACATACATATACATATTTATACGATTCTAGGGTTAAAAACTAGATCTTAAAAACAAACACACCCATATATATATATATATATATATATATATATATATATATATATATATATATATATATATACACATAATCATAGGATTCTAGAGTTAAAAACTAGATCCTAAAAACAAAACAAATTAAATTAGTTTCCAAAAGCTACACTTATTTTTGCGCTTTTGCTGCTATTTGCAAACTCACTTTGAAGTGCTGTATCCCTCCTAATCATTTTTTTAGCTTTCGCTAAATAAATCCTGATTATATATCTACAAAAAGAGTTAACAATTTTCGTTTTAAGATCATGGGATCATAAGGAAAGCGAATTTCTTTAACTTCGTGATCTTTAAAAACTAATAATTTAAGTAAACCCAAAAAGTTAAAAAATTTTTAAGGAATGTGTTTTGAAATATTTAAAAATATTTGTTCGTTTCTGACAAAAAGTTTAAATACCAAAGGTGAAGGAAAATTCAGAGAATTTGTTTTATATTGTTTTAATGTAACTAGTTTTGAAAAGGGCTTCTGAACATTATTGCTCAAAATAAAGTCATGGCATCCTTTACATTTATTGCTTTTTTTAATATGTTTTAAAATATAACCCGCTGAATTGCACAGTAAATTTTGATGAATGTTGTCCAATGAAGGAACATTCTTATTCCAATTTTGCGGTAAGGCCGCCAAAAGAGGTTCGATTTCTACTCCTTTTTTCGGCAAAAATTTCTTTGTCATAACAGAATCTAAACCTAAAAAATTTGGATCGTTTTGATTGGCATAGCTTCCGTTGGCGGGAACCACGTCCAAGTATTGAAAAATGCATACATTTTTTAAGATTTGCCGACACTGTTCGGCTGTGGGCATTCTTTGTCTTAATCTCATTTGCCCAAAAACATTCTCCAACACATCCTGCATAAACGGCGATGTTTTAAGGTATGTATATCCTTTTTCATTTAACAGATATTCTTGAAGGTCTAAAATTATTTGTGTGGAAAGAATTACTCCAGTTTGCTCTGGTTTCCAAATACCCTTTTCCCCAATTTTCATAGTTTTAAAAAGTAGTATTATTTCCCTTAAAAAATCAATAGTTTGGTTATAATTTATCATATTTAGTTTACTTAGGGCCAAATTCTCGTCCCTTGAACTCATTATTGTGAACCATTTTGACACCGTTTCCACAAACCAAGCAGTTGTTTTCGAATTTTCATCAATTATGTTACACTCACCTAAAAAACTAAGGGCAGAGCTTACATTATGATTCAAAATATAGAATGCTCTTGATACTTTCATTTTATTAAACTGAGTTAAATTTGAAAAATCCGTGTCAAGCTTTGGGCAAAATTTTAGGTCCATATTTTCCTGAAATTCCGCCAAGGAGGTAATGTGCTTAACATCAATAATATCGCTCGGTAAATTATATTTTTTGACAAAATAATCTGAAATACATATAGTTTTATTATTCACTAGCATAGTCCTAATGTTTTTTAAAAGGTGAGAAATATCCGCTATAAAAAATACTTTTTATCTGAGTTATCGGTATCGGTTATAAAATTTTGAAAAACTGTTTTTTTTGCCTTTATTCCGAAATGTTTCCATACCGCAACGTTATCGGGCCCCATGTCTGACGTAATACCTAAAACATTAAGACCGATTTGGTTTGATTTATTAAGAATTTCCAAAATAATTTTGGCCACAGATGGTCCTTCACAAGAGTTTCCAATAAAATGGTAAGCGACAATTTGTTTCCAAGAAGTATTAACACCCCGAAGCAAAAAAACACATGGTTTGCCAAGACCGCTTGTTCAGACAGAGAATCATAGCCCAAAATTTTTGAAGATCCTTGACATAAATCCTTCCTGGGATAATGGCACAGGCATCAAATTGCAAAGAACAATCTCTGTCAATTTCACATAGACTTTAAATTTTGATTTTAAGAAGATAAAAAATTTCATCTAAAATGCCAGGTTGAAAAGGCAAATGCTCAATTTTGTATGAAAGGGTGCGGATTTTTGGCAACGGAAGATTTTGCTTATGGAGATATCTATACCCAGCGGTGCCATAAACAAATTTGAGTTTAAAGGCTTCAAATGTTTTGTTAGACCACCTGAATCCCTTTATTTTTTTAGAACCAATTATTACTTCGATCTGATCTTTATTAAATATACCCGTCACCTTCTTAAGCACAAACTGTTCCTTCTTCAGCTGATGTTTTAATTGTTTAATTTGCAAAATTTGTTTTTCAATTTGTTGACTCTGGTCTTCCATTTTTTTCTTTGCAGCAACTAAATCTTCTTCTAATACTTGTACAGAGCAGATTACTGGGTTTTCACGGTAATGTGCTAAATTGTAAAGTGTTGGAGCGGCCATTTGTTTTAAAGTAAGTAAAGCTTTAAAAGAGGATTCTTCAAAATGAACCTAAAAAAGTTCCACTGTATTAGAAAAAATAAAGATACGAAAAAACTGACCAGCTTTGCAAGGCTAGAATTTTAAGACAAGGTAAATATAGTTAAAATTACATCTTGTTGTTTTCGAACTACACAGGCTTTTTTAAACGTTTCCCATTTGAGAGGGAGTTTAAACCTTCTTTATTTTAAAATTTTTTTTTGGCGTAAGTTTATAATAAACAAAGTTCTACTGTCAATCCAGAAAAACAGAAGTTTTTAATTGGTTTAAAATCTTCTATTAAACCTATTTTTATTGAATTTTTTGAAAAAAACAAAAACATGTTTTTCAGTCAATTTTTGACAATTTGGTTGTTTTTCTCCTTTTATAAGCTTTCAAATAAGGTATACAAGTAAAAATGAAATTTTTTTAGTAGATGTATGTCAGAAAAAATTCTTCCGTTGTTTTTCATTTTTTATAAACTTTCGAACAAGGTACCACAGGTGGAGTTATTTCATCTGAAAACAAAAATTTGTTGCGTCAGGAACAAAGCCCGTAAAAAAACTCAGTTGACGTGTTTTTTTTTCTGAAAAACCTAACATTAAACCGCTAGAGGCAGTATGCCATTTAAAGTCGCCACCATGTATAGGTAATATTTTGAATTTGTTAGATTAAAATGTCAAAAAATACTATTAAGTAAAATTACTTTTATAAGGAAGACTTTATAGAAAGCAACATGAAATTTTCAGAAATGAGCTTTTCAAGTGCATTACGGTTTTTGTGACTATAAAAAATCAGAAACAAAACTTAGTCACAGAAAGGAAAAAAAAAGGATTGTGTAAGTTTTGTGTAAGTTTTGTGAAAATACCTCCAATAATAGGTAAAAAAATTACTGTCTTCCTTTTATTAATTTATTCGAAAAAAAAACATATTTTAGTCTATATCGAAAGTTAGTTACGTGCAGAGTGTTTCAAAATTTAATAACATAATTTTAATGTTAAATTTCAAGACAAAAAGTTCATACACCATAACATAGGTCCACAAACGCTTAGTCACGGAGCTACAGAGCATTTAAATTTTCCCTAACCCTGAATTTTTTTTTGATGCGCCTAAAATAAAAAAACGCTTTTGTTTGGTTATGAAACTTTTTGATTCGTGTTTTTTTTATCTGATACCTAGAGAAAAAATATAAAAACTGTTTTTTATTTTTTTGCTCAGTCACGGTAGCAGGTACGAAAAAGCTACAGGAAATCAAAAGGTTTTCAGACAAAATGTAGAACTTATTTTGAATTTTCGAGATTTACCAGTAGCCCACGACAAAAAAGTTGATGAAAGGGAATGAAAAAGGGCATGACCCCTCAAAAAGTATCACTCTGTAGATTTTTACTATTTTTTGGCAGGTCTAATAGTGTAGTGCCTTTAGCTAAATATACTTGCCTAATATGAGCTAAATATCTCAAAAAAATGCACGAGCTATAAACAAAAAACTAAAAAATTTTTTAACTTTAACACCCTGTATCTTTAAAACTAAGGGTTCGCGGACTATGTTTATATAACCTTTTTGTCTTGAAATCACTTAAGGAATTTAATACTAAAATTATGTTATTGAATTTTGAAATACTCTGTATAGCTCATAAAGCAAGTCGCAAGTCATTTTTTTGAAGCGAAAAATTCTCCGCCCCTGTCGTTTTTTATCCCCACTACAAAAAAGGAAATTTCTTATAGCGATTACTCTAATACTTTACAAAATTTACTGTTGATAGCCTCAAAAGTACCTAAGGAAGTTAAAATTTGTTTATAGTTGAATAGCTTTACGTATAATTATAAATAACAGTTATCTATTTTAACTTCGACTGATATTTTATCCTAATCCACTCTCTTGTCTTTTATTTTGCATAAACTTACCTCACAAACTAAGGAATTTTCCGAAACTCTCATGTTTGGATATTGCAGGTTTCTCTTCCATATATCTAATTTATCTTTTTCTTTAGGAAACGGGAATACACAAAAGCCGCTTTCTTTTTTTCTTCTGCAGTTGTTCACTACACATGCCATTTTCGCGACTTTAAATTATTTAAAAAAAAATTTAACGAAAAAGTTGCGAATTCCAACTGACATTGATGCGGAAGTGACAACTTTAAAATTTGACAATAATTTATTGATGTATAATTCCAACCTGCAGATACCAATTATTTTTTATCTAAAACAAAATTTCCTAATAACTGTCAAAGAGGGTTGCCCACCTCTGGTGTAAAACAATTGTCAAATGTATCGAGGGCCTCTACGCAGGACTATGCAGTGTAGAGTGTAACCTATGCAGTACTTCAAGTATTGCTCGTCGTTGTATACTTTTTGCCTACCTGTCCTGCAATTTTTGATTGTTTCTTAATGCTTAAAATAATAATGATTGGTTATTTAATTGAATCTATTGTAAGTGGCATATTAATCAAAAACGCAAAACATATCCGAACCTCAAAATCTACTACTTTTAGGCGAAGAATATTGTAAAAAAACTTTTAGTTATATACAAAACAACTCATCAAATACTTACATCAACATTTTAACGTTTCTAAATGCCGCAGAATAAAAATCACTGTTGTTGGCAAAGAAGCCTGTCACCATAAAGGAATTCAGCATTGGCAAGTTGGAGCTAACGGCTTTGGAGAATCCGTTTTCCATTGTAAATGTTTTTTATAAGCAAAACACAAAATAAAATCTAATTTAGGACGATAATTCGAACTAATCCAAAGCAAACATTACCATCCATAAGAAAATAACACAGAAAATAGGTTCGTCCGAGGCGTTTACTGTTTTGTGTCGTCACTCGCAGCTGATTGGTAGACCGCCTGTTTTGAATCACGTGGCTAATCTCGTCCTTGTTCCTCAGATGGTCTCCAAAAATTTGTTTGTGGTGTTTCAAATGGCCGCCAAAACGCCATTATTAATATCACTTATTAGGTCCTCACTTATAAAAACAAACTAAAATGTACAGGTTTATTATTGATATTATTCACAATATTAATGAAAATGTCACAATAATAATATTATGAATTTAAATCCGTAATATAAACACTAACCGCTAACATTTTTAAAATAAGTTTGACTCTATATTAAAGAATGCAGGTGGTACCTTTCAAAGCCTTTGTTATATTTCGAGAAGGAATTAGGTATTTATAGAAGGGCATAAGGTACGTTCGAAACTTTAACTTTAAAATATGAAATATACAAACACGGGCTTAAAACACATAAATTCTTCCCAAAATTTGATATTAAATTTTCAATTTTTCACAGGCTCCTGGAAATCACAAAATGTTATTATGATTAGGGTGGCACGTGCCAGTTTTTTGTGATATTTTTTTATGACTTTTTGAATTGACAGAACTATATTTAACCATTCTAGCCTTAATTGCTGCTAGCGTAACTAAACTTATCATTTCAAGTGATAATGCGTATATGCAGAGAGCTGCATGCAACAATGGCTTATACGGGGTGGTAAATTGATGTCCAGCCATTCAAACGTCACTGATCTGGATTGTTATTGTTTAAATTGATGTGACGGTAAATCAAGAGACCATTGTATTGCTCCGCCGAGACGTTATTGTGCCAATTTCGCAGGCTCAGCTAGTTTAGGGTTATAGAAATCAGGAAATCTATCCACATTTAAATTTATGAACTAATATTAATTGACTCTGTTCAAAAAGTGAGAAGGCGGTCAAGGTGGTCAAGGGGATTTCTTTTAATGGGTAATTGTATGTAACATGGGGATCAACACCCTGTTTTTAAGAGGTAGGGTTTTTGAAAGTTTGGTTTTGAGGTGTTTAGGGTTGAGGGAGAAAAAGGGTTATTCAAAAATGAAAATCTGTCACGGCCAAATGATTACTTGGCTAATTATGATCGAGAAATGTAGAAGGTATTCCTTTTTTTGATAAAATAACAAGTTAAGAAGATACAGGCTATGGAAATGAACGTCCAAAGATTGGTAAAAAAATTATTGTTTAAAACATTTTTTTCGCTTACATGATGATTAAAGTATAAATCAGCAATCTGGCAACTTCGGAGAGTTGCTTGTATCCTTCACCATCAGTAACACTTCTAGTGTGCGTGCACCAGATGGGCCTATGAAGAGTGTTGTTTTTGCGAAGGAAAAGGATTTTTGAATGAAGCCAAAATTGGGAACCCATCTTAAGTTAGGATACCCTAATGTCTCAAATTTTCGAAATGGACACATTCAAAAAAGAATTTAATATATTTTTTTATAATAATTTTTACCTTCCTAGCCCGCGCAGCAATGGCTAGAGAAGCTATTATTTTCGACGAAAAAAATTTGTTTGAGATAAAGCCAAGAATGTGTTATTTGGGTCTCTCTTGACCTATCTTAGCAATATCGTCGTGGTATCTCTGTGTGTGTGTGTCTGTCCGTAACACGATAGCTCCTAAGCCGTTGAACCGATTTTTATTAAATTGTCAGGTTAAATAGTGTTTGAAACTCTAACGAGCTGATTACATTTTGGTCAAGATCCATTAGTGCTAATGACAGTTTTTTGACAATTAGAAATGTTTAAGATGGCTCACTTTTTGACGAAGTATTGCATCAATATGCGGTTTTCAGAATATAATAGACTACATTTTGCTCTATAATTTGTGTTATAACTAAAAACTTCGTAGGAGCTTTGGTTTTTGAGATACTTACAAAAAAATGTTTTCAAGGCTGATATATGGTTCAAATTATACCCATTTGTAATGACGTCATTTTTGTTTATCTTTGTTTAGTATATTATAAACAACGGTGACAATAAACTTCAAAAAAAAGTAATGTCTATGATTTAAATAGGTAGGTAATTGGTTATATGAAGTATCCGTCACTGTCAAGTAAAAAACATTGATTGGCAAAAATATCTACGCCATACGTTTTTTTCTCACCTGGTGACGTCATTACAAATGCGTATAATTTAGACTATATCATGGCTTCACTTGAAGTGTGTTAATAGGCTAGCTAGGAGGGTATCAGATCCGTCATAGATCCATAATTTTTTTTATCAACGATAATAAAAAGTAAATCTTAGAATATTTTCACAGAAATAAAAATATAACTTGTCTCTTTGTAAAAAGTATGTTATTTTCCAACCTAAAAAAAAATATCTCGTATTTGGTGCCTTACTTCTATCTAATTACTCGCTTGCTCTTAACGATGTAATTTTTTGGAGCAAAATAAAGCAAACATTAAACAAAGAAACCCCTGAAAAATATGCCGCTCTACTTGTTGCGGCCGAGGCGACGCAGGGTGCCAGAGCCAAACAAACTTTCCCAAACAGATGTCTTTACATTTTTCTTTAAGTTACCCCATTTTATTATTCCGCTTGCATGAAACAACAAAAACAAAAAAACAAATAAAAAAGGCACGACTAGTCGAGTTGGATGAAATTAGGAGTAAAAGGACTTTTTTGTTTTTTGAGAGAAAAAAGTTTACTCTTAATGAGGGACCTTTTTTAAACTAAAATAAAATTTAAAATGAACCACTTCATTACACTACACTGGGTGAGTGTAATGGAGTAATAGGTAATAGTCCAAAATTGCAGAATCAACTCAAGAGCTCAAAATATTACTATTTGTTTATATTTGCCTTAGTCCAAAAGTTTAGAAGATAAGTACAGGCTGTTAAATTTATTTTTTAAATTTCAAATTTTGTTCCTAGCAAATTGGTTTTTAGCTGTTTTGGAACAAAAATTGGTGTATGGGGGTTTTTTAAGTCGAGAAATACGAACGTGGTGTTATTTTTGATACATTTTGTCGAAAGCATGGCGCTTTATCTAGTGCCTTTAATTTTGCATTTATTTTTTGTGGCCTACCTTATTACAAATCTCATACCATATTTGAAATCTTTGATGTATTTTCTAAAAAAAAGGTACACATGCATAAACTCTCAAAACCCAACCGTATTCCAAAAAAACGCAAATTTTAGAAATATGGTGAACCCATTTTTATATGCGTTAATACTACTACTATGTCGGTTTAGAACGTTTTTCTACGTTGCACAATAGGATAAGACGTCTTTATTTTGGCCAATATTAGAAGAATATGATTTAAGCAAACAAAACCGATTTTTTTGAGTAGCAAAGTACAGGCTGTTAAATTTATTTTTTAAATTTCAAATTTTGTTCCTAGCAAATTGGTTTTTAGCTGTTTTGGAACAAAAATTGGTGTATGGGGGTTTTTTAAGTCGAGAAATACGAACGTGGTGTTATTTTTGATACATTTTGTCGAAAGCATGGCGCTTTATCTAGTGCCTTTAATTTGGCATTTATTTTTTGTGGCCTACTTTATTACAAATCTCATACCATATTTGAAATCTTTGATGTATTTTCTAAAAAAAAGGTACACTTGCATAAACTCTCAAAACCCAACCGTATTCCAAAAAAAAACGCAAATTTTAGATTTCAGAAATATGGTGAACCCATTTTTATATGCGTTAATACTACTACTATGTCGGTTTAGAACGTTTTTCTACGTTGCACAATAGGGTAAGACGTCTTTATTTTGGCCAATATTAGAAGAATACTCTGCCAATATATGGGCCCCTAAGCTCACACTAGGTACCATAGTTATAGTGTACGTGTGAGCTAATATAACTAAAAACTGAAATATATTTTATTTAACTCCAGACTAAATTACCTTTTGTTTGATACCACACAAGCCATGTTTTGACTTAAACTCAAATTTTTGAAATCTACCCCCACCCTTAAAAAAAACAAAAAACTAAAATGTATTTTGTTAAACTCCGGACTCAATTACCTTTCGTTTGATATCACACACGCCATATTTTCACTTAAACTCTAATTTTTAAAATATACCCCCACCCTTTTTTTTAAAAGAAATTAAAATGTATTTTGTTTAACTGCAGACTCAATTACCTTTCGTTTGATATCACACACGCCATATTTTCACATAAACTCTAATTTTTGAAATCTACCCCCACCCTTTTATTTGGTTTCTGTTCGGTGGATTTTGTTCATTTTTAAATGGGACCATCTCGACCCAAGACCCAGCCTAGGTACCAAATTTCATTAAAATCGGCCAAGCGGTTTTTGAGTTATGCGCGTTGGTCGTTACAGACATACAGACAGACAGACATACAGACAGACAGACAGACAGACAGACAGACAGACAGACAGACAGACGGCGCAACAAAAAAGTTTCAAAATCATCTGAAACGCAAAGATATATAAAAATTTTTGAAATCGGAGCAACTTTTTTTTTCTCGAAAAAATTAGGATCACCATAGCTCACACTACTATAGTATAGTATATGTGTGAGCTAATATGATTTAAGCAAACAAAACCGATTTTTTTGAGTAGCAATATTTTGAAGACCTTAATAGATGGTATACTAAAGAGTTTAAAATCATTTTAGTAAATTATATAGGATTTTATTATGTACAGGGTGATCCTCATTGGGCAATTTTGGGGTGTTGAAAATAACTTGTATAGGAGATATAAGACAACCGCATATGTAGAGCTGTATTTTAGTCAAATTGAGTGTCGATTTTTAAAATTAAACAGATCAAAGTTAAAATTTACTGTTTTAAAAATATAAAAAGACAACACATAAAAAATCAGACATAAAGGATTATAGACACTTTCCAAAAAGCAGAATTTTTAGAAAGCCCTGTAGCTTGGTAATATGTAGTTTTCACCGTAAAAGTTAACTTCAAATTTTATCTCTTTTCTTTAAATAACCTTAAAATCCCCAAAAGTGCCAAATCAAAATTACACTGTTTGTTCTAGTTCTATATTCATAAGAAACATCTTATATTCACCCTAATTATCCGGAATTCCTGGATACTTCCACAAATTAAAATGGCTGGATATTGAAAAAATTTGCAAAAACCGAACAAGTTATATTTACTCAAAAATAGCAAAGTCTAAATATTACAGATCACCTAACTTTTCTTGAAGTTTTACTTTCTAATCGTTTATTTCTGAATCCAACTCTAAGCTATCTAATTCTGAAATGTCAAATAAAAACTCATGATCTGACTCAACACTACTGGATTGGCTGTTATTTTCAAGTAAACCTGATTTAGATAAATATTCATCGAGTGATTGTAAAAAATTTCTTACATCCTCAGGAAACACTTCATTTCAGTTTGGATTTTCGTGATATAAGTGACAAAGTTGAGATTAACGGATCTGAAGTGTCCATTGCCCTATTGAAAATGTCTGTTAAATTATTTATTCTACTACTTTTTCGGGCATGGTATTCCCGATCATGCTTGTAGATCTTGTTTCTCGTTTCTGAGGCTTCCTTTCCCAAAAACCCAGCTGGTAATAAACAATTGTGCAAAATCTGCTTGCTGTGAATAAGCACCTTGTGTACACTAGCTGGCATTGGAAACCAAGGATAAGTGTTCATGAAAATATTAGCAGTTTCAAAGCAGTAGTTCTCAAAGGGAAACTAATATTACCCAAAAATGATGAATTAATTCAAAGGAAACTTGTGGTATCTCAGACATCCACACATCAAAAAAGTCTTGATTTTTAATGCAGAGTTCATCTAAAAGTAAAAAAAAAACTCCTTTGTTGCAAATAGTTGCAAACGGTTTTCAACAGCCTTTTAGCTCAATCTCTAAAGAATATTATTACATATCGGCTTGATCGGATCCTTGCGGATCTCATTTTGTAATTCAACCTAACCAAACAATTTTATTTATTTTGCCAGATTTTTGCTATATATTGATTTAAAACCAGCAAATAAAAAATATGTAAGATTCTAAAAACAAAAAGTATATAATTAATCAATCTTACCTTCGTTCTCCATGGGTAATAAAAAAAAATCGCTTTTAAATTAATATCTTTGATACAGCGCCTTTTCAAATATGAGTAAATATTTACAGAAAAAACCAAAGAATACTTTATTCGACCTATAAGCTGACTTTGCGCTGTCATCAAGCACAGCCTACTTAGATTTCAAATGTTATTATTACAAATATTGATGACTTGGTCATTTTAAATATTTTTGGTGGTAATTTTATAACTAAAAGGTAAACCTATTTTTTTCCAATAATGGCCAAAATTTGTTTTTTTTATCCTATAGTGCGTTGTCCGAAGCCTATTCTCCACCTCCTTCGATCCTGACAATCATCCTCTGTCAGATTCTTTTGACTCATTGATCTTTGGATTGACTGTTGCCATTCTAGTTTAGGACGCCCTCTTTTTCTTTTTTATCTCTCTGCTCCATAAGATACTGTAAAGACATCAAATAACTTTTTTTGCTTTTACTATTCTTTCTTCCAATTCTTTACAGTCTGTTCCTGTCTTATCAAATGTGAGACCCAAGTATACATACTCATTGCATGGAGATATTGTTTGTCCATTTTCTAGTACTAACTCACTGGATTCGTTTCCAAAACATAAGTACTGTGTCTTGTCCACGTTCACTGTTAATCCCAACTTTTGGTATTCTTCTGTTAACTTTCTCATCATATACTCCATGTCTTCTTTATCATTAGCCACAATTACTTGGTCGTCAGCAAACTGTAGTGTGTATATGCTAAATCGGTCGTTAAGTTGTATTCCCATGCGTTTCCAGTTTTTTAGAGCTACTGCGATATATATTTTAAAAAGAGTTGGAGATACAACATCCCTGTCTTAAGCCTTTTGTTACCAGGAATTCTTTCGAAAGTCGATTTCCAATTTTAATTTTAGATTTTGACCCTTTGTATAGTTCTTTTATCGCTTTTATGTATGTATGATTGATATTAGTTTGCTCTAAAACTGTCCATAATTTTACTACTGGAACGGTTTCATATGCTTTTTGTAGGTCCACAAAGGTATCATGAGTCTCTATATTTCTGGCGCTCCTTTTCTCAATTACTTGTTTAAGACAAAAAACATTATCACTACAAGACCTGCCTGCGCGAAACCCACTTTGCTCTTCTTCCTCTTGTTCATGAAAATCATTCTCTATTAGATCTCTAAGAATCCTACCTACAATCTACTTAGAGTACTGGTTACTGAAATTCCTCTGTAATTGTTGCAATCCAGCTTGTTTCCTTTTTTACAAGCTTTTATTTAACTTCAGATGTTCTGTCTAACTAACTAACTATCAAATCTTGTAAAGCGTTTTTGACACACTTCCCATTATCCGATTTGTACACAGATAGTGGTCCCATGACAATACAACATTAAGAAAAAAATATCCTCCCACCCCTACCCCCCCCCCCCTTCTATAGAAAAATGTGTTTTTGACACACTTCCCGTTATCCGATTTGGATAAAATTTGGTATACAGATAGTGCTCCGATGATAATTCAACAATAAGAAAAAAATATCCTCCCACTCCTACCCCCACCCCCTTCCATAGAAAAATTTATTTTTGACACACATCCCGTTATCCGATTTGGATGAAATTTGGTATACATATAGCGGTCCGATGACAATACAACAATAATGAAAAAATATCCTCCCACCCCTACCCCCACCCCCTTCCATAGAAAATGCGTTTGTGACACACTTCCCATTATCCGATTTGGATGAAATTTGGTATACATATAGTGGTCCGATGACAATACAACAATAATGAAAAAATGTCCTTCCACCCCTACCCCCCACCCCCTTCCATAAAAAATGCGTTTTTGATACACTTCACTTCAAATGACTTTTATAAAATTTGGTATATGCATAAAGGTCCGATGGCAATACAGCCCAAACAAAAAATATATTTCTAGCTCTACCCCCACCCTCTCCTTCCCCGAATAGAAAAATGAGTTTCCAAACAACTCACGATCAGCGATTTCATTATAATCTAGAATAAACTCTTCTGTTCTGTTATTCAACAAATATTTTCATTTAACAGAGTAGATAGCTGAGATTAAAAAGTAGAAAATAAATTGGTAAAAAAATTTTAAGTCACAAGCTTTTATAAAATCCACTAAAAATTAAAAAAATAATTTTCTAACATTCTAATATTTTCATAATAATAAAAGCGATGGCCGCAAATCAAAGCATAAGTTAATCTAAAGTTGTGATCTAAACACTTAAAGAATATTCAACATAGCAGGTCATCAAAGATATGTTTGATGTGCCGCAATGTTATGCCATTGCCATACCTATGTCAGAGAAATGCTGGGGTATCTTAGGTCGGGTTGGGTGGGTTTGGTACCTCTGCATTTTTCTGCTAGATTGGTTCTTGCAAATAGTGATATTTAATTGATACGGATATCTTATCGTGCTAACATCGTCAAGATTTCCATCAGTCGGCCATCGCTTTTATTATTATGATAATATTAGAATGTTAGAAAACTATTTTTTAATTTTTAGTGCATTTTATAAAAGCTTGTGACTTAAAAAAAATTTTTACCAATTTATTATGTATTGAGGATATGAATGCAATTTTCCAATCATTAGGTACTGGATGTCCGTTTATGCATTGATTAATAAAATATGTGAGATTTTCGAGTAGTTTCTCTGATCCATATTTGAGCATTTCAGCATATATTCCCCCAGGTCCGCTAGATTTTCCGGATTTAAGTTTTTTAATATTATTCTTTATCATTTCTTTTTCGATGATTACTTCCTCTCCATGAACTTCTATGTCTCTTCTCGGAGAGGCTGCCAGATATTCGGGTCTTGTCTCCTGCAGCAGTCCCTTGTAGTGTTCTGTCCATTGTTCTGGTTTGATTATCTGGATGTTTACGTTTTCTTTTGTTTGGTTTTTTACTGTAGAAATGAATTTCCATACTTCAGAACTCTGCCTACCTCCTACGTGTGTGTTTATGTCGTGGCACTTGCGCTCGAGCATTTAATTTTTTTCTGTGCGTATCAAATTTCTTAGCTGTCTTCTGGTTTCCCTGTAGATTTCTAGGTCTCTTTGCTCCCTAGTACTAAGCCATTTCTAGTATGTGCGTTTTTTCTCCTTGACCATGTCCTGTATTTTGTCCGTCCACCACATCTTCCTGTTATTTCTATTATCTTGGTACCCAACAGCTTCGTTGCTTGTTTCCTTCAAGCTTTTTATTATGTTTATATATATCTCTTTAAATGAGTGATTTGTGTTTATTAATTTTTCATCTAATTGGTTCTGATACAATCTTTGAGTACTTTCGATTTCTAGACTTCTAAAGTTGTATTTTTGATTGTCTTCGATGCATTCTAGGTTTTCATTTTCTCTAATACTTTCGTCCCTATTTGTTTTTATTAAAGGGAATAATATTTTTGCTTTTACCAGATGGTGGTCAGATCCACAGGTAACACCACGAAGTGCTCGCACATCATACCACTTTAATTGCGAGTGTTGTCCACCTATAGCATAATCAATAATTGATTTAAGATTTCTTGTTGGCTGAATCCAGGTATATCGTTGAATATCCTTATGTTTAAAAAAAAACATTATTTATTATTAGGTTGTGGGTTTCACACAATTGCATCAGTCTTAAGCCATTATTATTTGTTACTTCCTCTCCAAATGGTCCTATCACTTTGCTCTGGGTTTGCCTACCAGTTCGGCTATTAAAATCGCCAAGCATAATTATTTCCCTGGTATTACCGATTTTTGTGATAGTCTCATCAAGTTGATCAAAGAACATTTATTTTGTAGCTACTCTTTCGTCATCTGATGGTGCGTAGACTGCTATTATGCTTATATTATGTCCAAGCATCTTCATGTTCACTCGAAATATGTTTTCACTAATGCAGTCCTCTGTAATTTTATTCTTTAGATTTTTCTTTATCAACAAGGATACCCCTCTGGCTGCTCTTCTTTCTTTTGGGACTCCGGTGAATATATGAACAAAATTACCGACACTATTCGTACCTGTTCCTTTCTTTTTTGTCTCAGTGAGTGCAATAATATCCATCTTACAATTCTGCACTTCGGTTGCAATAATGTCCAACTTTTGATTCAGTTCCTGTACGTTCCATGTAGCTATATTCATAGTCCTTTGTCTTTGCTTTTTTCGTCTTCGAGAGTTTCCATCCATTGCTCCGAGGCTTTGTTTAGGCTTTTTGGTAACTTGCGTTAATACATTTCCATTAACTTTTTGTCGTTCCTTTCCAGGTAGTCGGTCACCTTATTTTTTGTCTAAAAGACCATTTATTTAAAGCTCAGTCGATTGTGAGCCGCCCCTCTCTATCTCGACATAATAAACGTCAAACAAATCTCTCTTCTCTCTCTTTTTCTGAAGCAATTTGTATGAATTTTTACTATTTTTGAAATTTCTGAAAAAAATGCGAAAAATCCGCATTTTTTTTCTTGGAAACAGTATAAATCTACCTAAACTTATCATTAAAAAAAACACACATTTTCAATCATCAAGGTAAAACGTAGTATATCAGTGGCGCACCCAGAAATATTTCTTGGGAGAGAGCGGGCGACGCCTCTTGGGGGTGCCCGAGACCTCATGATGTCGTATTTTATGCTACTTTATCGGTTTATACATAAAATATGTGAAAAAAAAACTTAAGCTTTGTGAGTGCCCGGGCCCCGTGGCCGCCCTCTGGGTGTGCCCATGAAAATATAGAGCCCCAAAACGCACCAAGGGTTGTAATGGCACTTGGAGAAGAAGAATAGTTGCCACTTGGAGAAGAAGAAGAGCTACTTGCGATAATTGTTTTCAAGTCTGTCGCCTACCACAATTTGTCTCTACTTTGCTTAGAAAGAATATTGCCTTTGCCCGAAATTTTGGGAAACTCGTTAATTTTTTGTTTTTTACTTCTAATAACTATAACTAATATAAAAAAAATAAAAACAATATTGCAGATTCAAAGCTTCAGACCATACAGAGTGATTTGAGGTCATTTATATAACAAATACTGAAACTTTTTTGCAAACAATCTAGGCATTTACTTTGTCCGACATCCCCTACTTATATTAGTAAAGCAAATCAAACTAGGAAGATCAATGTCGCGCTGTTACTGCTACACTGTTTTATTTGCTATTGAGTATTGTTAGTGCTACTGCTATAACATACATATACTTTAATATTAATTATGTTAATGTTAGGTCACTGGGGCCAAATTCACTATCAACACATTGCTTATATGCGTTAAACACATATTAAAACTGACATGAAAATGATAAGCACCAAAAAAACTATTTCAATTCTTTGGATTTATAATTTTATAGTTCGATTTCAGTCGCTATCGTCGATTAAAACATTGCATATTGCATGTCTGGTCTCGTGTTTTAATGTTTATGTGTTGTTTTGTTTGTGTCCTCTTGTAACTGTACATTTTGTCCACATTTGTGCTTTTTTGTAACTGTCTCTTTTGTGTTTAGTGCTGTCCTGTTTTTTGTCCTCTTCACGTTATCTGTGTAGGTGAAATTCCATTGTTTATCAAAATGGTAAAAATCATTCCCATAAACACATACATGTTTTTCCATCAAAAGTTTGACCCCTCACTTATTTATTTTCCAGTTGTGAAACTTAAATAATGATTGTAGAACAGAATAAAATAACTTGCTTAAAACTGACGACTTGTTTGAGAAGGTTAGGGTTTGTAGTTATTTACAAGCATGTATCTAGGGAGGAAATCAAGCGAAATCAAGGAGAATCAATCAAATCAGATTCAATTATCAGCTCACAACAGTACTGTAGACTGTAAAAAAATATCTTAGATCAAAGCAAATTGCTTTGAAGTAAAAGAATTTGTGCTTTCCCACTCACCAAGAGAATATGTTCTTGATTTAGTACAAAAAATGCATTGCTTCTTTATTTTATTGTGAAATAAAAATGGTTTTATTATAAATTGGAACCGAATAAATCTAAGACACTTCGTAGCTAGAAAATTAATCAAGAAATCTGATTGACTTATATAAAGAAAAATTGCTTTGTTACAAAATAGTAGTATACTAAAACAAAACAATTAAATAAGAAAAATAAAGTCTTATTTCAAGATTAAATGCTGCGTTGAACAAAAAAATATATTTTAATTCAAAACAAATTGTTTTAACGTAAAACAGTTTATTCAAGAAAATAACGTGTTTTCATTGTAGATAATTTTTTTTACCGTGTACAAATTGAATGACAGGACCCGACAGGACTCATGTCCGGAGCCAACAGGACACGGAAGGACCCGACATTAATTCGACAGGACCCAACAGGACCCAAGTCCAATTCTGCCAGCCTTAAGCTCGAATGCCGCTATCTACCTATAAAATTTTCCTGGTTTTGAATAAAAAACTCGGAAAATAATAAACAAATGATGCACCTTGATAGTTAGTTGTTTCTTGAAAACCATGAAAGCTAAAGAAGATTTGCTTATAAAAATTGATGAAGAATGATTGTGTGATTTAGACGGCACCAAATAATCAAAATTGTCAAAATGTTGGATAACGGCATTATAGCTTATGCACGACAGAATTAGACGCTGAACAAATTTTACGGTGCCAATGACCCCTCGCACAACTTGCAAATTATTGTTGCAAATTTTTAACCCCTCCCCCACCCATAATGTTTTCCTGGGTACGGGCTGTTTTAGAGCTTGCTTGGTTTATGTGTTAATGCGTTTTAATTGTTTCTGGACCGTTTTTACCATTCTGATATTGACGGATTTTGCGCAAACTGTGCTTTGTTTGCCAACAAAAAAAAGTGTACACTTTATGCCTTAGCTTTGAGCACCGGTGGTTCTACGGGGCGTACTGGAGGTAATTACCCCCCCCCCCCAAGCCCGAAAAATTTATATTATGTATAAAGGCTGGTAGCTGCTACAAATAATTTAAAGGGTAAAAAGAAATATTTTTGTTGGCGTTATTAGATTCCCGATAATAAGCGCATAGAAAAAAAACGCAGAAGAAATATGCGCAAAGGAAAAAAGCGCATACGAAAATAATCGCAAGCAAAAAAAAACACACAGAGGAAAATCTTACAATAATAACATCGGGTACATAAAATCAAGAAATGGTCTGTACATTTGACGAGACTTACCTAGTATGTAAAGTTTTTGCAAAGTCACCTGAAATGCTCCTAATACGGGGTTCTATCGATTTCATGAAATTTTGCTTCAATCTGCCATTCAAAAGTTATCCAAATTCATATAAAATCTTCCTGGTATAATTTCAACCCTACCGACAGAGAAAAGGCGCGACTCTTTGCGGCCCGAGCACAAAGTATTTGTTTTCTGACCGCCCCAGCACAGGTGGATAAACGGCACCTGATTGGCAGATTTTTTTGAGATCCGCTTTTAATTGCTTTCAGGTGTTCGTTTCGGGACCCCTTTAGTCGGCAGTATGCAGAGTTAGAAAATAAATCAGTGTGGTTTCTGTAGGTGTAGGAATAGAAAGTTTTATTATCTATTTTTATTTCTTTAGTTTACGCCATAATTAAATGAAATAATTTTCGTGAGTATATCTACCGCCGCCCATGTCACATTCTTTAAAGGATATGCCGATGGTCGGCTTTAACCTTTGTTCAACTGATTTTGCAAAAACTTTACCTATCTATATATTTTTCGGGGCTAGCCGTTTTTCGGTGAGCTATCTAAAAGTTGTTAACAAATAAAAATTTAACATTTTACTGGATAAGACTAGAGACCCCGACGCACCCATCAAAGTCACTTAAACTCATATTTTTTGGTTATATTATTTTCTTGTCAAGTCCATTGGCGTTTCAATAAAATAAATTATGTTGTCAGCGATGAGTGACATCAATCCTGCATAATAGAGACCAGAGATATCTAATATCTCTGATATAAACAAACCGGTTTGTCCGTCAACCCCTGTAAATATTTGTAAAAAATCGTAAATTTTTATTTTCTGATTCTTATAAATGATCAAGGACGGAAGGTGCGTCTCTCTCTAAACAAGGCTAGAGTATAGAGGATCGATATATCCCTTCTTTGATTTTGATTTAAATAAATTTGACTTTCATAAGTTTGTCGCGTTTCTAATTATTTAAAAATATGATACATAAAGGGTCTCTAGATCTATGCGCTTATTTCCGAGATTCTGATAAGGCAATCCAACAAAAATATAATTTTTTTCAGCCTTTAGTTCATCTGTAGTCTGTAGTATCTACCAGCCTTGCATACCATAAATATTTTTTGGTCTTTGGGGTGGCGGTAATTTCACCATTATCTTTCCCCCAGCTGAACCGCCGCACAGTGGAACGTTGGACTAATCTAGGTGGACATGGTTAAATACTATAAATTACCATTTCAGCTACCTACAATTAAAGAGCATATTCCATACATCCTAGATCCAAAATATTATTTTTTTCTCCCCTCTGGTTGTCAAGATATTTGCATTGAAAGTTGTATCTTAAAAATTTTCTGCTTAGACATTTTAATCTTATGTATGGGCAATGCTTTAAAACAATATTGTTTTTTCCCGCGTAGTGGGCGCTGGAGTAAAACAAGTGTCCTTAAGACTAGGGAAGCATTTTGACTATCATTGTTGCAGTGTTTTACTTGCTATGATTTTATGAATTCGCTGGTGTTTTGGTAAGGAAAATTTTATTTTTATATAGTTTTTGTTGGACTGAAACTTTAGTTTGTTAGAATTTGTTGATATTAGTTTTATTATTTTCTAATTAACCGAAATCTCTACTTTCTGCGCAGTATTGATGTTTTGTCCTTTTTTTGCGGTAAACTTGTACTTAATTATTTTGTTAGCCTGCAACTGTAAAAATAGAAAACGTATTATTTGTGTTTAATGACATTTTCTTTTTGATACCTTCACAAATGTGCCCTTTGGGGATTTTCTAACCTAAATTAGTTAATCTTCGTGCATTTTTCTATATCACGATGAATCAATGTGTCTATTTATCTACAGGGTGTCCAGATAAAAGTAAGTACATAGGGCTTTGTGGGATTTTCAGTAACGTTAACACTTACGATATTCGTTCAAAGGGAAAAAAGTGGAGCTATTGCGAGCCTAATCGGATGCAGTGTCGAAGTTTAAAATATCTACAGGGGGTTTCAAAATAATGCTTAAAAACTTAAATTGTGTTATTCGAAATATTAAAATATTGTCGCCTTCTTTTGAACAAATTTAATAAAACTATATAAATGACTAGACCAATAAAATGACGTTAACAATTTTTTTAGGACTTTTTCAAAAAGTCAATTTTTAGTTTTTGCCTTCCTAGTCCGCATAGCAATGGTATTATTAATAAATAGATATTATTTTCGACGAAAAAAAATTTTTTTTGATAACGCCGAAAATGTGTTATTTGGGTGTATTTTGACCTATCCTAGCAATATCGTCGTGATGTCTGTCTGTATGTCTGTGTGTGTGTGTGTATAATATTTCTGTCCGTAACACGATAGCTCCTAAACCGCTAAACCGATTTTCATAAAATTTTCAGGTAAAACAGTGCTCGACACTCTTACGAGCTGATTAGATTTTGGTCAAATTAAAGTTTTTAAAAATCTATCTTTTTAACGAAGCATCGTATTAATATACAGTTTTCGTAATATAGTAGACTATATTTTGCTCAATAATTCGTGTTATAACTAAAAACTTCGTAAGAGCTTCAGTTTCTCAGATATATACAAAAAACTTTTCAAAGCTAATATATTATCATGGCTTCACTTGAAGTGTGCTAATAGGCTAGATAGGAAGGTATCAGATCCCTCATGGATCCATTTATTTCTCAATATTTTGAAAACGCATATAATTGTTTTCTTTGATACAGCTCGGAATAGCGCCACTTTACCGTCTCCTATATCCTCATAAACCCCCTTGTAGTTACTTTTATCTGAGACACCCTATCCCATATGTACCTATGTATATGGGCCGATTCCTAAAGTACGTAACGCTCAAGGGAGGAGGGGGGGTTATTAACCTTGCGTTACACTCTCATGATTCTTGAATATATTTTTTGTTAAAAATGCACTACAGAGGGGGGAGAAGGGGTTACGTAATTTATGAATATGCCCTATGTATGTCTGTACGATGGGTTTTTGAAACTCTCGACTTTCACGAATTTTTGTAAACAGTAACTTTTTACTCTGTCACAAGCTTAACCAAGCTTAATAAAAATGCATCTGCACCAAACCCCAAGGGAAGTTTTTTGAGGTTAAAAAAATCCAAAAAATTAAGTTTCAAACGGAGCGAGTTATTATTATGCGGTTTTAAAAATATGATAATATATTTTTCTTGTCTCTTTTGTGTCAGATTGAGAAATTAATTTACACAGTTTAGTTTGCAAGATAATAATAAAATGGACTTGTGTTAATTATTCTATTATTGGTTATGTTAAGTAATGATATTTTTCAAATCAAAATGGAATTTTCCAATTTAATAAATATTTTTTTTAACTTTCTTAGTTATATAAAATTAAAATCCACATATCTCTTAAATTTTCTCACATTAAGTACCTCTTTAAAGATAATGCCATCCGATGAACATTTCCCATTATAATTTTAGGGGTTGGTTTCACCCTGGGCATATAGTGACAGATGAGAGCGAAATTTTTTTCTTGATCGTCCCTTACCGCCTAAAACGTCTTTATTTAAATTTTTCTGAAACACCTTGTATATTGCAAAACTGTTTTATTTAAATTCCTTCTTGCAAAAACTAAAAAAATATATATCATTACTTCATTGTTAAAAAATTTGTTGAAACAATTTTCGTTAAAAACATACTGTATGACTACAAATCTTAAAATAGTTAAAATCTGAATCACCCTATATAAGAGGTAGGTAATATTGCAAATACTAAATGCTTTTATATATTTTATGTTATTTTAAAGCTAAAAAATCAAGCATTACAGAGTGTTAATGTTGCTCAGGGGTTATCCACCTAGATCTTCAAAACGTTCCACTGTGCGCCGTTGAGTGGTTTTGCGACTTTAGCCTATACAGCTAGTGTCAACTATGTTAAAGACGTTGCATTCTCAAAAATAAATTTGACTCTCTTTTATATTCACAGGTTCATGTTGTCAACGGATCAACTTTTAAAAATGTAAGTAAACTTCGTCAAGTAACACGATTGTATTAATATAAATAAAACAAGGAATACAAAAATAAATAGTAAGGATCCAAAAAATATGTTTAATTTTAGATTACAATATGTATTTTTTTTTGTTTTAAGCTTTTATTTAGCAATTTTGCTACAATGTTTTCTTAAATTAACTTAAAATTACACTTGATATTCAAATTTACAAAACAAATAAATAAATAGATATAAACTAACACTATATTATTAAAATTTAATAACTTTATATAAATTGTATTGAAAATTTTAAATTAAAAAAATAATACAGATGACTAAATGATTTATAGCTAGATCAATAAGTTAGCTATTGAAACCTTATTTTTATCACATTGGAGCCTCTACTTGTAGCGATTTTGTTTTAATCTTTCAAGATAGTCCAATCATTATAGAATTTTAGCTTGCAAAAGGTGGTGTAGTCGCGATTTTGACATATTATTATGTTGTTGACATTGGAGTCCTAAAAAAAAATTGAGTTTTCAAAGATGCGGGAGGAGGGGGGGGGTTCAAAACAATAAAATGTACCTTTTAGTTTATTCAAAAACCTAAAAAAACATAATTATTTTTTTTGTGATCTTAAAATATAACCTTAATTTATGGATGCCAATTAAGTGCTAACCGTGGACTTGGCCCATTTCAGTGATACATCGTTTAAAAGATAATTTAATTTTCTATAATAAAGTTGATTACACACTTTCTGTAAAATTCTTACCTTTTGAGAAAATAACATAAAACTGAATAATTTATATGGAAATACATATGAAACGGGTGTACTGCTAACACTTCAGGTTTAATATCTCAGCAACGGTACGAGCCAGGCTATTTGTTCGACTTTATTTTATGTTATTACAGATTTTCTCAAAAATAAGCAGTCTCGAAGTTAAAGGCCAATAAATAAAAAAATTGGTCAAAATCCAAAATAGTGGCGAAATGTTTAGTGTCATAACTCAAAAACCGTTTTTCTGACAAAAAAACGTAAAGCGTTTCTGTAGAAAATTTTATTGTCTTCAACTTTTTTTAAAAACTTTTTTGCTTAAATTTACACATAATATAAAGAAATTAAAAAAAAGCTAAATCCAAGATGATGGGATGAACCAGCCCCCCAAAGGTTGAAAATTTAAATTTGTTTTAGGAATTCAAATGTAAACAACATGTTAGAATCGCGAGTACACCACCTTTTGCAAGCTGGAGGTTTTTTTCACTCTAATGGCTGGCCTGAAAGGCGATTGATTTATGTTTATATCTCTGATCAACTTTGTAGTAGCGCGTGAATGAGCTCCAGAAATAAATTAGGACTATATTGATCTTACATAACGGCGTAATTATCCACAGTGGCATGAATAAATTTTTCGAACATTTCGGATGAAAGCCTCCATTGCATCTTCCTTCGACACTCCTTTCTTTTTATTCCAAGCTTCCCATTTTGCTCTTTCTACCAAATTAAAAACACTTGGTTTCGCTAAAATTAAATAAATTTATAAATGCGTGTCCTTTTAGTTATAGTCAAGGCAAGATTTCGGAGAATAAACTTTCTAGAAGCATTTTATACTACTTTATGGCAAATGGTCAATTCTCCCTATTTCGACCCCGCTAAATCCGATTACCACCTCGAAATGTTGACAGGGGCTGAGATAACTAAAATAATAGTTATTTATATAATAATTTAAAAAGGTTTAATTCAATAGAGTTAGACTTATAACAAACTCTCCAGCGGCGTAAATACCCATGTTTTTCCCAAGATTAATTCGATTTTTTATGAACCAAATTTCTACAGGAAAGCATGTGTGATAATTTGTCATAGTCAATAAAATTTTCTGTGTAACATGATGGGATTGGTTTCATAAATAAAACTTTCATAAATAATTTTTTTCAAAAACTAAGGTTAATATAAAAAAAATATATAACTTATTGTAGACAGTAAAATTTCCTTTTTAACAATTTAAAACTCGGTGGGTATTGACTTATAACAAACCCTCCAGCGATGTCCGTAAATGGTGCTGATTTAAAAACATCATTAAAAAACATGTTTTTCACAAGTTTTATTCAATTTTCTTAACAACAAAAATCTGTTTAATATTTCTTCTTAGACATTAAAATTTCCTTTAAAACAGTGTGTAACAAAGTAAAAGTTATTTCACAGTTACCGCTCCAGTGGTGTCCTTAATTAATAGTAATTATTTAAAATCACCATACTCGTAAACTTTTTTACAGGTTTTATCCAATTTTTTTAAAAACTAAGCTTCTTACGACAAAATATCTTCCTAACTTTACGGTGGATAATGAAATGGTTTATTACACAATGTGATAGATAATATAGCTAACTCTCCAGGGATGTCCGTATATTAGTGCCACTCATTAGAAAAATCTAAAAAAATTTTCTTACAAAGGAAGGTCTATAACATAGAATAAGTTAAAAAATCTTTTAAAATGAAATCATATTTTGTACAATAAAGTATACCATATATTTTTTCCCATGGAGTGTAGTTTTTGAGAAAATCGTATAAAACCTATAATAAACATGTTTTTACAAATAATCCCAATTTACGGACGCCACTGAAGAGTTACTTGCTTTTTCTACCCTTATCGGCCCATACACCGTTGGAAATGGAATTCTAATTTCCACCAAAAACTGTTTTGAAATTTTCGATAAAAAGGTTAGTTTTCGAGAAAATTGAATAAAACTGAGGGTGTGGGGTGGTTTTTCTTTGTCCCCGTCGGTATTTTGCGCTGGCACCAGGAATATTCGGATTCAGCGGGGAATGGTCTGTTGCCAAAAAGTAATATGATTTGCTTCTAGACCGAAAACGGAGAGCCTTTTCACATTTTTTGCTCTATTATGAACAACACTGCTATTTTCATATAGCAGTTAAAGCAATCGCTACTTTTTTAAAACAGCAGCTTTCTAATAGCAGTTTAAACGTTTTTTCTTAATGAAGCATAACAAATGACGAACAAAAAAAAGGGCCCTCACCCTTAAACATGTTATATTCGATAGCTAATCAAAGAGTTAAAAGCTATTTGGCTGAAATAGCTACTTACCAAATAGTAAATTTCTTAAAAGCAACCAATTACGATGTCCTGCTTTATTTATATTGTTTGCCTTTGTAAATAATAAATGTTATTTAAGGTATACAAAATATCTTTCCAGACATTAATGGTTTGTTTTGTATTGGTGAAATTTTTTTATATTTTCGTGCGTAAGTGCTTTCAACCATAATAGGAAATATTACATTATAATAAGCAAAAGTAACTTTTTTAAGAAACATTTATTACAAATAACAACGTACATTTTTAGTTATTGAAATAATATATATTACTTAAAATTAATTATTTAAACTTAAAAAAATTAATACGTTTAAGTGCACCCACCGCCCCCTCCTCTTGTCCATCATTTTTCAAGACACAATACTGTCAAAATACCTGTCTGTCTGTAAGGAAAAGATACTATTTGACGCAATTCAAAAAGCGCGGTTATCTTTGATCGAATATGTTAGATATTTCCACGTTTCAATAATTTTTTTTTGTAAAATTTTTACTAAAATAATTGATGTTGGTATTTCCCGATTTTTCCGTTTTTGATATACTGAAAAAGAAATCTTGTTGCCCGAAGTGAATCTGCCGCGCCGAATTCAATTCGCCGCGGTTCGATTTATTTCGGGGACAATTTTCGGCGAGAATTTTTGTTGCATTTTAATTTTAACTTTTTTTTTATTGAATCATAGATCCCTGTCCTCTTGTTGGGAGATCAAAATCTTTGCCTTGGTCAATTGATCGCAAACATATCCTGACCGTTCCTACACCAACAAAAATTTCCCCCAAAAAAAAAATAGTTTTTTGAAAAGGAGGCTTTCTCAATAAGTTGTTTTTCAAAAACCGGTTTTGATAAAAATGTTTAGAGAAACATTAGTTTAATATTTATATTATTAACACTGGTAAAATGGTCTAAAAAATACATTTAAAACACTTACTTTTAAAAAACAAAAAAATATTAAAAAGTATTTGAAAATATAAAATTTTTACAACAAAGCTTGTAATTAATTACAAAATAATGCCAGAGCTTTTGTTTTTAAAAAAAATCTAAAAACTAATAAAAACATTATTTTTATAAGAGCTTTAGTTTTTAGAAATAACAAAATCGATTTTGGTAAAGGTTTTAAAGAAAAAATGGGGTAGGTAGTCGGTTTGTTATAATCGGACAAAACGAGGCCCACTTTTAAAATGGTTCAAAATCCAAAATATTAACAACTTATATTACAAAAGCCAAAATTAAAAACTAAATAGAAAAAAATTATGCAATGTCAAGAATTATTTTATGCAACTGTGTAAAACTTTTAAAAAATTTTGCACCACTGTAAAATAAAATTTGAACTTTTTTAACAAAAATTTAAAATATCTGAAAGTTCTGCTCGAAATATTTTTCAAACTTAGATATGTACGTAATTATAAGAATGCAGTAGGTAGGAGAACCGGGCTGGTTATTTTTTTATTTGCATTTTTAATGCCGGTGATCCTATTTAAGCAATTGCATTTATATACTTTTTCCACGGATCACCTAACAAACAGATAGGGAACTCAGGTGGTGGGGGGTGCTACGCGCATCTTTCACGCAGCCTGCCATGTTGGGGTCAACCACTCCAGAGGCGCATTCTGTATTTCAATATTTTTTAAACTTTTAGTACGTGTTGAGCATTAGTGGTATGTAGATGTGATTTTTGTATTTGATGTATGTTATTTTTGATTTTAAACAATTGGAACGGTTTGTGCCTTAAGAGACTGTAAATCCACGCGACGGTATACTCTTAATCGAAGTAATTTTCGATTTCCGCAGAATCCTATAAGGCAAACTTATACATTATTTTATCTTTCGATTTTTTAAAAACTTTTGCCATATCCTATACAAGGTGTTCAATAATTAAATGTCCTATGAGATGAATCTGTAAACGATTTAAGTACAAAGAGTTCTTAAGGACATATAGATCTGCAACCCCTTTGATTTTGTTTTTTTATTTTTTTTATACTTTTGCAGGATTTGTTATATTTATCTCAAATTTAAAAATGCGCCGCCATTAGATCCTAAAAAACAAGATATAAACTATGCTTTGTTTAGAAAGTTTTTGGTGTTTTGTATGAAAAGCTCAGTTTGTAGAAAAGGGAAATTTGTAGCTTGGTATTTTGATCCTTAAATTAAGCAGAGGTTCACAAATTAAAAGGGTAGGAGACAATTCGCCGCAGCCGATTAACCGCGGCCGATTCGCCGCAGCTGGCTGATTGGCCGCGGCTCGTTTTGCCGCGGGGACATTTTGCCGCCAATCGAATTGCCGCGGGGACAATTTGCCGCAGGGACAATTCGCCGCGAAATTTTTGTTTCATGATATTGTTTTATTTACCTTGACTTCATATAATATTTTTTTATAAAAATAATTCAAACTTTCCAACTATTTATTTGGTGGTAACTATACAATCCAGCATTTTTTAATTGGAAAAAATAAATAAAATGACGAATGTAAGATGGCGGTTTTTGCCATTTATGAACCCATATGCATCAAACTAGAAACTTTAGGATTTTTCAGGGCGCTGATTATTATTTTTAACTTAAACTAAAAAAAATCAAAATGGGAACCGACCTGAAACACCCAAATTTCTGAGTTTGATGCATATCGGTTCAAAAACGAAAAAATCCGCCATGTATTGCCATTTTGATTTTTTAAAATTTAAGTTAAAAATAATGATCAGCGACCTTAAAAATCTTATCAGTCCGAGTTAGATACAAATCCGTCCATAAACGGAAAAATCCGCCATTTTGGATCCGCCATTTTATTTATTTTCCTAATAAAAAAAATGTTGGAAAGGTTTAAAAAAAGTTATAATCAAACAAATATATATGAAGTCAAGCTAAATACAACTGTTTAAACAATTCCCAATGGTAACATCATAAAACAAAAAAATCTCATGGTGAATTGTCCCCGCGGCGAATGGGACCACAGCGAATTGGCCGCGGCAAATTGTCTCCTATCCATCTAAAGCGCCCTTAATAAAAAAAGAAAAAAATGCATTATAGCACTAAATTTATTAACATTTTTAAAACAGATTTTTGAGTAATACGTTTCAATATTTTTAGATATTTTGGAATAATTTTGAAACTCAATTATTACCGTTATGGTAATGCATAATTCCACAAAATTTTAATGGTCTGTTATAATTTTTAAGAAACAAACAAAAAATCGAAAAAAAATGCTAAGTTTAACACCCTGTAAAAACAAAGAGGTCTAAATGTAATGAGAAAAAAATCTTTGTTTTGACCATTTCCACAACCCCTTAAAGTTTCATGCTTCATTTAAATTAAACCCTGTATAATACACTATTATATAACAATTGGTCAAGAGTTTTTGACACAAATTTGTTATAATTTTTTATTATGCTACTATTTACACTTTTAAGAATACATATAAAACAACAATTTTTTTTTAAATATTGGATTTTACTAAGTTTTAAAATATTAATTTACCGTGAAGCAATTTTGTGCTTATTGTAAATATTATTTGGTCACCCTGTATCTCCTTAAACTTTCAATTTTTTTTAAACTAATAAATAATATCTGATTTCAGTAAATTAAGAAATTACTCTACAATGTCAAACTTCTTATATTTAAAATTCACAATTTTACTCCTCTTGAAACTTAATAAATGTTATCCCAATACAACAAAAAAAGCAATCAATTTTTTCTTTTTGTGTTTGGCTGTATGCTGGAAACGACAACATGCTAACGTATTCTGAACCAAGAAGAAGACCTCTTTTTGTGTTTCCCATATCTCTCATTCAATAGAACACATTATTTCCATAGTCCCCTACAGCGGACAAGATATAATATTTTTACGCGGCCGCGACTCTAAAATTCATTTTAGCTCCCATTTTTAGCAAAACAAAACTATTTTAATGTTTTTATTGTTTCTGGCAGTAAAAAATATTTTTTCGCATCAACAATCTGAAACATTAATATTTTATGATAAATTTATTTTAGTCGGGCTCTGAGTTTGATTCCCAATGCTCAGCCATCGTTGAATTCTCCGAGATCAAAGACGGCCAGCCGGCTTATTTATCTGTTTGTTAGGTGATCCGTGCTTTTTCTTTAGCATTATCAATGATTACACAACCCCTATAGATATGCAACCCAAAAAACTTAATAACAGCAGCGGACAGATGGCTCTGTCATCATTGGAACTACATGAATATACGTCAGAGCCATCTGTCCACTGCTGTTTTTTGGGTTGCATATCTATAGGGGTGGTGTAGTCATTGGCGTTATCAAAAAGGAAATTATTACAAATATTGTCCAACAAGAGAAGTTTAGGGGGGGGATATAAAGGGAATATAAAAAGTAAAACCGATTGGAAGCAGCTGAATATTTTTGTTAATGAGAAAATGATCGTAACATTCTAAAATTAACAAGAATGTATACCTATATTAATATAAGTTTTTTCTTGTTGAAATAAATTTAGAGTACCTACCTAAAGCCTAGTGTCCACCCACGACTTTCTCGTGCGTTCCCGCGCACGCGTCACATGGCTCTCATAACATTTTATATTAAGATCATGTGACGCGTGAGCGGGCGCCCACGAGAAAGTCGTAGGTGGGAACCGGGTATAATGGGTCTAAAAAGTCATAGCAAGTATTCTAAATCACACTTTAAACGAACGTGATTTTGTTTCTAACCTGCACACTCTTCATAAAGGCGGGCTCAAACGACTCGTGTACTTGGCAAATACACAATTATTTGCGTACCTGGCAAGTATACGAGCTTTGCGAATTGCGATAGCAAGCAGAGCGCGCACACGACGTGTACAATTTACAAGTACAGACAAGTATTTTATTGGCAAGTATACGAATAATCGTGAGCCCTTTGACTCGGCCCATTTTTACCGACCACAAATGGAAAACCAACGACTGACAAATAATTGTACAAGTAACCCACTCACACGACATGGCAAGTATACGCAAGTAACAATTATTCGCCAAGTACACGAGTCGTTTGATCCCGGCTTAAGTCAATAATTGTTGACAAATATTGATACAGTGGATATGAGTTGAATATTGATATAATATTGAAGAGACCGCTTAATTTAGGTCGTTATAACCGAGCGACGTTATAGAGAAAAAACGTAACACAATGGTTATATGATAGAAATCTGTCGGGACCTTAATATGTCGTCGCTATAACTGATATGTCGTTATATCCGATGTCGTTATAAGTGATATTCACTGTATTAATTATAACTCCCATTTAATTTGCATGAGACAATAAAAGTTTAAAAAAATAGCACCCTTAAAAAATATTAAATCAATGTTTATATGAAAATCAATCATAAAACCCATATTTATCCCATATACATAATATTTTAATACTCACGGTAATCGCCAATGCATGAAGCAAACATAAGTCCTCGCGGTCTTTAAGAAAAAATGTTCTGATTGGTTGCTTTCAATCACATATGCATATTATTCCCTTATAATACGTACTATTCCAATACTCACGGTACCATACGATGCATGATGCAAACATATTTTAAATAAATGGACATAAGTCTATCCTTTTTGCGGTCCTTAAGAAAACACGCCCTGATTGGTTATACTTTTACATATGCGTATAATTTTATTCGTGTATTCCTCACGTCAAATTATCGGCGCACATTTGACAAAAACTCTATCTATGTAAATTTGGTATCTATGCATTTTTCGTGTCTTTATCTCTAAATGTTTGTATCAGACGCCAGTTATTGTTTAACTGTGTAACAGGAAGTATTGGAATATTATATATGATTTAACCTCACAAATACTTGAAAACTTATAATTTTATGCAAAGTTTAAGTATATGCTTTTGAGATTCTTTTTAAATTGCTTAGAATAAAAATGATTCAAGTAATTTTAAGTGCACCTAGTACACACTAGGGGGAGGAAACGTAGTTATTCCATCTGAAGTGACGCAGAGGAGTTTATTTTAGCTCACACTACTACTATACTATAGTATTAGCTCAAATTACTACTATACTATAGTAGTGTGAGCTATGGTTATCTTAATTTTTTCGACAAAAATATATATATATATATCTTTGCGTTTCAGATGATTTCGAAACTTTTTTGTCACGCCGTCTGTCTGTCTGTCTGTATGTCTGTCTGTAACGACCAACGCGCATAACTCAAAAACCGCTTGCCCGATTTTAATGAAACTTGGTACCTGGGCTAAGGGTCGAGATGGTCCTATTTTTAAATGAACAAAATCCACCAAACACAAACCAAATAAAAAGGAGGAGGTAAATTTCAAGTCTATGTGAAAATATGGCGTGTGTGATATCAAACGAAAGGTAATTGAGTCTGGAGTTAAACAAAATACACTTTAGTTAAACAAAAGAGTGGGGGTAGATTTCAAACATTAGTTTAAGTGAAACTATGAAAATATGGCGTGTTTGATATTAAACGAAAAAAAGGGTGGGGAAGATTTCAAAAATTAGAGTTAAATCAAAACATGGCTTATGTGGTATCAAACGAAAGGTAATTGAGTCTGGAGTTAAATAAAATATATTTCAGTTTTTAGTGATATTAGCTCACACGTACACTATAACTATAGTACCTAGTGTGAGCTTAGGTGTCCATATTTGTAAGTTTTATCACAAAGTAAGTAGAATTATTTGGTCTTATATTTGTGCCGGTGTCACAACAAATCCTTAAACAAACAGCTTCCTCCCCCCTATATTTACCCAATTTTTGATAAAATTTCATTACCAAGCAAATGCAATGACTTTCAGTTAAGAAGGTTTTGGCTATTAAAATTTAATCCACACAGGTTAAGTTAAATAAGTATACAACTTTATCGGGGGCCAAAAAAAAAACACTTTTTTTTTATTTTAACTTTTGAACTATATAATCGATTTTGATGGGACAAACTGCAATTTGCAGAGAATTAATCAGAGTTTTAACTAAATATATTTTTTGTCCGCTGTTTCAAAATCCAAGATGGTGGACGAAATTAAAATGTACCCTTCAAAGATGCTCATTTATTCTTGTGTTGCGAACATGGTTTAAATCATTTTTTTACATAAGTAAAAAAACTACATTCTTGCTACGAGCAACAAGGTAAGAATCAGCAAAATCGGTTCGGTGATTGTAAAATAATATATTTTTGTTTCATATTATACGATTGCCTTGCCAATCATGTCTGCATTTATTTCCTTATAAATTCATTACCATTGAACCGATTTTGACGAAATAAAAAACATCCTGGTTAGAATTGATTTCTTTTTAAAGACCATGGTCAACGTTTATAAGAGGGTGGACAGAATCATACTTGATTCTTTAAAATGGCGTGTTTATTCTTATTTTCCATAAATGTTTTAGCTTTTTTTTTAATTTATAGAAAATCACTACTTTTCCCCTACTCAACGAGGTACAAATTAGTTAAATCGGTGTGATGGTTCTCAAAAACTCTATTTTTGTTTGAACCATTGTTTTACAGATTATACAATTGCATTGCTAATCTTGTCTGCATTCATTTCCTTATACATTCGTTATTACTAGACCGATTTTAGTAAAATAAAAATATCATGGTGAGAATTGACTGCTCTTTAAACATTGTAATCAAAATTTTCCACCATCTTAGAATTTAAAATGTCGGACAGAATTATACTTGATGCGATTGTATAATTTTAAAACAATGGTTAAATCAAAATCAGATTTTGTAAGAACCACTTCTTCGATTTTAATGCTTTCTACCTTGTTTAGTGGGAAAAAAGTAGTGCTTTTCTCAAATTAAAAAAAAACCTAAAATATTTTGGGAAAATAAGAATAAAGTTGCCTCTTTGAAGGGTCAAGTATGATTCTGTCCGACATCTTAACTTTTAAGATGGCGGCAAATTGCGATTATAATCTTTAAAGAACAATCCATTCTCACCATGATTTTTTTTATTTCACTAAGATGGGTTCAGTAATAATGAGTTTATAAGAAAATTAATGCAGACAGGATTGGCAATGCAATCGTATAATCTGTAAAACAATGGCTGAAACAAAAGCAAAGTTTTTGAGAACTACTACACCGATTTCACTAGTTTGTACCTCGTTCTGCGGGGGAAAAGTATTGCTTTTCTATAAATTATTTGTTGTTTGTTATAATCGGACAAAACGAGGCCCACTTTTAAAATGGTTCAAAATCCAAAATATTAACAACTTATATTACAAAAGCCAAAATTAAAAACTAAATAGAAAAAAATTATGCAATGTCAAGAATTATTTTATGCAACTGTGTAAAACTTTTAAAAAATTTTGCACCACTGTAAAATAAAATTTGAACTTTTTTAACAAAAATTTAAAATATCTGAAAGTTCTGCTCGAAATATTTTTCAAACTTAGATATGTACGTAATTATAAGAATGCAGTAGGTAGGAGAACCGGGCTGGTTATTTTTTTATTTGCATTTTTAATGCCGGTGATCCTATTTAAGCAATTGCATTTATATACTTTTTCTTTAGCATTATCAATGATTACACAACCCCTATAGATATGCAACCCAAAAAACTTAATAACAGCAGCGGACAGATGGCTCTGTCATCATTGGAACTACATGAATATACGTCAGAGCCATCTGTCCACTGCTGTTTTTTGGGTTGCATATCTATAGGGGTGGTGTAGTCATTGGCGTTATCAAAAAGGAAATTATTACAAATATTGTCCAACAAGAGAAGTTTAGGGGGGGGGATATAAAGGGAATATAAAAAGTAAAACCGATTGGAAGCAGCTGAATATTTTTGTTAATGAGAAAATGATCGTAACATTCTAAAATTAACAAGAATGTATACCTATATTAATATAAGTTTTTTCTTGTTGAAATAAATTTATAGTACCTACCTAAAGCCTAGTGTCCACCCACGACTTTCTCGTGCGTTCCCGCGCACGCGTCACATGACTCTCATAACATTTTATATTGAGATCATGTGACGCGTGAGCGGGCGCCCACGAGAAAGTCGTAGGTGGGAACCGGGTATAATGGGTCTAAAAAGTCATAGCAAGTATTCTAAATCACACTTTAAACGAACGTGATTTTGTTTCTAACCTGCACACTCTTCATAAAGGCGGGCTCAAACGACTCGTGTACTTGGCAAATACACAATTATTTGCGTACCTGGCAAGTATACGAGCTTTGCGAATTGCGATAGCAAGCAGAGCGCGCACACGACGTGTACAATTTACAAGTACAGACAAGTATTTTATTGGCAAGTATACGAATAATCGTGAGCCCTTTGACTCGGCCCATTTTTACCGACCACAAATGGAAAACCAACGACTGACAAATAATTGTACAAGTAACCCACTCACACGACATGGCAAGTATACGCAAGTAACAATTATTCGCCAAGTACACGAGTCGTTTGATCCCGGCTTAAGTCAATAATTGTTGACAAATATTGATACAGTGGATATGAGTTGAATATTGATATAATATTGAAGAGACCGCTTAATTTAGGTCGTTATAACCGAGCGACGTTATAGAGAAAAAACGTAACACAGTGGTTATATGATAGAAATCTGTCGGGACCTTAATATGTCGTCGCTATAACTGATATGTCGTTATATCCGATGTCGTTATAAGTGATATTCACTGTATTAATTATAACTCCCATTTAATTTGCATGAGACAATAAAAGTTTAAAAAAATAGCACCCTTAAAAAATATTAAATCAATGTTTATATGAAAATCAATCATAAAACCCATATTTATCCCATATACATAATATTTTAATACTCACGGTAATCGCCAATGCATGAAGCAAACATAAGTCCTCGCGGTCTTTAAGAAAAAATGTTCTGATTGGTTGCTTTCAATCACATATGCATATTATTCCCTTATAATACGTACTATTCCAATACTCACGGTACCATACGATGCATGATGCAAACATATTTTAAATAAATGGACATAAGTCTATCCTTTTTGCGGTCCTTAAGAAAACACGCCCTGATTGGTTATACTTTTACATATGCGTATAATTTTATTCGTGTATTCCTCACGTCAAATTATCGGCGCACATTTGACAAAAACTCTATCTATGTAAATTTGGTATCTATGCATTTTTCGTGTCTTTATCTCTAAATGTTTGTATCAGACGCCAGTTATTGTTTAACTGTGTAACAGGAAGTATTGGAATATTATATATGATTTAACCTCACAAATACTTGAAAACTTATAATTTTATGCAAAGTTTAAGTATATGCTTTTGAGATTCTTTTTAAATTGCTTAGAATAAAAATGATTCAAGTAATTTTAAGTGCACCTAGTACACACTAGGGGGAGGAAACGTAGTTATTCCATCTGAAGTGACGCAGAGGAGTTTATTTTAGCTCACACTACTACTATACTATAGTATTAGCTCAAATTACTACTATACTATAGTAGTGTGAGCTATGGTTATCTTAATTTTTTCGACAAAAATATATATATATCTTTGCGTTTCAGATGATTTCGAAACTTTTTTGTCACGCCGTCTGTCTGTCTGTCTGTATGTCTGTCTGTAACGACCAACGCGCATAACTCAAAAACCGCTTGCCCGATTTTAATGAAACTTGGTACCTGGGCTAAGGGTCGAGATGGTCCTATTTTTAAATGAACAAAATCCACCAAACACAAACCAAATAAAAAGGAGGAGGTAAATTTCAAGTCTATGTGAAAATATGGCGTGTGTGATATCAAACGAAAGGTAACTGAGTCTGGAGTTAAACAAAATACACTTTAGTTAAACAAAAGAGTGGGGGTAGATTTCAAACATTAGTTTAAGTGAAACTATGAAAATATGGCGTGTTTGATATTAAACGAAAAAAAGGGTGGGGAAGATTTCAAAAATTAGAGTTAAATCAAAACATGGCTTATGTGGTATCAAACGAAAGGTAATTGAGTCTGGAGTTAAATAAAATATATTTCAGTTTTTAGTTATATTAGCTCACACGTACACTATAACTATAGTACCTAGTGTGAGCTTAGGTGTCCATATTTGTAAGTTTTATCACAAAGTAAGTAGAATTATTTGGTCTTATATTTGTGCCGGTGTCACAACAAATCCTTAAACAAACAGCTTCCTCCCCCCTATATTTACCCAATTTTTGATAAAATTTCATTACCAAGCAAATGCAATGACTTTCAGTTAAGAAGGTTTTGGCTATTAAAATTTAATCCACACAGGTTAAGTTAAATAAGTATACAACTTTATCGGGGGCCAAAAAAAAAACACTTTTTTTTTATTTTAACTTTTGAACTATATAATCGATTTTGATGGGACAAACTGCAATTTGCAGAGAATTAATCAGAGTTTTAACTAAATATATTTTTTTGTCCGCTGTTTCAAAATCCAAGATGGTGGACGAAATTAAAATGTACCCTTCAAAGATGCTCATTTATTCTTGTGTTGCGAACATGGTTTAAATCATTTTTTTACATAAGTAAAAAAACTACATTCTTGCTACGAGCAACAAGGTAAGAATCAGCAAAATCGGTTCGGTGATTGTAAAATAATATATTTTTGTTTCATATTATACGATTGCCTTGCCAATTTATGTCTGCATTTATTTCCTTATAAATTCATTACCACTGAACCGATTTTGACGAAATAAAAAACATCCTGGTTAGAATTGATTTCTTTTTAAAGACCATGGTCAACGTTTATAAGAGGGTGGACAGAATCATACTTGATTCTTTAAAATGGCGTGTTTATTCTTATTTTCCATAAATGTTTTAGCTTTTTTTTTTAATTTATAGAAAATCACTACTTTTCCCCTACACAACGAGGTACAAATTAGTTAAATCGGTGTGATGGTTCTCAAAAACTCTATTTTTGTTTGAACCATTGTTTTACAGATTATACAATTGCATTGCTAATCTTGTCTGCATTCATTTCCTTATACATTCGTTATTACTAGACCGATTTTAGTAAAATAAAAATATCATGGTGAGAATTGACTGCTCTTTAAACATTGTAATCAAAATTTTCCACCATCTTAGAATTTAAGATGTCGGACAGAATTATACTTGATGCGATTGTATAATTTTAAAACAATGGTTAAATCAAAATCAGATTTTGTAAGAACCACTTCTTCGATTTTAATGCTTTCTACCTTGTTTAGTGGGAAAAAAGTAGTGCTTTTCTCAAATTAAAAAAAAACCTAAAATATTTTGGGAAAATAAGAATAAAGTTGCCTCTTTGAAGGGTCAAGTATGATTCTGTCCGACATCTTAACTTTTAAGATGGCGGCAAATTGCGATTATAATCTTTAAAGAACAATCCATTCTCACCATGATTTTTTTTATTTCACTAAGATGGGTTCAGTAATAATGAGTTTATAAGAAAATTAATGCAGACAGGATTGGCAATGCAATCGTATAATCTGTAAAACAATGGCTGAAACAAAAGCAAAGTTTTTGAGAACTACTACACCGATTTCACTAGTTTGTACCTCGTTCTGCGGGGGAAAAGTATTGCTTTTCTATAAATTAAAATAAAATTTAAAATATTTTCATAAAATAAGAATAAACACGCCATTTTGAAGAAGCAAGTATGATTCTGTCCGCCACCTTAAATTTTAAGACGACGATAAATTGTGATCATGATCTTTAAAAAGCAATCAATTCCACAAGGATGGTTTTTATTTCATTAAAATCGGTTCATTACTACTGAATTTATATGGAAATAAATGCAGACATGATTGTTAAAGAAATCGTAGAATGTTCAAAACAATGGTTGAAAGAATAATATATCTTTTAGAACCACCAAACCGATTTTTTAGATTAGATTTGTACCTTGGTGTGCGTGGCAAAAATGCAGCTCTTGTACTGATTTAAAAAAATAATTAAAGCATGTTCCGAACACAAGAATAAACGAGTATCATTGAAAAATACAATTTAATTTCATCCGCCATCTTGAATTGTAAGATGGCGGACAAAACAATATATTTATCCAAAACTCTAATTAGTTGTCTACCAAAGCTTGTTCAATTAAAATTGATGGTATAGTTCAAAAGTTATAAGAAAAAAAATTGTCCGGTTTTTTTGGGCCCATACGGGATATTTACTTTTGTTGTTATCTCCTCGAGTTGCCTGTTTAAGAAGTCCATACAACTCTAAACCATCGCTAATTGATGATGGAGCTCCTCTTGAGTTTGAAATTTTTAAACAAGACTGGAACCTCTAAAAAGAAGAAAATACTGTGATAACGTGATTTTAAAAATAAACTAAAATCATATTAAATTTTAATAAAAAAGAAACTCTTTACAGTGTTTACATTAAACCTCCTCAGTTATTTTTAAAAATACTGCAAATCAACTGGTGTTTACACAAAACTCTAAATCTAATTATTCGAAAATATTTTTTTTGTAAGTAATTTTCTTCCAAAAAAAAATTGTTATTACATTATTATTGAAATTAGTCCGAAATTTGAAAACCTTTTCTTTGAACGGAAATTTATTTAAAAACTGTTTCTTCAAACGGAAAATTATTTGAAATTATTTTTAAGTTAAATTAACTGGGGAAGTCAAAGTAAGTGATTTCCGAACCTTTGTCAATTGAACGCAACCGACTGTCCAGAAACACACCCTGACTTTTTTCCAGCAAAAAAAAAATTACCAATGAACAACGTAGGATATGTAGGATAGCGATTAATTAACAAACGTTAAATAACACCGATTTTGGCTTCCCAAAAAAGTAGCTTATTTAAATAAATAATTTTTACAAAATAAATATTTTCGTACAAATTTTCATTTGAAGAAAAATGTTTTTGAACAAATCTTTGTTTACAGAAAATATTTGCAAACAATTTTTCGTTCGAAGAAGATGGTTTCGAACAATTGTCCTTTCGAAGAAATTGTTTTCTAACAATTTTTCTTTCGAAGAAATTGTTTTCTAACTACTGCTTTCGAACAAATGGTTTTCAAACAAATTTCCGCTCTCACGTTTTTACTTACATCTTCAACAGACATTTTAAATTGGTAACTTTGTTAATCTATTTTTGTTAAAGATCTAAAATGCACTAAACTTTTTACAAGAATGCCGCATTCCAATATATAATTTTGATGATAAAGTGCAAAAGCACCAAGCAAGGATGATGTTTAGTACAGAAATACCAAGAAAATTACGCTATTAAGCAATATTTTTGTCTTGTGTTATATACGTTACAACTTGGTTATAATTAACAATAAGTAGAAATAGGGTGATTTAACATTAATTACATTAAATTAAATATTTAGTCAACTAATGATTTAAAGTTTTTGTTCCATTATATTCACACTGATGTGCAACTAAATGCATTGGCGGCTAATGATTGGCATATAAAGTTCACTTTTCATACCGATTTAAAAAAAAATAAAGATCACTTTTTGTTTCATGGATGAAAATTGACAAATAAACAAAAAATCGTGATGACAGGGACAGCGGCGTAGCGTGGGGGGCTCGGGGGTATTTTGCCGTCAAAACCTAAAAACACCAAAAAAAAAATAGAAAAAAAACTCTGCCTACAATCTTTTCGCCTCGGGACAAAAAGTGCCACTTTTATCCCTGGGTATATAATATACTCTTTTTTTTGCTATTTTTGTTTCATGCACGCACTTTTATGACGCACAGTTAATAATTGTTGAAAATTCACTAAATGCAGTTTTTTTTTCTTTAAAATCGACTTTCAATACCTCGAAGCATTTTATTTTTATATTTGAGTTCTTTTTGTACTTTAAATAAAAACGTGGTTCATTCTATAAAGATCACTTAAACCAAATTAAATAAATACCTATTGATTTTCCAGATCAAAATAATTTTTAAACCCTTAAATGAGTCAAATTTCTATACGAACCGAACCGTACCAAGGAATCTTTTAATTTTCAAAGGTCCACATTTCATGAAATATAATGTGAATCAGAATAAGAAAATCATGAAATATAATGTGAATCAGAATAAGAAAATTCCTTGTCCTTTTCACACAATAAAACTGTAAAAAATGTATTTCTTTTGCGTTATGCTGTCATTTATAAAACACTATACGGCAAATACAATAACGTAATCTCAAAAAACAAATTCTAAAATATACGGCATTCAAAATGGCGTGTTTATTCTTATTTTCCAAAAATGCTTCAGTTTTTTTTTTAATTTATAAAAAAGCAGAACTTTTCATCTACACAGCGAGGTACAAATTAGTAAAATCAGTGTGGTGGTTCTCAAAAAATTCTATTTTTTTTTCAACCATTGTTTTACAGATACGATTGCATTGCCAATCCTGTCTGCATAAATTTCCTTATAAATTCGTTGCTGCTAAACCGATTTTAGTGAAATAAAAAAAATCATGGTGAGAATTGATTGTTATTTAACGATAACGTATTAGAATCAGATCAGTAATAATGCATTTATCAAGAAATAATTCCAGACAGGATTGGCAATGCAACCGTATAATTTGTAAAACAATCGTTAAAACAAATCAGATTTTGTGAGAACCACTACACCGATATTATTAATTTGAACCTCGTTATGCGGGAGAAAAGTTGTGCTCTTCTATAAATTAAAAAAAAACCAAAACATTTTCGGAAAATAAGAATAAACGTGCCTCGTTGAAGGGTCAAGTATGATGTCCGACATCTTAACTTTTAAGATGGCGGCAAAGTTCGATTATAATCTTTAAAGAACAGTCAATTCTCATCATGATTTTTTTTATTTCACTAAGATCGGTTCAGTAATAATGAGTTTATAAGAAAATTAATGCAATCGTATAATCTGTAAAACAATGGCTGAAACAAAAATAGATTTTTTGAGAACCACCACACCGATTTGTACCTTGTTGTGCGGGGCAAAAGTAGTGCTTTTCTATTAATTAAAAGAAAAAACTACATTAACATACATTAAATTTTAAGATGGCTGTAAATATTGATCATGATCTTCAAAAGGCAATCAATTCTCACCAGGATGTTTTTTATCTCATCAAGATCAGTTCAGTATTAATGAATTTATAAGGAAATATATGCAGACATGATTGGCAAGGCAATCGTATAATATTCAAAACAATGGCTGAAACAATAAAAAAATTGTTAGAACCACAGAACCGATTTTGCTAATTCGAAAGTTGTTGTTCGTGGCAAGAATGCAGCTTTTTTATCGATTTAAAACAGTAATTAAAACATGTTCGCAAAACAAGAATAAAAGAGTATATTTGAAGGGTATATTTTAATTTCGTCCGCCATCTTGTCTGGCAAGTGCAGTTTGTCCTATTAAAATCGATGGGATAGTTGAAAAGTTATAATGAAATAAAAATTGTCCAGTTTTTTTTTCCTACCCGGTATATCATTTTACCTGTGGCAATGTGACTTTATTCCAAGGGGTTATTCTGGATGTTTTTTACGCAAAATATAAAACAAATCCGTTAACATAGGTACAGATACACCCTGTAATGAAAAATTTAAAGTGATTTATTAGTTAACTTTAAAACAAAAAGAAATATATTAACTTAAGTAATTGTTTTTTCTATTCGACGGTTAATAATATTTTTCCTAGTAATAAAGTCAAAACACTCGACCAATTTTAACTTAATAACAAAGATTAAGTAATGTCATTTAAACAGTTAGTTTTAATGTTTATTTACGAAAAAGTACAATAAGGCGCAAAGTGGATACAAAAAAATTTCTAATAAGTTCCTAAAAGAGACGCTTGCATAAAATATTCTAAGTAGTTTCAAACCAAGCAACATTTGTTGCAACACGCAACAAAATTCTTTGTTTTGACGGCCAACGTGTCGTCTGCATGCAAGTTAGGCGGCAAAACATCAAATATTAGATAGTTTTTGGTCGTGCCAAATTTAGGCCCGATAACTTCACCGACAACGATAACTTTAACAGTATTTGACAGTTTTTGGTACCGGTTTTAGTCGGTCTTGTCGGTGCGGTTATTTGTCGTTTGGAATATAAAACTACTAAAATAGGGGAAGATGGAGGAATATTTTTTTTTGTCTAAAGGAAAATTTTATTTGCAGTTTTAATACTTTGTTTGTGGTTTTTATGTGTTAAACATGTAGTTGAGGATGGAAATGTTTCGTACTACCCCTTCGTTTTGACTATAGTGGGGTAATAGGAAACATCGAAATGGGGCAATAAGAAATATCATGCTTTTTGTTGCACTTTAATTTGAGTAGAAATGTTACCTTCAAATTTGACTAAAGTGACTTATGTAAAGCTGTAGAAATGGCAAGTTGCAGAAATATTAAATGGCATCTAACGCAATAGTCCACAGTACACCGGTCTATTTTTTAGGTGATGACTAACACGATGAATTCTCCTACATATGTTTATGTGGCCGATACGTCTAACTTTTTCCTCTGGAAAATTTTTTTTAAGCGATTCTAACAAAATGCGCGGGCGCCAAAGTTTTAGTCGCGCCGAGCAAGACTATTAAAATCGAGACAGGGAGAGAGAGTGGCGTTCAGTGAGTAGGGGAAGATGGTGGAATATTTTGTTTTTCTGAAGGAAACACTTTATTTGCAGTTTTAATACTTTATTTGATGTCAAATGTAAGTCTTTCTTTGTATTGTTTTTAAATTTTTCTTGTGTTAAAGGACTAGTTTACAATGAAAATGTTTCTTCTTACCACTTTGCTTTGACTGCTGTTACCTTTAAATTTGACTAAAGTGACTTATGTAAAGCTGTTGAAATGGCAAGTCAAATAAATAAGTTCCGCTCAACACTGCAGTGACCTGAGCAGCCAACGTCAGCCGATCGGAAATGGCGCGGTATGAAACAGAAGTGCGCTAGAACACAATTGCGCACGTTCCACGTACGTGAAAATTCTTATGTTAACCGTTCATGAGTTTGCGGCGTTCCTCGGAAGCCTTTAACTACATGTGACGTTCAATGTCAACAGTGTCAAATAGCGTTAATCGTCGGCTGTTTCTGGCATGAACAAAAACTAGCTATATTAGATAGTGCGATAGCTGTACAGTTCACGGACCAGTGCGGTTGATGATCCATTCTTTTTAAACAGTTTATAAATATAAAAAAATAAATAAGTTCTTTTAAACAAGGTACCTAAATCTAACAATGTATTAACAATACCTAAGCTTTTTATAATAGATATGGTAGGTATGTTTAGTAGCAAACTATTTGATTTTGAAAACTAAAAACCATAGGCTATACACGGAACCGATTTATGTTCCATAGGGGAAGGTGGGGAAATAAGAAACAGTGGTAGTAAGAAAAATTTTTTTGCTACTCTTGCATTTTGTCTGAGATATAAAACAAACACAAGATACGATTCTTCCACTACAATATCAAAAAAGTTTTAGCACTAAGTTGTAGTGTAGTGTGTAAATAGTGCTATTGTTTAAACATATTTTTGACAAGCATACCTTACCAGGTAATTTTTTTTTGTTTAAAGGATCACTTTATTTGCGGTTTTAGTAGTAAAGTTTGTGGACATCTGTAATTCTTTCTATGTGTTGTTTTAAATTTGGCTGGTCATAAACAAGTAGTGCCGAATGGAAATGTTTCTTATTATCCTGTTGCTTTGACTATCGTGGGGTAGTAAGTTGTTGCAGATTGATTTGAGTATTGAAGTTGCCTTCAAATTTGACAAAAGTGAGCTATGCAAAGCTTTAGAAATGGCAATTTGCAGAATTATTAAATTGCGTCTAACGCAAATAGTCCAGAGTACACCGGTCTATTTTTTAAGCAATGACTATCAGGCCAAATTTTCGTTTAGTTCTATTTGGCATAGGATTTGTAGAACAATATTGACATTAACTTTTAAACTCATTTTTTAAGCTTTAGGAAAAAAGTTGCCGGTTACTTAATTTTTAATGTTACTTTTTTTCATTTCGTAAGTTATGATTTTAAGATGATTTGAGAATTAAAACCTTTTTTTCCTGTTGCCTAAAAAATATCATTAAAGTATAAATGGCAGCAAAACCGCGTGCTTGGTTTAGTTAGTCCGAAGCTCAAAAGATTCTGTTAGGAGTCACCTAAAATAAGGCCAGTTAGTAATCACTTAAAAAATAGACTGGTGTACTGTGAAGCATTGTCAATTAATTTTCTGTATCTTGCCATTTTTAAAGCTTTACATAGGTTAAATTTGTCGAATTTGAAGGCAACGTCACTAAAAAAGGAAAAACAAAACAGGATAAATTTCTTATTGTCCCATTACTATGTTTTTTATTACCCCACGATTGTCAAAACGAAGGGGTACTAAAAAATAATTTCATTCTGAACTATTTGTTTATAACCAGCTATATTTAAAAATAATACATAAAAATAGTTATCAACATTTGACCAAAAACTTAAGTATTAAAACTGCAAAAAATTATGACCCCATCTTAGCCTTTTCAGCAAACGTCACTTCCTCTCTCTGTCTCGATTTTAATGTTCTTGCGTACCAACTGACAAATAGCGGCACCATCGGCGTCGACAAAAACCGGTGCCGAAAAGCCTATTTCGAACTATCAGATATTGTTAAAGTTATCGTTATCGGCGAAGTTATCGGGCCTAAATTTGGCACGAACAAAAACTATCTATTATTATTGCGTATTGCAACATTTTGCTAATGGTTTGGACGAGGCTTTAAAACCAGCCAAATGACCCAAAAAAAATATGAAAATATCCGAAATACAATCATGTTTTGCGAATTTCTTTTGAAAATATTTTCTTTTCTTATCTTGGGCCAAAGACCTGGTAAAAGTAATTAAAAACATATACATATATAAAATATTAATCTACATACTATCTAAAAGTTTAGTACAAATAGTAATATGTATTACTGTCACGAAGATACACCCAACGTTAGGGGATAATAACAGATAGTAGTAGTAGTAGTGGTGGGGAGACCATTTTTGGTCTAGCGACTAGGCACACGGCGCGCCCTTTTCGCAAACCCCGATCATAACATATTGACTCGTTTAAGCAGTTTCACTCTATATGAAGTCCTTGAGAAGTATTTAATCGATAAACCTCTAGCCGCGTTCATTGTTTTTTTTAATTTTTTTTTATTATAGATGGCAGCAGTTGGCTTTTTTCTCAGCCCCAAGTGAGCCCCTAAGGGTAGGCAGCACAATTAACACGCTTCCCATTCATTTGATATTACAAAATAAAGCAATGAACAAAAAGTGTCATTGCGTCTTTTTCTTTAGTATGTAGAAGGAGAGAGTAACTTGACTTCAAGGGTTAGATCAGTAAGTTGATCACCCAACAGCCATTTTCTTAGCAGAATGGAGTCAGATTTTGTGAATTTGGTGAGGTTGAAATATATTTTTAAAAATATGTTTTATTTTGTGGATATTTTTAGTCTGACACGATGAAATTAGTAAAAGTTGTCAAAAACACCATAAAGGAAAATCAGACTATAAAAAGGACCAAGAAACAGGCAAAATTAAAGTTCTTTGATTTTTTAAATCTTTAATTTTGTCTTTAAGTACTCTGTAAGAAAGTCGCAACTGTTATTAGCATATATTATCCAAATTGGTTATGCTAATTTACAACTGCAACCTTCTTGCTTAGTATGGAAATCTTGGCTCTTTTTGTAAAAACGTAAGTATTGATTCCAAAAAACAAATCAATATTTTGTTAAGAGCGCCATCTATGTCAAACCTAAGAACTAATCAAAATGTTTGGCCGCACAGTTTAAGGTGCCTGTAATACTTCTCAGAGCTTAGCACGGGAGAAAGTCTTCTGGTCTGCAAAGCGGACCGAACCGTGGTCTTCTGTGACCCCGATTAATAACAGATAAGAAAGAGAACTGATAAGAATGCTGGAGGAACTGGACACAGCAGCTAAAAATATAGGCTTGAGTATGAACTGAACTAAAACTAAAGTCATAACAAACACCGATGAGGATATCACGATCAGAATAAACCAAGAGGAAATAGAACAAGTAGAGGAACATACAGGGTGTCCCATAACTTAGGGGCCATAGTGCAGCAGATGCTAGAGGAGGTTACTTCCAAGAATAAAATTTATATAACATGGGGGTCAACATACATCTATTTTTAAGATATAGGATGTTTAAATTTAGAGAAGTGGGAGGAAAAGGGTTTTACAAAAAAAATACTCAGCTAATTGTGATTCAAAAATGTGATATTCCTTTTTTTGATAAAATTACAAGTTGAGGAGATACAGGCTGTCAAAAGAACCTCCAAAATATATAATAAATAATCATTAAAAAAATATATATATTTTTGCTTATATGTATATATTTTTTTTGAATATTAATAATATTTTATTACTATGTCTTTATTAACAAAAAATATTTAAAAAAACATTGTGTTTAATATGACAGTCATAAAAGTATATGCCAAAAAAATGGTTTTTTTGAAAAAAAATTGACCGACTAATTTTTCAAAAAATTATTTTTATTTCAATTCAATGCTTTTGTTCTAATACATGACTTTACCCAATTTTATAATTTTACTGCGTTTTTTTAAAAAATTATTATCAAGAAAGTATATAAAATCGCCAACCTTGAAGCTCTGTATCTTGACAAAGAAAAAGTTTTTACCCATGCATTATAGGAACTTTTTTATCAGACATGACTTCTTCTATCATCTGTTGGCCTATGGCCCCTAAGTTAAGGGACACCCTGTATATACCTGGGACAAATTAAGGTCACTGTATAACGAAGTTCCTTCTAGACTTCGTTATATAGTTACATAAGGACACGTTATTAAACTAAAAAAGGAAAACCAAAAACAAGAAGAAATCGACAGTTATAATTGCAAATAGTCCACTGGCACATCTGCCATTATCTTAATTAGAACAAAGATAAATAGATGTACAAAGAAAGGATTAATACTCGGATTAATACCTTGACATTTTTTTAAATTCATTGAAATACTTTGAAGTAGTTTCAATTACATTGAAATAGTTTGAAATACATAGAAATACTTTGAAATACTTTAAAATACATTGAAAAACTTTGAAATAGTTTTAGATAACAAAAAAAAGAAATAGGTGAACAAATTTTGGAGTGTCCTACCCTTAGAGTAATTAAAGGTCCTACCCCTCGGCGCTCATGCTTAGGGGATAAACTATTAACCCCCGGTTCCCACCTCCGACTTTCTCCTGGGTGCCCGCTCACGCGTCTCATGATCTCAATATAAAATGTTATGACAGTCATGGAAGCGTGCGTGGGCACACACGAGAAACACACCCGATTTCCACCTATGAATGCCCACCCTGATTCAAAAAACTCATCAGGTGACACTGCATTTAAAAGCGGTGCAAATCCATAATCCATCACGTGATGCGTTTTTTGAATCGGGGTGGACACGCATAGGTGGAAACTAGACCGTAGGTAGGAACCGGATTATAAGGCATAAGGGCTGGGTGCACCTTCGTGCATGGGCGTAGTCAGGGTGGGGCAGCTCATTTAGTAATACGAGAATTAAAGGGGAGCTATAAAATTTTTTGCTTTTTTGCCTCACCCTGAGTAAGACCCTGACTGCGCCCATGCCTTCGTGGTAATATTAAGCACTTCGCTTGCCATGATCCGGTTGTATTAGTCCGCCGAAAATGTCGATACTTTATAAAATATAAAAATCAAAAAATTACTTTACAATTTTTTTTCTTCTGGGGTTGTGTTATCGACACCGTCAACTTCAGTCTTTATATCGCTCTCCTAAAATATCAATCAAACGTGTTTTATACAGGCTGATCTATAGAAAACACAGACAATGGATATCAACAACGGCTCACTGCCTCTTGGTTTGTCTTTTGTTCTCGTGTATGGAGCACCATTTCCTTTTCCTAAATCCGTTAAACGCTGGAGAGCTTATGGGTTTTATTATTTACTCACGCTTACTTACCTCTAGTCCTGACCAAAACCCGGGCGTGCCCTTTTAAGGGGCGCGATAATTACTAAAACTACTAATTTCATCCAATACGGACCTTAAACGACTCCTTAAGCAAGTTATTTTTTGTCTATTACTAATTATCTAAAGGGGGGCAAAATGGGGTACGGGGGTAAAACGGGTTATCGCAGTTTTAGGTAAACTGTGCAAGACTAAAAGCTCTTAATATCATGTTTTATCCGCATGACTAGTTTAACTGTCTGCAATATGATTGGTTCCGGTCAGCTCACCTTAACTTGGTTTTTGCTCAACATGTGTTGTGCGCTGTTTATTGTAAAAATATCTTGCGCAGTTGGTGACGGCAAGTACATTTTAGCTCACACATATACTATACTATAGTAGTGTGAGCTATGGTGATCCTAATTTTTTCGAGAAAAAAAAAGTTGCTCCGATTTCAAAATTTTTTATATATCTTTGCGTTTCAGATGATTTTGAAACTTTTTTGTTGCGCCGTCTGTCTGTCTGTCTGTCTGTCTGTCTGTATGTTTGTCTGTCTGTGTGTCTGTATGTCTGTCTGTAACGACCAACGCGCATAACTCAAAAACCGCTTGGCCGATTTTAATGAAATTTGGTACCTAGGCTGGGTCTTGGGTCTAGATGGCCCCATTTAAAAATGAACGAAATCCACCGAACACAAACCAAATAAAAGGGTGGGGGTAGATTTCAAAAATTAGAGTTTATTTGAAAATATGGCGTGTGTGATATTAAACGAAAGGTAATTGAGTCTGCAGTTAAACAAAATACATTTTAATTTATTTAAAAAAAAGGGTGGGGGTATATTTTAAAAATTAGAGTTTAAGTGAAAATATGGCGTGTGTGATATCAAACGAAAGGTAATTGAGTCCGGACTTTAACAAAATACATTTTAGTTTTTGTTTTTTTTAAGGGTGGGGAAAGATTTCAAAAATTTGAGTTTAAGTCAAAACATGGCTTGTGTGGTATCAAACAAAAGGTAATTTAGTCTGGAGTTGAATAAAATATATTTCAGTTTTTAGTTATATTAGCTCACACGTAAACTATAACTATAGTACCTAGTGTGAGCTTAGGGGCCCATATATTGGCAGAGTATTTTACAGACTTTTAAAAATTTTGTTTACATTGAACAATTAGTGGGTTTATGTATTATTCCTAATTACACGCGTTGCCCATAAAATTAGACCTTTACTGTATATGATTTTTTGTTTGACTTTAACTGGTGGTTTGGGGCAAAACGGGGTTCATTCATGGGGCAAAACGGAGTGCCTTGTTATACCTAGTAACCTTTACACCATTTTGCCCCAAAATTTTTTTAAAAAGTTTTTGCTACAATCACTGAAAGTTGTATTTTATGTTGTCTTTGCAAAAATGGACATAAAATAAAAAATTCGTGTAGGAGAGTCGACAGCGATCACTAGGTCGCGGTAATTATTTATAAATTTTGTAAATACTAAATTTAATTATTATAAATGTATTTTTTATTACAACTTTTTATGTTTTAAATAAGTATTTTCATGTTGGTTAGTATTTTAATAAATAAAACTTCTTACAAAAATGTAGATTCTAAATTACACAACGGCCCCGCCCGTTTCGCCACATATAGGTACCTAATTTTACCCCGCATGCGGGGCAAAATGGGGCAAAGTCAACTCTTAAATAAATAATATAATAAATAAAAGTATAATGGAGTTCTAAATCCCTTAAACTGAAAATTAAAACTAAAGATATCTAGCCAACTTAATTCCAAATGTCAAACGCAATGGTGATCATTTAATAGGAGAAATAAGTCTATAAATGGTGGGTGTGCTTTCGGGCTCTTCGGCCGCCGTCGTTGGAAATTCGTTCTCGACGTTTCGCCATCTCGAGTGGATGGCATCTTCAGGAGATGTTGACTGTTTGTCGGCTTCTCGAAGACTGGTGGTTAGTCTGTCGCGGTTATATACACTATGGTGGGCGAGGCGTATATCTGAGCAGGAGTGTACGTGGAAAGCAAGAGCATTGGATAAAGCTACCCGCTGGGATCCAAGAATCACAGAACACAAAGCCAACTGTCGACTCGGACATACGGAAAAATCCGCAGTTGCAGACCACACACTAAACAATGAAGACCACCGAATAAAATTCAAAGACACACAAGTTCTCTGCACCTCCTCTTCATACTATCCAAGACTCTATAGAGAAGCAATCGAAATTCATAAACACCAGCAGAACTTCAACAGATGTTGAGAAACTCTTAAAATTAACAGAACATGGGTACCGGTTCTTAAAAACACTAAACGGCTCCCTTATAACAACAAAACTGAATGAACCGACCAGCTCTGATATAAGCCCCGCCCACCATAGCGTATAGAACCTGCGCCCGCGACAGACTAACCACCAGTCTTCGAGAAGCCGACAAACAGTCAACATCTCCTGAAGATGCCATCCACTCGAGATGGCGAAACGTCGAGAACGAATTTCCAACGACGACGGCCGAACAGCCGGAAACCACACCCACCATTGGACGATGGTTGCGAAAGCCTTTTACAATTTATACGACGCCTCTACGGGGAGGAAGTTTCCACTCTTCATCTACGCTTGGTCGCACTACGCAAGAAGAAATCGCAACTACTGTCTTCGCTGACTTTCTTATTACGCTGTCGCGATGAGAAGGTCACGCCGAAATTCCTGAGATTTAAGCATACCATGAAAACACCTCAAGCCTACAGAATCTATAGAAGAACTGAAGATGCCCTTTTAAGAGAACGGATCCATTCAACTAGATCGCAACTCGCACGCACAGACAAGGAACTACTCTCAATTTTCACTTAGCCAACACCATGCACAAATCAGACTGGGACAAAATTGATGCTATTTCCTACAGATCCATGGAAAACGAACACCACAGAAGTACGTAGAGGCAGAAAACCAAATAACAGAGACTAACTGACGACAACAATAAACGGGACAACCAGCAGCCCATCCTTGATTCTACAAAAACTGTCATCAACCTATCGGACCGTCCGCTTTCTCAAAATGAAGTCTCAGTACTGCTGCTGCTATTAGAAAGTTGCCCGAAGATCAGGCAGAAGAAATACGCACGAAGTGTTAACAGATTTTGCGAAAAGCCAAACCACCGAAACGCAACATTACAAGGATGGAAGAAAAAGCCATTAAGGATCTCAACAAGGACGAAAACATTCTGATACTGCCTGCCGACAAAGGAAACGCCACTGTAGTATTGAACAGGGATGACTACAATAGAAAGATGGTCTTACACAACCCACAATTAAAAAAGTGAATCACTTAATTAAGATTTCTTAATTTGAGGACCCAGTCAAGAAGATGCTATGCCAAAGTGAAGCCCTGAATCCGAGATTGTATGGACTACCAAAAATCCACAAAAACGATGTGCCTCTTCGTCCCATTGTCAGTACTATAGGCTCACAAACATACAAACTTGCGAAACATCTTGCTTCTCTCTTGTAACCCCACATCGGACTAACGGATTCGTATGTAAGAGACTCCACCCACTTTATTGAGAAGAAAGACATCTTAGTTAGCTTTGATGTTGTGTCTCTGTTCACGAAGGTACCTTTGGCCGAGGCAATGAGGGAAGTGGAACACATATTTCTGAACGACATCACCGACCTGTTTAAAATCTGCCTAACGACATCATATTTCACCTTCAATGAACAAATTTATGAACAGATTGATGGAGTATCAATGGGTAGCTCTTTATCGCCAGTGATTGCGAACTTTTTCATGGAGAAACTGGAAGAGAAGGCGTTGAATAATGCCCCTCATAAACCCAAAGTCTGGTTTCGATATGTAGATGACACTTTTGTCGTTTGGCCTTATAGTAGAGACAGCCTTAATGAATTTCTCAACCACATTAACAGCGTACACCCCAGTATACAATTTACAATGGAAGCAGAGAAAAACAGAGAATTAGCATTCCTTGACGTACTGGTAACGAGGAAAGAAGGACGACTAGGACATACGGTATACAGAAAACCTACTCACACAGACCGCTACCTAAACAACACATCTAACCACCACCCGTGTCAACGAAAAGGGGTAATAAGAACATTGGTAGAGAGGGCGAAAAGAATTTGCGAACCAGAACATCTAGACAAAGAACTAAACCATCTTAAAAACGCCCTCGTAGCAAATGGATATCGCGAAGTTACTTCAAGAGCCTTTCTGCACTACATCCCTAGAGTGACGGATAGGATCGGACGTATTCTGGGAAAACACAACATAAAAACGATCTTCAAGCCATCTAAGAAGATCGAGAACCACCTCAGTTCTGCGAAGGATATAAGGAACCTACTAAGTTCTTCGGGGGTATACCGCATTCCCTGTACCTGTGGAAGTGTCTACATCGGAACAACCAAACGGTCCGTAAACACAAGAATCAAAGAACACAAAGCCAACTGTCGACTCGGACATACGGAAAAATCCGCAGTTGCAGACCACACACTAAACAATGAAGACCACCGAATAAAATTCGAAGACACACAAGTTCTCTGCGCCTCCTCTTCATACTATCCAAGACTCTATAGAGAAGCAATCGACATTCATAAACACCAGCAGAACTTCAACAGATCTGAAGAAACTCTTAAAATTAACAGAACATGGGTACCGGTTCTTAAAAACACTAAACGGCTGGCTTATAACAACAAAACTGAATGAACCGACCAGCTCTGATATACGCCCCGCCCACCATAGCGTATATAACCTGCGCCCGCGACAGACTAACCACCAGTCTTCGAGAAGCCGACACACAGTCAACATCTCCTAAAGATGCCATCCACTCGAGATGGCGAAACGTCGAGAACGAATTTCCAACGACGACGGCCGAACAGCCCGAAAGCACACCCACCATTGGACGATGGTCGCGAAAGCCTTTTACAATTTGTAAGTCTATAAAATTTATTTCTCCTCATCTCTATTGTACAAAAAATAACAGAAATATGCTTATACAGTAAGCTATTTTTTGATTTTATAAAAAAATATTTTTTCTACATGAATTAACGCTGATTTTAAAATAAATTTGATGCAAATATTATAATAAAAACCACATATGTATCACTAGGATTTAAAAGTGAATCTTGCAAACAAGATGTAAGAATTGCCTCAGGCAAGATGGCCTAAGAAAAGACCCCTACTTGCGAAAAGTACTGTCACCTTATTTTTTTAACTTTGTTATAAACAGGGTCGGACCGTGCTTTGTATCTAGCCACTTCCTCCAGTTAGCCTGAAGACTTAAAATAATTCAAAATCATAACAGGCACAGAAGATTACGTGGCTTTGCAGGAGGACCTCAATAGGTTTGCAGCATCTCAAAGTGTCAGATTCTCCCGTCGTCATTCAAAAATCAACTGAATTATCACATCAAAGGTATGTACTTCTTTATCTACAGTGGCCAATATTCGTGATGTTGGGGTTATTGTGGACGATAGACTGACCTTGGTGTCACAAATTGACTTTATAATAAGTAAATCGCTAAGAATGCTAGGCTTTATCAAGAGGTGTTCTAAAGATTTTCAGTCGATCCAAGCACTCAAAACTCTTTATTGTTCATTGGTCCGCAGCCACTTAGAGTGTGGAATCCTCAATATGATTATCACATAAATCAATTAGAACGAGTTCAAAAAAAGTTTTTTCACTGCATCTATTTCAAATTTTTTCGCGATAGGGAATACAGTTATATAGAGTTGCTAAACCAGTTAGGTCTCTCAACCTTGCAAAACAGACGTAAATTCCATGATTTTATTACTCCTTTTAAAATGCTTCTCTCAATCGCAGACTACCTATTACATCCTGCATCGGATTACATTTTCCAACAATTAATACGAGAAGAACATATACTTTTTATTTTCCCTTCCACAGAACCAGCTATGGTCGAACTGCTTTACCTCAAGAGCAATATCTATGGAAAATCAATGCCAATCTCTTGACTTCTTTGGCAACCTTAAGGAGTTTGAAAAACAGCTCAGGATCGTATTGTCGAACTAACCATGTTCCCATATTCTATTGAAACTTTAAAACGATCCAGTATTTACGAAACGCTACAGTTTCACTAAATTTTAACTTTAATCCTACTATATTAAAGAGTAATATGACTCATATAGGGTGGCAACCGGCAAGCCTTGCAACATTGAGCGGCAGATGGCGCTGAAATAAATTCGTACGGTACGCAATATTCAGGGACAACTAGTACGATTTAGTTGCATGTGCGAGTTCCGAGGTTCATGCCTATCATATGAATGTAATTAGATCATAATAGTTGTCTCTGAATATGGCGTACCAGACGAATTTATTTCAGCGCCATCTCCCTCTCAATGTTGCAAGGTTCGCCGGTTGCCACTCTATATGAGTGTATCCTTGACTATATCTAACATTAGGTAAATAGTCACATTATTCACGCTTCAAATTTAAAAATTAAATTTAAATTAAATAAAACTATTCCACCATGATAAATAATCTGTTATTCTTTTAACATTAGATATAGGTTCTGAGTAAATTACAATTGTGCTGATACTAATTTAAAGACCTATCTATTAATTTTAATTATAATTTTAGTGGAACTAGTGTAATTATTATTTTTGAAAAATGGCATTGGCCGTAAACAAATAAATAAATAAATAAGATAATTAAAGTAGTTTTTTCTTATTTAGAGTTTCTTGTTTAGACTGGTCCACTTTAAGGAAACGCTGTTTATATCTCTAATATATCCTCCAGTCTTTTAACATAGCATTCATGTTTTTGCTTTTGTTCTCGTGTGGAGGACCCTCTCCATTTTATAAAGGACCTCAATCACATCGCCTGTCAATATAGGATACAGGGCACCCACACCACACAATTTTGCCCCGGTAGGTCTGTCGGGTCTTGACATAGACTGGAATTTGTGAAGCCACTATATAAATTTTTTTGTCCAGGGTAAATTTACCCTATATTAACTTGGTTATTTATAGCAAAAAAGTTATTTAACTCATGGTAATTTTATTTCTTTAAGAAAATCTTACAGTGGCGGCCCGTGAGCTGCAAATCTGGGGAGCGCAAATTTTTTAAGATTGGAGATATTCATTATACTTAGAAAATGTTTTAATAAATTTTTTATTTTTAAATTTAAATTAAAAAAAAATTTTTTTACCATAACAATTATTTTTACTTTCTGTTGATAACCAACGTAATCACCAGAAAAATACCACAGCTTTGTCCGTTTACCTGACCCTGTAGCTCTAGTATTAAAATAAGTCTGGTTTGTAAAAATTCTTGATTATTTTTTTCTTGAATTAAGAAGATATAGCTTTTAGATTAAAAAAATAATGACTTCTATTCAAGAGAAGGAACGCCTTGCTTGAACTTAAAAATTCAATGACCCCGCCATCGTTATCCCAATTTGAAACATTTTATTTTGCTCAATTAGGAAAACTAGTATTTCTTTATTATAGTTTAATATTATTTTTTAGTTTGATTAAATCTTTGTTTAATTCTAAGAATGGTTTTTCTGCAGGCAAGCAAATATATTCAAAAACTCAAATATTTGATTTAAAAAACAGTTTTTTTTGGAATACTGCGTCAAGAAAAATAAAATCTGTTTATCATAAATTTATCAACGTTTTCTAGATTTGATAACTATAAAGGTAGATTAAGTGCTATATTGACTGTTTGCTGTGCTTAATATTTGTAAGAGAGAAAAATATATTTTGTCTTAAAATATTTTTCACTGTTTTAGACAAGTATTTTGCTGGTAGTGGGAAAGTAGGGGAATACGTCGTGACTTCTCGTCTTCCCGAAGTTTTTCGTCATTCCGTCGTGTACAGCGAAACAGGTATGAAGTAGGTATTTGTTGTTTTGCAAATTCTAGCTCAAGCCATGCCGCGTATTACGTTTAGCGGTTAGGAAAAAGCACAACATGGCCATTTAAGAGCTACCACTTTGAATGAACTTCGTGAAGTAATAACCACCACTCTACAATCGGTGACACCTAAAATGCTAAGTAATAGGCTCAGATACAGTTTAGCACAGAGCGGTGGTTCAATCAATATAAAAGAATTTGCTGTACACAGACCACTCTCTATTTGTTTCGCTGGAAAGCTATAAACTTTAGTTTGTGGTGAAAGAATGGATATACGTTAAGTAGGTATCGTCTAACTTTCCGATATTTTATGTACAATGTCTCTCTCGATTGATTTAACGAAGTAGAAGAAAAGATCGCCGCACAACGGAAAACAATCCGTGTCAATCCCTCTCCTTTACCGGGGCGCACAGAGGACAGGTACTGGCTGTGAGTCTGGCTGTCCTGAAACATTGCTCGTAACGACGTGTTGCCTTCTATCCTTTTATCTTTCATATTACATATTTTATAAATATGCAGTTGTTCTTATTTTAAATACAGTAATAATAATTCCTCTTCTTTTCTGTAGAGCTATTGCTATTATAATCGTTATGTTTGCTATTCCTTAATAATGTCACCAGTTTTGTCAGCATTGCGTATTCCTTAAATTTAAATCAAATTTATGAAATTTGGAAAGAAAATCATATTCAAATCGTTCTGATTTTCCCACGGAATCGTAGTAAATAATATGTTATCCTTTCTAACAGAATTCAGCGAGAAATTGCCTATTCTGTTCGGATCGATCCTTAGCGGGAAAAATTTAAAATTACCAGCAACATTCGAACTTGTTTGCCGACAAAACTATTAAACACGGAACAACAATGAAGTTGTTAAGTTATGCCCTCCAACTTTGCCAATCCGAAACAACTGCCTCCCGTTTATACGAACATATTTTCCCAAATTGTCGAACTCTCGCTAAGGCAATAGACTCTTAGTATAGAAATATGTGGTAAAGTATTCCTAATTCATACTTTACGCAGAATTAATATAACTTTTAGCTCACACTACTACTAGTAGTGTGAGCTATGGTGATCCTAATTTTTTCTGGAAAAAAAAAGTTGCTCCGATTTCAAAATTTTTTTATATATCTTTGCGTTTCAGATGATTTTGAAACTTTTTTGTCACGCCGTCTGTCTGTCTGTATGTCTGTCTGTCTGTCTGTAACAACCAACGCGCATAACTCAAAAACCGCTTGCCCGATTTGAATAAAATTTGGTACTTAGGCTGAGTCTTGAGTCGAGATGGTCCCATTTAAAAATGAACAAAATCCACCAAACGCAAGCCAAATAAAAACATGGCGTGTGTGATATCAAACGAAAGATAATTGAATCTGCAGTTAAACAAAATACATTTTAGTTTATATAAAAAGGGTGGGGGTAAATGTCAAAAATCAGACTTTAAGTGAAAGTATGGCTTGTGTGGTATCAAACGAAAGGTAATTGAGTCTGGAGTTAAACAAAATACTTTTTAGTTAGAAAAAAGGGTGGCGGTAAATTTAAAAAAATTAGAGCTTAGGTCAAAATATGGCTTGAGTGGTATCAAACGAAAGGTAATTGATAATAGTTATATTAGCTTACACGTACACTATAACTATAGTACCTAGTGTGAGCTTAGGTGCCCATATATTAGCAGAGTATTTTAAATAGTTTGATTATTAGCTCACACATATACTATACTATAGTAGTGTGAGCTATGGTGATCCTAACTTTTTCGAGAAAAAAAAGTTGCTCCGATTTCAAAAATTTTTATATATCTTTGCGTTTCAGATGATTTTGAAACTTTTTTGTTGCGCCGTCTGTCTGTCTGTATGTCTGTCTGTAACGACCAACGCGCATAACTCAAAAACCGCTCGGCCGATTTCAATGAAATTTGGTACCTAGGCTGAGTCTTCGGTCGAGATGGTCCCATTTAAAAATGAACAAAATCCACCGAACACAAACCAAATAAAAGGGTGGGGATATATTTCAAAAATTAGAGTTTATGTAAAAATATGGCGTGTGTGATATCAAACGAAAGTGAATTGAGTCTGGAGTTAAATAAAATACATTTTAATTTATTTTAAAAAAAGGGTGGGTGTATATTTCAAAAATTAGAGTTTAAGTGAAAATATGGCGTGTGTGATATCAAACGAAAGATAATTAAATCCGGAGTTCAACAAAATACATTTTAGTTTTTGTTTTTTTTAAGGGTGGGGGTGGATTTCAAAAATTTGAGTTTAAGTCAAAACATGGCTTGTGTGGTATCAAACAAAAGGTAATTTAGTGTGGAGTTTAATAAAATATATTTCAGTTTTTAGTTATATTAGCTCACACGTACACTATAACTATAGTACCTAGTGTGAGCTTAGGGGCCCATATATTGGCAGAGTATTTTTATTTGCTTTGAACCTCGTTGGTGTGTATATTTTGATTACAGCATAGGTGCAAAATTATGATTCTGTAGATTTCAAAATTCTATTTTTGTACTTATTCCTAAAAAGTCCAACCTCAAAAATATGAGGATGTTAATAAAGTAAATAATTTTTTTTAAGTTTAACGATTTTATTAAAAATATACACTAAAACGTAAAAAATAATTTGGCTGATTTCTGTTTATCACAGTCTAGATTTCATAATAGCTTTAATTGCACATTATATATTTTTAAGTTCGATATAAAATCGCGATTATTAAAGATACCCGTCAAATGGAGATGTATACGCTGAGAGGAAATTCGCGAGTGATAATCACTGTATATTTTTTTGGGAATCACATGGGAATCACCTGAGAATCGCTGGGAATCACTGTAAATCACCTGGAAATCGCTGGTAATCACCTGGAAATCACTGGGAATCATTGGCATTTTAAGGTTATGAACACATATTGTATTTTACTGCTACAATTCATTCTAGTTGTGCGTAGTTTTCAGTTTTTCTGCTTAAATCATAAAATATTTTGTGAACGGAACATATTATACATTAACAAACTAAATAAGAAGATAAAATAGAAAGAAAAATATAATTTCCGACCATTTTATGCCAAAATTCAATTTAATGTAGGTATCCGTCAGCAGACTTGTGGGAAAAGGAAACAAACAATACTTTTAATGGCCAACTTAGAAATAAACATAAAATAAATTTTATTTTAATCGCAACATTGTATATTTTTTAGATTTTTGGTAGTTATAAAAAGAATTGTGAAATAAACTAATCTTCAGTGTACTATTCATAAACATTTTCAGAATTTTTCTGATTATTTTCTGCCTTTCTAGAAATTCTTTAATTTTTTCCAGCGCATTTCAAAACATTTCCAGTGGTTCCAGACTTCCTGGACATGTTCCCAAAAATTTCCAGACATTTCCTGAACTTTTCCAGAGTTTTCCATACTTTTCGTGAACATTTTCAGACTTTTTCTTAACAATTTCAGACTTTTTTAGGACACTTTCAGACTTTTCCATCCTTTTTCTGAGCATTCCATAATTTTCCTCATTATTTCTAAACTTGAATTTTTCCAATTTTTTGCAGGGTATTTCCAGACATTTCCATACTTTTTCTAAACTATTCTAGAACTTTCCGGAAAAGTATGAAAAATTTCTAGTATTTTTCATACTTTTCCTGAACATTTCCAGATTTTTCCTAAACTTGTCCAGAGTTTCCTGAATATTTTCAAAGTTTTCTAGAATTTTCCAAAACATTTAGCGCGTTTTCCCGACTTTTTCTAAACCGAGGAGGAATTCGCTTGTGGTAATCACTGTACCTACATTTTTCTGGGAATCACATGGGAATCATATGGAAATCGCTGGGAATCACTGGAAATCACCTGGGAATCGCTGGTAATCACCTGGGATCTCTGGGAATCACTGGCAATCACCTGGGAATCACTGGTAGTCAGCTGGTAATCATTGAGAATACCTCTAAAAATGGAAATCACTGTACGTTTTTTGGGGTAGCGAATTCCACCTCGGTATACGCACCACGAGTTTATATCGAACTTAAAAATATATAATGTGCCGTTAATGCTATTGTTAAATCTAGATTGTTGTAAACAGAAATCTGCCAAATTATTTTTTACTTTTTAGTGTATATTTTAAAAAGAATCGTTTAACTCAAAAAAAATATTTATTTTATTTTTAACTTTTTACTCTAAACCAAAAATAAATGGATCCATTACGGATCCGATACCTTCCTAACCCATAAGCACATTTCAATTAAACTCCATGGTATATCAACCTTAAAAACAGTTTTTTGTAAATATCTCCGAAACCAAAGCTCCTAACAAGTTTTTGGTTCGGTTCGTCAAGAAACTATCATTAGCATTAATGGGCGGTTTGGGAGCTATGGAATTATAAATCTGAAAGCCGCATCTTCGTGGCTGTTTTGATTCCAAAGTTGTGAATTTACTACCTTCACAATTCTCAAAGTTTTTGGTGACTTAAAATATGTCAAGAGTACCACATGGTAGGTATATTATTATAGTTCAGTTTAAATCCCTGAGTATCTACTAACGCAATATTTCTTTAATATTTTAAATCTACAAGTTGTAACAAACTGTTAGCTTATTAACGCCCTATACATATACATTCACTTGGTTTATCCTGGCAGATGATATGCGGCGGCTAGTAGCCGCGAAAGAAAGGCATGGCAAGAAAAGCGATATATGTCCCATACACTTGTAAAATATCAAAGTAACCAAATGATGTAGTGCGTGATTTCCCAAGTAACATTTCTTTATTTATAGCAGAAGCTAAAAGGTTGCCAGCGCCTTTCCTTAAAACCATTAGTTTCAATGTTTGGTCGCTAGCACGTTCCCATTACCCTTATATACCCCTTAGACCTCCTAAATGGGACTCCCCAATTGGTGGTGGCAACCTATCTATTAAACTCACTATAAAACCATAAGAAATAAACTCCAGCTTCGCCCTCTAGCGGTTCCACCAGTATAGAACCTTTTAGAGCCTAAAGCTATTATGCCAGGTTCTAAAAGCAACTCAGAAACGTCCTCTATCCTATTATAAAACTAGATTTGGTAATTTGGTATCCTGGCGATTCTGTTGAATATCATAATACCTTTAGAGTAAAGAAGGTTTCCTATAAAAGCTATGGTATTTTAGATTCACAATGGCTATATAAAATAATTTAGGTCACAAAATTGCCAAAAATGTCAGAGTCCCAAAATTATTTTATCAATAAAAAGATACCGAGTTTGTCGTTTTGTTGATGATCAAATTGCCTGCCAGATTTATTTTTCTGATAAAATCGTATCTGAAAAGCTCTCAAAACAAGCGCGTCAGCTGAAAAATGCTTTTTAATAGTTTTTTGATAACAAAATAACAAATATTTAAAATAAAAAAAAATCATTTACACTATTCACCATTAAAAAAGTCTATTTGGTTTAGATAAATCAAAATTAAAGTAAAATTATTGTTAAAAACACTGCTAAAACGACTAGATAAATTTTCTCTTTACAATATTTTTTAAATAAATTTATATACGCCATTATGGTTTTATAGTGGTCACTTGGTTTTATTTGTTACTGTATCGCAACAAGGATTTTTGAGTGCCCTTATGAAACCAACAAAAAAGAACGAAGTAAACATAGTCAACATAACCTTTTTTAAAAGCGTATAATTTAACACTTTTAAATGTTTTTTATCGTGCAATTTCGACACAATCGAGAGGGCCAGTGCAATGATATTCGTTGTGTCTGCAGGTTGGAGGGCATCCTCTTATATTGGCCGTCTAAACAGGCCTTATTTAGGCCTGGGTGTCCTACCCAGGAGGACGGAAACTCAACAGTTATTAATTATTGCGCTTTAAGTAATCAATCTTGCAATAGGTAGGTACCACTCTGTACCTAGGTATATCTATTATATTTACAAGAAATACCTAAAAAAATAAAACACGAAAGTATTTACTTACTTCTGTTAGAATCCTTAAGGAAACAAGTTTTTATATGGCTGCCTATTTAAATAATATTTAATATACAGCTATGGGTATCTATAAATACAAAAGAATAAAGTTTACCTTTAAGCCTTCCTATAAACCCTTTTTAAAATGCCTAAAAGTAATGGCAAAAACCAATGGCCGCCTATCTAATCATATTTACTTTTAAACTACTGGTAAATATAAAAACAAAAGGATATAAGATAACCTTTTAGCTCTATTATAAAACACTTTTGTGATGACCTAAAGTAATGAAAAAAACTAAATGACCAAAGTTTATATTTATTTATTTTTAAAAACTTTAGATAAAATGGTTTTATAAGACCATCTTTATAAATCAGAAATCAATAAAACCAAAAGTATCTAAAAGGATCAGAAGGAATATCAGTTTTATTACACTCCCTTTATAAATCACTTTTTGGTTGTATAACACCCCTTTAGGTAATTGGCAATATAAATTACTTTTATGTAGTCAAATTGATCCTAAAACCCATAACAGCACCCTCTAAATAACCTAGGAACCAAATATTAAAACCTTGAGTGGTAATAATGTTACTTGGGTTACAGTGACCTATGTTAATGTTGGTTTTGATAGCTGTCATATTGAAATTGTCAATATAGTAGATATTCAATCAGGGCTATCAAAACCGACGGGCCACGATCTACAACTATGTTGACGTCACAACGAAGGCTGAATTTCTTTCTGATGGACACGTCACGTCACAGCTGATTGTGTTTAAAATATTGAAGTAAAATATGGCAGTTGTTTTTGAGATTGTTTTTACTATATTCTTGCGAAACAATTTTGTTCTTAAATTAATTGTAATCTTTAATTTTTTAGAGCGGCTTCATTACCTCACACAAAAATTAAATTTAAAGCAGAAGTAATCGGCTCACCTACACCTGTTGTTTTTATTCGGCAACTTTTAAAACTTATTTAGATGTGTTTAGAAAAATTACATCAAAAAATGATTTTTTTGTAGTGTAGTTTTGTTTTAAAAAGATTAACACAGGTATTTTTGGATTTTAAATGAACTTTGATGTAAAAAATCATTAAAAAATCAAACAAGTTTTACAAAACAAACAGCTGGCGTGCGGTGCATGGCGGGCAATTTGAATTCAAAATAAGGAATGCTAAATCTTGAAGATTTTAACCTTTTAGTCATCTTTTTTCCTTCCAAAAGTTTGGCAGAATATCAGGATAGTGTCTGGGAATATTTCACCGAAATTTCGCGAAAATCTGTAGTGCTATTTTGAAAATACCACAAATAAACTATTAGCCCATAAGAACGAATGTAAAATTCAGCCCACAAAAACACCTGTTTTTTCAAGGTCGTGGCCTTTATTTTCTTGATGGCCTTGATTCAATCTTAAAAGTAGTAAACAAACATAAATGGATTTTAATAAAAAATACAAAACGCTTGTAAAAATTGTACAGAAATGAGAGAATAAATATAGATTATTTAATAATTGCGACATTTATTGTGACGTCACACTCCAGAAGAACGTACTTCCCGTTTAACCATGGTTAACTGCATTGCTGATACACGGCCACTCACGCACATGAATATCCAGTAGTTTTTCGAGATGCCACGATATACCGCATTAATAAATGTGTAAGAATAGGGCGCTATTATAATTTACAAAAAAAACCAACTCCGCACAAACAAAAAATCGCTGCCTTGCTTTGATAGTGGCATAACTAGAAATGATAATTTTTAGGAAACGCAAAAAACGCATTTTTTTTAGTTGTGCCACTGTCAAAGCAAAGCAGCGAAATTGCGTTTTTAGTCCCCGGTGACCGATGTCGCTTAATATTTTGTTTTAAAAAAGTCTAGTTTCATCTAGCTAAGCCAACATCTTTTACTAATTCGATGTGTGTGTATACTTTGGCATCTAGAGTTGCTGCTGCACAAGGCACTCAACTCCAGAGCCGGGTTTAATGACGCAATAATTTATGAAGTTCCCGCCACGTCGAACTTAAAAAAAGTTGCCAAGTTTGTAAACTACCTAACAACAGCCAGAATACCAGACTTCGTCATGCAGCGTGGCTCACTTTGTTTTATAATCTGCTTTTGATTTGAAGTTTAACCTCTTGAAATATTTAAGAGACAATTTGTCTAGCCAACGCTAAGTTAATTTATAAGCTTTCTGTCATTCTTCTTTTATATTTGTATCTCACTAATAATTTCAAAGTGAATTGACAACATCTGAATTGCGAAAATGCATTTGCAATATTTAAAAATAGAGTATTTTGTAAGAAGTAACACAGTGTTTGTAGTACGAAACAGTTTCGTACCTTTTTCGATTTTTGGATTTTGTTTGCGAGAAGGATACATTTTGGCTATTTTATAATTTTTGTAGGGGTAAAACTTATCCCGTTATTTTGGATAGGAAGAGTAGTTCGAGTGACACTTTATTTCAAAGGCCTCTTGAATGTCTTTACAACGGTATAAATATTTTGAAAATCCATCAATTTTATTTTTGAGATATTTGCCTCCAAACTTAACATTAAGCTATATCTATACTATATTAACCTGTGTATAATTTTTATTAATGAATGAATTAAGTTTTTGCAATACTGGACAGGCGTCCACTGCCTTAAAATCTAAAAATTGCCAAGAATATTTTAGCAGATCAAAAAAAACTAACCATTAATCACATAGCTTCCCAAAATGTTAAAAATACTGAACGGAATTTTCCCTTTTCTTTGATAAAAACTTTGTGTGATTTGAGGAGGGCAATTACTTTTTGTGGAAATGTGTTTTTTGTATAGTCTATGCCCAAAGGGCACACCTCTTAGGAGGCATAAAAATAATGACTGTCAAAGAATTTTCCCATAGGTTTTTAAAGCTTACTTACGAGGGATGTCTTTCAAGTTTTGGATATACAGCTGAAATAAAACAGTAGATAACTTTTACAGACTTAACTGTTTCTTGAAGTATTCTCCACGAGAATTTATGTATTTTTGCATGCACTTAAACGAGTTGTCAAAGCTGTAATTCCACTCGTTTCCTGTGACTTTCAAAATTTCATTCTTGAATGCGTCGACTGCTTGCTCTCTCCGTATTCTTTAAAGTTTGTGAAGGAAGTGATCTCGGGAACGTTCCCGGGAAATCAAACTCACTTTTTCTCCCGGGAATGAAAATGTCGTATTCTTGAACGCTCGAAGCTGTTTGTGAGTGCAAATCGCGCCGTGCAAGTCCAGTGCACAGCGTAGCCCCGTATCTCGCAACTAACCAAAGTGCGTTTTAAGGTTGTAACCATACATTTTTATCCGTTTTTGTTTATAAAATTATTTTTCTTTATTTTATTGGCAACATTTTTATTAGGATCTTTTGATGTGCTCGAGTGGACCTTTTGCAGAAATGTAACATAGAGTTGTGTTAAACTGTAAGAAATATTTCACTATGATTTTTTTACTACTCTAGGCAAGCAACTTTTAATACTAGAATACAGAAATGATTATTGTTTCAAAACTCTTAAATAAATTATTCGTCCTGTAGTGTATTGTAGCGTCCTTTATAGTGTCCTGTATAGTCAAAGTTCTTTTTCTTTGATAAATATTTATTTTACAGACCTCAAAACAGTTTAGAATAAACTGGTGAGTTTGACAATCTCCCTAACTCAAACCTCTTTTTTCTTAAATAATTTTGGTGCAAATTTTCCTTTATTTTCATGCATTTTGACATCTGAAACTTGAATGTTTCTATAACTTGTACACTATAAAGTTTGTAGGGCATCCAACAGGACTTAGATCCTGTCGAGCCTCATTAAAGTCCTATTGTAAAATTTATACTGCACAGTTCTGAGCTTATTACCAAAAAAAAATACTCTGCCAATATATGGGCCCCTAAGCTCACACTAGGTACTATAGTTATAGTGTACGTGTGAGCTAATATAATTAAAAACTGAAATATATTTTATTTAACTCCAGACTAAATTACCTTTTGTTTGATACCTCACAAGCCATGTTTTGACTTAAACTCAAATTTTTGAAATCTACCCCCACCCTTAAAAAAAACAAAAAACTAAAATGTATTTTATTAAACTCCGGACTCAATTACCTTTCGTTTGATATCACACACGCCATATTTTCACTTAAACTCTAATTTTTAAAATATACCCCCACCCTTTTTTTTTTAAATAAGTTAAAATGTATTTTGTTTAACTGCAGACTCAATTACCTTTCGTTTGATATCACACACGCCATATTTTCACATAAACTCTAATTTTTGAAATCTACCCCCACCCTTTTATTTGGTTTCTGTTCGGTGGATTTTGTTCATTTTTAAATGGGACCATCTCGACCCAAGACCCAGCCTAGGTACCAAATTTCATTAAAATCGGCCAAGCGGTTTTTGAGTTATGCGCGTTGGTCGTTACAGACATACAGACAGACAGACAGACAGACAGACAGACAGACAGACATACAGACAGACAGACAGACAGACAGACGGCGCAACAAAAAAGTTTCAAAATCATCTGAAACGCAAAGATATATAAAAATTTTTGAAATCGGAGCAACTTTTTTTTTCTCGAAAAAATTAGGATCACCATAGCTCACACTACTATAGTATAGTATATGTGTGAGCTAATAGTTGACTTTGATGACCAGAAAAAAATACCCAAAAAGTTGAGTCCTGATGGGTCCTGTCATGTCCTGTTATGTCCTACTGTAGAGTAGAGTACAAATTTATTTGCATACGCTTTATTGTTACAAAAAAAAACAATAATAAAATAGTAATACAACAGCGAATATTGGGTCCTGTCATGTCTTCTCTGGCAATGTTGTAAAATTTGAACAGTACTGTTGTGAGCTGATGAGCCTTGGGTTTGACTGTACTAAAGTCCTATGTATTATAGTTCACCGAAAAACATATGGATATGTACGGTGTGTGAGGAAAAACCGTATTTTGATTTTGCAATTTTTTTTAATATAATGTATTTTTTGTTAATAAACATATTTTGTGAAGTGCCTATTAGAAGTTTGCTTGATTACTAGAATAATAAAATATGCAAAATTCCTGGTTTAAATAGTTGCTGGAACCTCGGTTAAAACTCGTATGTGCATTTTAGATGCAAGCTTAATAAAACTCTTTTTTAAAAAAAATAACTTTATTTTATTTAGTCACTTTTACAAATAAGACAACTTTAAAGTTAGATGTGAACCGTTTAGATGCTAAGTCAAACCTAAAAGACGTTGTTTACCTGCTAGCCTACTTATAGTTACAAGAGTGCTGACACAGCTTCGCGTGGGTTCCCGAAGAATATGGAAGTAAACATGTTTATCAAATGACTTTTATATGATCTTGAAAACAATAGCAATATTGTGCAATTATGGTATTACGTCTTAACTTATTCTAGAAACTACGCATTAAGTAAATACACCTACGCATATTTTTAATATAACAACTCCCTCGCAATTTAAAAAGTTAGTGCTATACAATGCAGTAACTTTTACTAACAAAATTTAAAATTCCTAAAATTACAAAATACAATTAAACATAAGATTTTCTTAAAACATTAGTATTTAATTCAATATCTTCTTCGATTGGCTCTGTAAGCCTTATTGATGGCCTACGCCTAGCTATTGAAAATCTTTTGCCTAAACTTGATAAACTTGATATATTTGGTGATGGTGGAAAATCATTGTTATCAGTATTATTTTCGATGCCTATACGTACATTTTTAGCTCTTCGATTTTTATATTTACAATAAAAGTAAATTAAAACTAAAACCATAATCAAAGCCAATACAAGATATGTAAGCCATGAATGATATTTTTCAATTTCAGGTTCATTGATTAAATCATCCAATTCATTTGCATATTGATCTAATTTATGTTTAGCAAGTTCCAAATCTTCCAAATTTAGTTTTGTTATTTTTAAAGGTTTTAATCTAGGAAGATTTCTAAGTTTTTCTGGATATTTTTCACAACAATTGAAAGGAATTTGAATAAAATTTGAATAATTATAACTTAAATCAAGTGTTTGTAATTGATTGGCTTGGATTTTAGTTGATCCTACAAAAGCTGAACAATATGGTTTTAAAGACAAAATTACATTTTTTGTTACAACTTTCGAAATAGTATCAGTGTTACATTTTATTGTAATTGGAAGTTGATTTGTTACACTTATTAGCCAAACATTATTTTGTAAAATTTGAATATTATAATCTTCTGCTAAAATCAAAACTAACTCACAGGTTTTTGGAAAAGTTAACAATTTTTGAGTTCTTAATAACTGAGCTTCACAAATTGAATTGCTATCAAGAGGATATAAATTTTTACAAATTTTCATTTTATAGCCCAAATCCCTACAAGTGTCAATTTCTGATAAAGATAAATAGAAATCATCATCGTTATCTTTAGCAATATATTTCTTACTAACAGGCAAAATATGATGTAACATAGTTCGATTATCATAAATTGGTATTGGGTACAATCGGAAAACGGAATACCATTCTGGTCGAACCAATGGTATGTCCAAGACAAAAACAAGAATTCATTTGTAATATAAGCATTCAAATCAATAATATCTAAGTATGTTGCAATTCTATCGTCCATGGGTGCTACCGGTAAATTATTTGTATGTAAATTTTGGGCAATTTGTTTTAAAGCATTAGTTAAATCATTAGGAAGGATAATACTTGTATGAATAATTTTTAATCTGGCAAAAGAAATTGAATCTAATACATCCGTTATTTGAGATTGAATATAAGTGTATGATTCCAATAATTGTTCACAAAGATTAATAAAATAAAATTTAAGATTAAGAAGTTCGATTTCATCATGAATCTGATGTATTGATTTTGAAATTTCAATTATATTGGAGTTGAAAGTTTCTTCATCAATTTGAAGTTTGCGCAAAGTTGCATTAAATTGTTTTATTACTGACGTAGTAACACTTATTTGATTTTTCATTAAGTTTTCCAATTCTTTATCATCTTTTTCAATTTTATTGATACAATTTTCATAATATTGACCGTCAGCTGCATCTAACTTTCCCGTTATATACTTCCAAACAGTACCGAGAGCGTTTATTAAACCTCTTTTACGTCTTGGTGTGTAAGGCATGTCTGAATAGATTTCATTAAATTTATTGGTTATATCATTGGAAATTTGAAATAAAAGTGACACGTGTGGTCTTATATCTAAGTGGATCATTTTAATATTTCCAGTTGATTGATGAAGCATTAAGCGTAAGCTATCTAAAATAACATTATTACTAATAAAAGCATCTTGCAAAGCTTTAATATCTTTATAAACTAATAAGGTCCATTTATCATTTGATACCTTTATACTAAGTTCTTTATGAAAATAAACACCTACGGTATTATTTATTTCATCGATCTTGTATTGTCCTGTTCCCCATCCGATAAGGAAAACGAGTAATCTGAAACAAGGAAAAGTTTCAGTCAGAATCAGAGTCTGAATCGGGTTTATGACAAGGTTTTAAAAGATCAAAATTATATTTTGAAATTTGTTTAGTTATTGGATTATAAACAGTTGCAGAATTATTTGAAATTGCTCTAATTTCAAAAGGTCCATTAAATTTAGGTGATAATTTTCCAGTAATTTGAGTTTCTTTCACGAAAACTCTATCGCCTACTTTAAATTCATAATTTGGAGTTACGTGTTTATCGAATCTTTCTTTAGCTTTTTGTTTTGACAGTTTTGTTCTTGATCTAGCTATACGATAATAATGTTTGATCCTTGCATTTAAATCTCTGATATATTTGCAAATAAGTTCTTCTTCATTGTAAAGAGTTTCTGGAGGTCTTGCTGCTGTATGTCCAAAAACTAACTCGTACGGTGTAAATCCATGAGTTTTACATGTTGAATTGTTATAACAAATGACAGTAAACGGTAACAATTGTAGTGGATGTTCTTCAGGACTTTCTGTTTTACAAACTCTGATCATTTCTAATAATGTTGCATGAAATCTTTCTAAACTTCCATTTGATTGTGGATGTCCTGTACTTGAAAAAGTTAGTTTGATATCGTACATCTTACACAAGTCTTTTAAAAGCTGATTATTAAATTCTCTACCTAAATCCGTATGGATTCTTAAAGGAGTTCCATAATGTTGAAAAAATAATAATAGTGTATTAACAATTGATTTTGCAGTTTTATCATTTAATGGATAAGCTTGAATGAATTTTGTCAATTCGTCTCTTATTGTTAAAACCAAATTTCTTTCTGGAATTTCTAAAATATTTAGATTAATTCTTTCAAATGGTGTTTTTGGAGTTTCAGTAATCACAAGTGGATTGTCCAAATTTTTTCTTAAAATTTTATTTCTTTGACATATTTCACATTGGTTTATAAATTTTTCAACATCTTTGGTTAAATTTTTATAATTATATTTTTCTTTAATTCTCCTAATTGTTTCATTAATTCCTCTATGAAAATTCTTTTTCGGAATGATATTGATCAATTATTATTTGTCTTTGATCTTCTACTGGCTCAATAACTATATCTTGACAAATTACTAAATTTAAATCTTTTTCAGCAAAGACAAAACAGAGCATTTCTAAAATTGGTAAATCTACATTATTTTCAACATAAAATGTTTTGGAGATATCAATGTCATTTTGACATCTACATAAAATTTTGAAAAGAGTTAAATTGGCTTCTTCCTCAACATACGGTACTGGAATTATAAAATACTTTCGTTTATTAACTGTTTTTGAAGAACAAATATTAATTTTATTTAAATCAAAGTTAAGTTCTTCATCTAATATGTCACTTATTATAGTATGATGTTTTTCTTTTAAGTTATCTTGTTGAAAAATGGTTATAATATTTTTGTGTTTTTTATCCAATAGTTGATCATTTGTATATCTAATCTTTGAATAATCAATTAATGATGTTGTTTGATATAAATTGTGAAATCTCTTAAATTCATTTTCCAAAGTTTGAGGAGACATTAAAGCTAGTTCATCTTCAACTATATTTTCTGATTCATTGGAATTTTCATCTTCTGTAAGGGCATTAATTAAAGCAGATCTTTTATCTGGTAAAATATAAATATTTATTTGTATATCAGTTGATTGAAAGGTTGATTTAATCATTGCCAATATAATGTTCCAATCGAGTGAGTCTAAACCACATGCTATTTTGGGTATAGCTAAATATTTCTCGTTATTTTGCAGAAGAATATTTTTTAGGTTTTGCAAAATTTGATAAATTGTATCATATGTTGGCTTTTGATAGTATAATTCTTTTGTAACTAAATAGTAAATAGTTCTATTGGATAGTTGTAAAGTTGCTATTTCACCAATTTGTTTATTTTGTTCTTTTAAATAATCTACATTATCAAATCTTTCTTTGAATTCTTTTGCAATTCCCTTTTTCATTTTTAAATCTTTTGATACACAATGTGCTAATGAAAAATTTTGAGGTGCATCAAATAAGTTTCCATATAAAATTTTAATATTTTCTTCATTAATTTGCTTTTGAAACATTACTGAGTGATATATTTTGTTTATGTTTTCTTCAATTCTTATTCTAGAAAGGGCATCTGCATTTTTGTTAATTTTTCCTGGTTTATAGATTATTTCATAATCATATTCTTCCAGTTTTAATCTCCATCTGGCTAAACGACTTCCAGGATCTTTAATTGAGAATAACCAAGTTAAAGGACGATGGTCCGTGATTAATTTAAATTTTCTTCCGTATAAATATGGTCTGAAGTGTTTGACTGACCATACAATGGCTAAAAGTTCTCTTTCAATGACAGAATATTTTTGTTCCGTATTATTTAAAGTTCTTGAGGCATATGCAATAGGCAAATCTTTTCCTATTGGTCCTTGAGATAACACAGATCCTATTGAATAACCACTGGCATCAGTTGTTAAAAGAAAAGGTTCATTAAAATTAGGATAAATCAAAATTGGACTGGTTGTCAAAATATTTTTTAATTTTTCAAAAGATTCTTTACAAGTTGCGTCAAAAACAAATGGTTGATCTTTTTGTAATAATTTAGTTAATGGTTTAGAAATTTTGGCAAAATCTTGGATAATTCGTCGATAATATCCTGCTAATCCTAGGAAACCTTTAATTTCTCTTTGATTTTTGGGTTCTGGAAAATTTTTCAAAGCTGAAATTTTATTTGGATTAGGTTTTACACCTTTATCTGTTATTATGTGACCTAGATATGCAACCTCTTTTCGTAGGAATTCACACTTATCTGGTTGAATCTTTAAATTTGCTTTTCTTAATCTAGAAAAAACTTCTTTTAGTCTTTTGACATGTTCATTAATTGTATCTGAATAAATAATAATATCGTCCATGTATACCAAACATCTTTCGTTTTGGATACCAAGTAAAATATTGTCCATAACTCTTTGAAATGTTGATGGAGCATTTTTAAGTCCAAACGGCATTCGAATGTATTCATAATGACCGTTTTCAACTGAAAAAGCTGTTTTTTGAGTATCTTTAGGATCTACCTCAATTTGGTGGAATCCTGATGCAAGATCTAAAGTTGAAAAGTATTCACAATGTCCTAATTGATCAAGTAAATCTGATATCATTGGCAAATGATATTTATCATCAATTGTAACTTCATTTAACTTTCTGTAATCAATTACAACTCTCCACTTTTGTTTGCCTGAAGCATCTAATTTCTTTGGTACTACCCATACTGGAGAGGACCATGGAGAAACAGAATGTTGAATTATTCCTTGTTCTAACATTTTTGAAACTTGACTTTTTACTTCCTGTTTATGTACTTGAGGATATCGATAGGACTTTGTAAAAATTGGTTTGGTTTCTTTGGTGTGAATGGAGTGTTTAATTTCGCTTGTAAAAGTTAAATTATCTCCTTCTAAGTAAAATATATCCGAAAAATCTAGACAAAGTGATGTTATGATTTCTTTTTCTTCGTCATTTAAGTGATCTAATCTTAATTGCTTTGGTATTACATGTTCTCTTATTATTGGTTTATTTTCTTTTAGATTAAAACATACTTCAGTTGTTTTTGAGTTGCTAGGTAAATTTTCAAATTCAAAATTATCAAAATTTATCGTTTTAGTAGTTGCATAGGCATTAATAATTGTTGTACAAAATTCTCCTCTTTCATTTATTTTAACAATGCAATTAGGAATGTAACATTTGTCTTTTTGTTGAGCTAGTAAAATAACTTCTGTATTTTTTAATTTATCTGTTTTTAATTTAAAAGCTCTTTCTGTTCTTCCTTCTATTTGTATTATATTTTTTATTGGTTCATTATTTACAGTAAAGTCTTTTTGTTCTGGGTTAGTTCTATATAAAGGAACTGTTTTAAAATTGGTAATCAATTTATTATTTTTCGTTTTGGATACCAAGTAAAATATTGTCCATAACTCTTTGAAATGTTGATGGAGCATTTTTAAGTCCAAACGGCATTCGAATGTATTCATAATGACCGTTTTCAACTGAAAAAGCTGTTTTTTGAGTATCTTTAGGATCTACCTCAATTTGGTGGAATCCTGATGCAAGATCTAAATTTGAAAAGTATTCACAATGTCCTAATTGATCAAGTAAATCTGATATCATTGGCAAATGATATTTATCATCAATTGTAACTTCATTTAACTTTCTGTAATCAATTACAACTCTCCACTTTTGTTTGCCTGAAGCATCTAATTTCTTTGGTACTACCCATACTGGAGAGGACCATGGAGAAACAGAATGTTGAATTATTCCTTGTTCTAACATTTTTGAAACTTGACTTTTTACTTCCTGTTTATGTACTTGAGGATATCGATAGGACTTTGTAAAAATTGGTTTGGTTTCTTTGGTGTGAATGGAGTGTTTAATTTCGCTTGTAAAAGTTAAATTATCTCCTTCTAAGTAAAATATATCCGAAAAATCTAGACAAAGTGATGTTATGATTTCTTTTTCTTCGTCATTTAAGTGATCTAATCTTAATTGCTTTGGTATTACATGTTCTCTTATTATTGGTTTATTTTCTTTTAGATTAAAACATACTTCAGTTGTTTTTGAGTTGCTAGGTAAATTTTCAAATTCAAAATTATCAAAATTTATCGTTTTAGTAGTTGCATAGGCATTAATAATTGTTGTACAAAATTCTCCTCTTTCATTTATTTTAACAATGCAATTAGGAATGTAACATTTGTCTTTTTGTTGAGCTAGTAAAATAACTTCTGTATTTTTTAATTTATCTGTTTTTAATTTAAAAGCTCTTTCTGTTCTTCCTTCTATTTGTATTATATTTTTTATTGGTTCATTATTTACAGTAAAGTCTTTTTGTTCTGGGTTAGTTCTATATAAAGGAACTGTTTTAAAATTGGTAATCAATTTATTATTTTGATAATCAATAATGCAATTATAATGTTTTAAAAAATCTGATCCTACTTGTCCATCAAATCCTATGTCAAGATCACAAACTAGTACTTTAAAAGGATCTTTCAAAGTAAAAGGAATTAAAACTGATTCGTTAATTGAAATTGGTTCATTTGAAATGCCTTTGACAGTTACATTTTCAGGAAATCTTTGTAAATATTGCTCACATGTTTTTGGTTTAAAAACAGAACAACTAGCACCTGTATCAACTAAAATTTTAAATTTTTGTGTAATGTCTGTAAAATAATAAAGATTACTTGAAAAAGTTAAAATTTGATGTTTTACATGAACTTGTTTTGAGTTTGGTTCGCTTGATCGTGTTCGTTCTGTATTGACATAGTTTGAAAATTTATTAACGTTTGATCGATTTCCGAGGCTTGTCTTCGAAAATTTACATTTTGTTCATCATTAGATTCATATTCTTGTTCAAAAGAAACATCTTCATATTGTTCAAAATTATTATCATAAAGATTTTGATCATTAGAAAAATCATTAGTTTGATTTTGATAATAAGTATCTTCAAAATCTTGAGTTCCATTTTCTACATTTTCCATAAAATGCATAGGTTTATTTTGAAAATTTGATCTTTGATTATTGTTTGATTGAGGATTATTATTTGATTGAGACCTAAAATAATATCCTTGATTATTTGGTCTATAATTGTTAGATGTTGGTGATTGATTTGGTCGATAGTTTGACGTGGAAGGTTTGTTTTGTTTAAAATTTGACGTGGAAGGTTGATTTTGTCTATAATTTGGGGTGAAAGTTTGAGTTTGTCTATAATTTGACGTGGAAGGTAAAGTCGGATTAAAGTTTGGTATGTAATTTTGAATAGTTCTACTATTTTGTTTCGTTCTACACTCATGTATTAAATGTCCCGATCTTTTGCAAAAAGAACAAATTTTTTGTTGACTAGGTTTTAATTTTTGAGAAAATTGCAATTTATAAAGTCTTTGTTTTTGAAAATATTCAAATTGAAGTTCAGATTTAACACAAGAAACTGCTTCTAAAAATGTTGCAGGTTTACTTGCTCTTACGACTAAACTTAAGTCTTTATCTAAGCCTGTTAATAAAGTATTTAAAATCATTGTTTCGATTAGTGTACCTTGAGCTTGTTTTTCAATATTTGTTAAGTCCTGTTTATTAATTGCAGCATTTATTTTAGCAATATGGACTTGAAGTCTTGAAATAAAAATTAAAGGACTTTCGTTTGGTAATTGAAATAATTTTTGGAGATCTTGAGTCAAAGCTGACAAATCTCTTTGATCCGCGTAATGGGCAAGAAGCATTCGTTTAATTTGTGCCCATGTATCTAAGTCTTGCGAGTTAATTAATCTAGAGGCTTCTCCGCGTAATTGATTTTTAATTTTGACAATTAAAAATGATCTTTGTGTTGGAACACACATTTGGTACGCCAGATCGCACGCATTTATAAAGGTATTAAGATTAATAGGGTTACCATCATATTCTGGTAGTAACGAAAATATTTCGGAAAGTTTATAAGGTTCAATTGTTGTTGTTGTTGGAGCTTGATTTTGATTAATATTATCTGGATTTGACATTTTTAAAGTATTTTTAAAACTTAATAAATATAAAATAAGATGTTTTAAATTGAAACTTAATTATTTATAAAATTAAATAATAGTTTAATAATAATACTTTGTTCAGTTTATACTGGTATTTTTCTTCTTTTATTTTCTTCGAGTCACTTCTGTTCAGGAACGATGTATATCCACGAATGGAGACTGGAGACCAGTTTTTTTATACAATGTTCTTGATTTTTAGCACTTTTTTAGCACGTATGTCCTTTTTTTTTTTCGTAAAGAAGTTAGAACTTCACCACGCGACTTTAGATAAACGACGTGTTCAAAAAATCCGCACGACTGCGCCAATTTTAGATGCGAGCTTAATAAAACTCTTTTTTTAAAAAAATAACTTTATTTTATTTAGTCACTTTTACAAATAAGACAACTTTAAAGTTAGATGTGAACCGTTTAGATGCTAAGTCAAACCTAAAAGACGTTGTTTACCTGCTAGCCTACTTATAGTTACAAGAGTGCTGACACAGCTTCGCGTGGGTTCCCGAAGAATATGGAAGTAAACATGTTTATCAAATGACTTTTATATGATCTTGAAAACAATAGCAATATTGTGCAATTATGGTATTACGTCTTAACTTATTCTAGAAACTACGCATTAAGTAAATACACCTACGCATATTTTTAATATAACATGCATATTGATCTGTTGGACCGACCTACCTATAAGTTGTACCTAGTTAAACCTAAGATTTTGCCGATCTTGGTTATAGAATAGTTAACAAAATCATGGTGAAATATTTCTTACAGTTTAACACTATAGAAGGCCTATTACTCAAGTACAACAAAAGATCCTACTAGAAAACCTGAATCTGATGAGAAACGTTTGGAGAAAAGTTTAGTCTATTGAATTTCTCTCTGCTAAGTGAGCCTTGAAGTGACCTCTTTCATCGGAACTACTTATCCACTTTCCCCTTCTTTGGGCTGATAGTTTATTTAAATCAGAATGATTCATTGGTCAAAAAATTCCATATTCAATAAAAACTAACATTATTATGACCTCCTCCGCTGCCACAATTCACAACAGCAAAAAAACTTGGTATAATAGTCAGTGGCGCACTCAGAAATTTGTCTTGGGGGTATCCGAGACCGTTGAGAGGCCAGATAAATTTGTGGGGGGGCGAGGCCTCATGATGTCGTATTTTATGCTATTATCTCTGTTTATTTATGAAATATGTGGAAAATATCTAAAAAAATCTGAGACTTGGGGGGTTTAACCCCCGAACCCCCCGCCCCCTTGGTCGCCCCTATAATAATTCAAAATAAGTAAAAGAAACTGGAAAAAAAGTTTAAACAAACAAAAATAAATAAAAACATAACCTACTTTTTTAAAGAAAACATGGTCCCTTTTATTTAAGATTTACTCGCTTAAGTTTAATATTTTTAAGAAAAACTAATTTTTCCCATATGCACAAAGGATCCGTTCTTTAAACTGAATCATATTTGAGACTAAATCTCTTGTTGTTTTTGTATAATTTACGTTTTTGTTAACATTACGGCTTATGGGAAATAGGTTTGTTTGTCCTATGCAAGTCATCATATAAAAACAAAAAAGTGAGGTTAGAAACTTTCTGGGGAACTCGTTTTCACCTCGTGAGAGGTGGTGAACTTGAATCCACGGGAGTCTGCTTTGGGGAATAGAGCATTCACCTATTTACGGTGAGGACTAGTCACATTCTCCTCCCAAAAATTCAAGAATACGTATCTAGTAATTTTTAAGTACTCTCCATAATCTTTTTTTATGGATGTGTACATTGATGTAAATAAAGATTTGAAAGTAAAGTTTGTATGCCTAAAAATTAATTATAGAAATTTGAAAATAACTAAAAATTATCAAAATTTGAAAGGTAGGTACTTTTTCCTTGTACATGTATGAACTGAATTGGCGATATAAAATGTTATTTTTTTTCTGTGAAAAGTAAGTATATAATACTTTTTTGTAATCTCATTCAGCGTGCAAAACTGTGTGTGTGATCGACGTTGCAAACTGTGACCGGTGACTGATATTACAATATGTTTTAAAATATAACGAATAAAAACTAAAATTAAGTACAGAACATCTTAACAGATGTAACAGGGGCCTGTGTGTGACAGTGGTACTGTTACCTCAAGTGGCCAAGCCTTAAATGTTGTAAGCTACCAACTTAGGCTACAACTATATAAATTATAAAAAGATTAAATGTTACTATATGTTATTAAATTTATACGATCTCGAAAGGGAACTTGGCGGTTCTTGGAGGAAAAGTATGCTATAAACGTTTTTCTCAAATGTATAACTAATAGGATAATCATACATACCTTTTCAATTTTCTTCTTGTAGCTTCACACTTTCACTTCTTATATTTATTAGTTGAATATCGACTTTTTACTACTATTAAACTTTTGTATTCAAATATTTACACTTCTTAAACTTTTAGGCCTTATAAACCTTTTATATATTTGTTGTAAATATATATATTTATCAACATCTTAAACGTTGATTGAATGAGTGAAACTATTCAATCAACTGTTTAATTTACTTAATATTACTGTTTAGGTTTGGGATATGTTATTAATTAAAAATGCCGATTTTAGGGCAACGAATGGTTTGTATTTTGTTGTTAAAAAAAACCATAAAACAGTTAAACACATTATTTCAAAACACTGGAAACAGTAATAATTAATGACTTTAAAATCAATAAACTCCAAAAGAAAAGACTAAAATAATTATGAATATTAAAGATAATAGCTTATACAAAGTTAAAATAATTGACAAATTTCCCCAGTTGAAATAAAACCCCCCTTAAGAAGTGTGAATGAAAGCGTAATGTACCAGGCAAAGACAAACTAAAGAGTAAAGTAAAATCCGACTTTCGAAAGTTTCAATACCCCGCTCTCTAGACATTCTCGTTTGTCGCTAGCTGATTGGGCTAAATCTAAGCTTTCTTTAACGGATTTCTTCCACCACTCTTCTCTACAGACACTCTTGGTTGCCGTGGTCTGAATCTTAAGCTCTCTCGCATTGGCGAGAAAGACAAAGAGACAAAATACCACCGCAATTCAAAGATGCGTGGATTTAGAAATTCGATAAAGTTTAAATCTTACAGTGTGTTTCTTAAAAGTTGAAAATAGTTTACCAAATTTGTTTCCAGTTACAAAATATGAATTATTTTGATGTTGTGGCTCAAAGGACATATTACCCAACTAACAATTATAGTAGCGGCTACATGCTCCAAAGGCTTTCCTACTTTCTTATGGTAGAAATGTGGTGATCTCAACCAAAATTCGTTACTTTTTAGTTCTGACTACTGTTTAGTGTCACGAAAAAGTAGAAGTTTCGTAAAAATGACCATTTAAACTACCTGATAGGATTGTTTCTTGATAGTCTAATCTGATAGTCTGCTCTACCACAATAGCACGTTGCCAAAGTTTTACTTTCTTTTTAGTCGTTAATTCGTAGTCACCCCGACATTTATATGTTACTTAATTACCACTACAAAGTTGGGCTTAATTGAAGTCGCAAACGGGTGTATCCGATAACTACCTTATAACTTTATATTTTACTACATAGGTTTGGGTCATCATAGTAATATCTGACGTAATAATGTAGAGAAAATTACTTTTGAGGACAACCTAAAAGTCACAAAAACTTTTATTTTGTTTTTATGTCAATCCTTCAAAGTAGAGACTACTTCCTATTTCTACTTTAAAAACGTAAACATCTTAAAGTCGCCTGTTGGTCGCGACTAATGTTAACCTTACTTTTTGTGGCTCCTTAAATTATTGCGAATTTGTTATAATTTATAATCAATTAAAGCAAGTATCGTTTATAATAAATTCTTAGCAAAGTACGACTTGTAAGCAGAATTTTAAGTTGTGACTTAAGTGCAACTAATACAAGTGGTATAAATAGATCGAAAATGCTCCCTGATTCTCATTGCTACGTTTTCATGCGAATTGAGTTCGATTTAATCTTATTGGAATAAAGCCATAATAACACTATTATTAGAACCGATACGTGTACTAGAGACCCAGAGAGACGGATGTCCCAAAAATTTGGTTCTGTTGTCGCGAAAAACAAATATCTAAATTTGGCAACCCTAGTTAAGTTAGATGCTAGATCAATTTTTAGTTTTTATTGGTAGGCTTTAAGGTAGGGTTGCCAGATCTGTTTTAGGTCAAAACGGGACTAAAGTTAAAAAAGAAGCAAAAATATGGGACAAAGCAGAAAAAAAAAACATAAAAATACATATGGAAAGTTTAGGAACGTTTGTGAGCCACTCATTAATAATGATGTCCGTAATATGCACTTGTACGCAAGCATATGTTAAAAAATAGTTTTATCATTTTTGTGTTGCAGTTGACTTCTTAAAATAAAACAATTCATGTGAGATAAATTGGTAAAAGTTTAAAATTTTGTGCCAAGTTCGAAAAATGGGACAAAGGACGTCCCGTTAATACCTTGTCCTCCTTGCTTTTTTATTGTAACATTGACAAAAATATAACGTTTTAACCTAAGCACATTGTACAACAGCATTCCCCAAATTATGCTGAATTGATGTACGGTACTTATATATTCAATTAAAATTTGTTTACTGCTTTAATGTAATATTTAATACCAACAATCAATTCAGCGTTGACAAATTGTTTGAAGTTGCGATGCGATAGAAAGACCTAGTACCACACCTTCTGACACTTTCAATAAAAAACATTTTAATATTTTATGTATCTGTTCCCCAAATGATGACTTTCTAGTCGGACAACCTTCTTAATGAGTAAAATTAACGTTTACCTAAAATTTATTGTAAACCATGTAGAAACTCATAAACCTTACTGATTCTAATTAGAGTTTGAAATAAAGATTGGAAAATTTAATTGATTTTAATATGTTTTGTGCCCATTTGAACTATCCTTATTGAGTTATGGACGCGTTCCCCAAGTAATTTTTCGAGTATAAAGAGAACAAAATTAAATTAGGGACGTTTTTATTAAAAATGTTTCTGAAATGTGGAGATGAGTTTGAAGTATAACAATCTGACAATAATTTGAAAACTGTAATTTACTACAGCTTTAACTAAAAAAATCTTCTCCAATTGAAATTCTCCACCTCCATGATTTTTACATATGTTTTGGTATATTATAAAAACTTTTTAAAATTTACTTTTATTTATTTATTTATTGGATACTTTACAAACATCACTAATTATATAGAGAAAAATTTAATGAAAAAAAGTAAATATTTATAACTTAACCTACTGCCTACCTACAAAAGAAAAAAAGATGAAATATTACATAATGCGTAATGAATCGTTATTGCCAAATTAATTAAATCATAAATAATAAATAATAAAACAAACTGAGTTGAAACCTGGTTGAAACGCCATGGAAACGCAGCAACCGACGGCAAGACGACAGTACGGATTTATGAGTGTGTGTAAGAGATAGCGCGAGACACAGAGTAAATTTACTGAGAAGAAAAGAGACAGTGCCATAGCAAAAGGGAATTTCTATTTTACTGACCATCATTTTAACGACCAACGTATTTTCGATAAAAAAACCGCCTAGTTTGTGGTAAAAACAAATATTAACTTTTAAGTTAACAGGTGTTAGTGAAGTACCACTTCTAAACAGCTCTACTGACCCATCACTTAACTACAACTCAGTTTTATCCCAAAAACCACCTTCACTTAGCTTCTACCACCCTCGCTTAGGCTTAGCTTCTACCATCAAAAAATCAACTACTACCACCTACGGTAGTGCAACCTAAGGGAAGGTGGAAGTACTTGATTTTTTTGTGGTGAAAGCTAGGACAAGTTGGTGGAAGTACTTGAATTTTTTGTGGTGAAAGCTAGGACAAGTTGGTGTTAGAAGCTAAGCAAAGGTGGTAGTAGTTGATTTTTTAGGGGTAGAATCTAAGCGAAGGTGGTACTAGTTGGTTTTTTTGTAATAGAAGCTAAGCGAAGGTGGTAGTAGTTGGTGTAGAATCTAATAATTAAAGGTATTTTTGCTATAAACCTGAGCTGTAACTAAATAATAGATAAATAGGTAACTGTATGGCAGTGGTAGGAGCTTTTATTTATTAGTTATGATTTGTTTCGACCCTATACAATTTAGTCTGACGTGAAATAGTATAAAAAATCGTTGTTGGTCAGTAATATCCAAGTCAGTAAAATTCGGGTCAGTATAATAGGCAGACCTCAAAAAATGTTTTGATTTATAAACAAATAAAAAATGGGTTTGGTCTTCTGTTTTTTACTAATCTTATTCAACTTAATCTGTGCTTCTGTTAAAATGGCTTTTTGATGAATGATGCCACAAAACAACGAAGCCTTCAAGTTTATTACAGTGCAAATAATCTGCAATCAAGTACAATCTACATAGAGAAATGATGAAGGCATGTAAACCAAAGGAAAATAGGTAAGGGAGGGAGCTATGAACCATGGGGAATACGCCCTTTTTATTGGCTTTCATTATTCAGAATAATGATATCTGTAGGCAAATATTTTAAATACTATATCTTGAAACATATCGCAGAAGCCCCATGTATAAAAATTTCCTTTTTTTGTTACAGGATCCACATTTTCAAAGACGAGGAAACCTCTACAAATGTGAATACAACAGATTTTGGGAAGATATGTATACAGGATAATCCGAGAACTTATACAGAAACCTCTGGTCTAGTTTGAACTAAAGAACAAAAAAGTGTTTGAATTTAATGACAAAATGTTATTATTAGTACTACCTACCTACTCTGAAATTAAAATAAAGATCATAAGTTTTTTCCATACACATTGAGCTGTGTCAGGCATCCATTATAAATGTAACCCCCCACGATCCCCATGAGATCCACTATCCCCACAAGATAGTGAGGGGGTTACATTTATAATGAATACCCCTGTACATGTGGCAATGTGTTAATCCTAAATCATTTTTTGTTGTAATCACTAGAGACCCACATGTGGTCGTGGTGCATCGAGGTCCACTAGGGCCTGCCAGCACTTTAGAATACAATACCCCTGTACATCCAAAAAATTGATGTCTTTTGTTTTATTTAATGGTCATGTCAGTGGAGGTCCCAGAGGGGGGGTGGCATGTTCCTCCCTTTTTCCCGAGAATTACATAAAAAATACAAGAAACATTTGGTATTACACACCTGAGCAAAAAATAAGGTTTTATAACCAGATAGATAGGTTCAAAAACAACCCACCTCCATGTTTAAAACTCAGTTTCCACCTATGTGTGCCCACATTGCTTAAAAAATCTCATTTGGTGACCTTGCATTTAAACAAGTCAATCTATGTCCTGTTGTGTGATACATTTTTTGAATCAGGGTGGGCACACATACATGGAAACTGGGTATCACTGCCCCCTCTAGATAATTTTTTAAATAAATACTACATAAACAACTTTTATTTATTTCATTTAAAATAATAACTTATTACAATAATTGATTAAAACATTAAAAGCCATACTAAATATATTGAGAATGACAAAGGCTGACCTGAAATCAACCAGGAAAGAAGTCAACTTAAAATTTGTCTGGATCATCTCAGCAAATCCTTGGTTCAGTAGGGCAATGAATGACTGTTTTCTTTATTGATATCATAAAGGCATTGCATATTACACATGTTGTCGGGTGATCTATTTATAAGAATACATGGTGGTTAAGCATTCGTTGCAGTCCCTATCATGTACCCCAATGGTGATAAGGAGACCTCATTGGCATTTAGCAGCTAGTCATAACTCATAGAGTTAGTTCAATTGCAATACTTCTTTAGCATTTCTGGTTACTACAAGCAGTGATCTAAAATTTTAAAAAAACAGTGTGATAAATAACTCAGATTTTATAGTTAAAATTATTTGTTTTGATTCCAATTAATAACTTTTCAACTAGGTTAGACGAGGCCATAAGTCCTTGAATACATCCTTGATCAGAACATAAACTAGGCCTTATTGTAAAAGCGTAAAAATTAGCTATGTGCTTTCTTATATTTTTGTTAATAAATACTAATCTATCACTATCATTTTTAAAGTTTTTTTACCTGAGTTTGTTGATAATATTGTAAAACAAAATAATTTGTTTAAAACTTTTGTTGTTGATCCTCCTTAAATGTCAATGACAAGTGACGTCTGTTGCTGACGGTCTGATCGGCCATATAACTTGAACGTCGTGATTTGCTTACCCGCGCGGTGGCTGACCCTTTCTAGGAATTTTTTAGTTGCGGAGAAAAGTCGGTAACACGTTCCCGTAACGGATGAGGTAGAAATTTCAATGTGCTATTTAGAACTATAAGGGAATGGAGACACTAAAGTAGTAAGTGGTACGTAGCCGTAACTTAGGCTCACTTTCAAGTAGCTCTCCCCTCTATGAAGGAATAATTTTTGTACGCCATGTTTTTTTTTTGAAGGACAGAAAAATTGTTTTTCTTATTTTAGTTTTGAACCCCATTTTACAGAGATATAGTTTTTCGTACACAAATTAATAAAAGCTTTACCAAATATCCATATTAAAAACCATTTGGTCGGATTATCTGCCAATTATAAAAACATAACCTCAAAAACCACAACGAAAATATTCCATCAGCTACCAGAAAACGGCTAAATTTTGCAGGCGCGCCTATTTTTTGCAATAAACAGAATGCATGTTGCACATAAAAATTTGCATGGCAGTTGAATTTTTACCTCTGCTCGTTAAATCTCGTAATTTTGGATAACATAGTACATATTACAGACATAACCAAACTAAAAAACTTAGCGTGTTTGTTTACTGTTGTGTTCCATATTGTAATATAATAATTCTACCAAAAAGAAACGATTATATTATTTGCAACTACATCGCTACTTTTATGCAATTACGGAAAAAAACCAGCCTCTACGACGTAGTAGATACCTGGCTGCGACGTAGTAGTGTAGTTGTTACTACAGTGACTTTAAACACTTGGCCTAGTAGTCATAACCAGAAATTGGTTCCCCACTTAGGGAATTAACACGTCGCTGTATGGTATACTGAGACGTAGCGGGAATACGTTGCGGTTACCTTTAAGAAATTCTTTCTAGTTGGGGTTTCGTCGTGACAACTTTAAATGTTTGTTGGGTAGCCGAATACAACTTTTATTAAAATACAGCCAACCTGAAAATATGCCCAAAAACAAGTCGCCGAGTTGCCATAAATTTTACTTAATCTTAACCTAGTCTTGCATATAATTAATGCTTGTTGATGTCAAAACAATATTTAATTAAAAATCTTTAAAAACTTATAAATGGCAAAAATACCATTTATGCTCAAATCCCGTTTTGTTACATTACTCCCCCCTGATTAAGTATAAACAATTTTTTTTAAACGCAAGTCGAAATAAAATGGTTTATAACAACAAGCATTAAGTAGTGCAGACAACACAAATCTAAACTAAAACTATAACGCTCTTCGTTTCCATTTTTCTTTTCTGGATATCTGATGGTCAACAAACATTCTGGCTGGAAAAGACTTGAAGTTCCATTCTGGAACAAAACAGCAACACTGGATCGGGTACAACATCTTAGATCAGGTAGTCAGCAACAAACATGGTGAACGATCAGTAGATGCCAAACAGTACTGAAAAAATCAGAATATCAGTGCAGCTTAATAACAACGATAACTTAAATTAAATGAGGGCAGAATAAAATTGACAAATAAACCGAAAAATATATAGAAATATATAATTTTAACACGCATTGTTCGAAAACTACTCCAGTAAGGTATATATTGTATAGACGCTTATGCAGAAATTTGTGTAGACAAAAAAAAAGTGATTTAAGTTAACGTAAATAAATGAAGGGAGTCTCCAAACCAAACCATTTCCTCCATAGTGTTAAACAAACACTAGGTACGCAGCAAGAGCTGAGTTTCCACATTGGCCATCTTTGAAACTAAGGGTGAACAGCAGACTCTGTATTGAATTTGGAAAGAAGTATCCAATTGCAGGTTTGCACAGCGACGGTAAGAAGACGTCGATTGTAGTGATGATGGCTGCTTGGCAGATCTAATGACTTTAATGGTGGAATGGCTGCTTGGTTGATTAAACTGTTTGTGGAGGAAATTTGTTGGGTGGTTGACAGCACTTTGCAATAGCTGACCTAAAAACAAAATATTTTTAATACAGGAAAACAATGTTTTTAATAACAATAAACCAACCTTATGTAAAATAAAATTAATTGTTTAAAAAAATATATCATTTAAATAAAAAAAAATTGAAAATTGAAAATAAATAAATAAGTTTTAGGTGAACTAAAACTAGTTAGACGGTAAAGAACCCACAAAAGGTTGTCTAACCCAAAAAACGTGTTTGCATAAAAAACAAATTTTAAAACAAAGATACAAGTAAGAAATTACAAACAATAACTGAAATATTAAAATTAACTACTTTAAGACTTTAAAATATATTTATACCGAATAAAAAAAATACCTTTAATTGACAATAATTTTTTTAAAAAATTCAAATATCTTAAGACAAAATTAATTTACAATAACGAGAAAAAAGAAAACGTTTAGTTAACAATATTTGAAAAAAATTTAAGTTGGTTTATTGTTTTCAATGTAATAAAAAAAAACAACCCTACCAGGTTAACACAATAAACTTTAAAACAAACATGGAATACTCTATTGAAGCAAAAGCAAATCATATAAAAATAACTCATGTGATCGAAAGAACAACTGAAAAAAATACAAGTTAGCAAAAACAAACACAAAATGATACAAAAACTGAAATACAAGTTTTTATCATAGTTAAGATTTTAATGATACAAAAAAAATTTAAATTTTATAAAAAAAAATCAAATAGAACAGATGGAATAATCTCAAATGAAACAAATCCACATAGATTTTTTTTTAAGTAGAACAAATCCAAATATAATATTTTTTATTAGAACAAATCAAATACAATGATTCAATATAGAACCAATCAACAAAAAAAAATTCATGAACAAATGAAAATAGAACAAATCCAACCAGATGAATATACACATTTTCAAAATCACTTAGAATAAAGCTCCTCCTAGAATTTTTACAGTTTTTCCGAAATTTCCTTCTAAATTTTTTCCCTGAAACATTACCTGTTTCAATTTAAACTTTCTTTTTCATAGATGTTGCTAAATAATTTTTCTTTAAACATGAAAAATATTTTTCCTTTTAAATAGATTTTCGGTGTGATTTTAGTATGTTTGAAAATGATAAGTTGGGTTTTTCATTTTCTAATTAATTTCCATTTCATTTTATTTTACTTTCCAATTAATTGTAAGCTGGTTTTACACAATTTTGAAAACTAAGAACAGCAGCAAAACAAAGTAGGGTATTATTGATGTCATCTTTTAAAAATTAGACATCTTTGCTTTAAAATACTTGACTTAATGTAAGCAAATGTTTTAAAATTTGACCAATTTAGGTTTTTATCGAATTTCATGCGCACATAGGTGGCGATAGATGATTTTAAAGTGCATGAATCAAAACAAACAAAATAAAATAATCTTAGTTGATAATAAAATTTTAAATAAAATTATGTCTTATTATATTCCAATTGAAGCGAATGACAAAAAAAAAATAAACAAAAATGACAGTTGATGGTTGCTTCAATCGACTCTTTTTGGTGCTATGAAAAGAAAAAACTCTCTTGGGTGATAAACTCATTTCTTATTTTTCCAAAACTACTAAATAAGAACTATTTAGAGTCCAAGCAGGCAAGGGCTTACTTCGAAAATATGAAAAAAATAATTAAAAAAAATACTTTAAAATATTTTAGGTATAACATACTTTTTTTCAATTTAATAAGTTGAAAAAAAAAACAAAAGGTATCTTAGACGATAAGGTTCTTTAGATAACGCAAGACTTAAAATGAGCAAATATTTTAAAAAAATAATAATAAAAATAATAAATGAAATAATGCTTGCTAATATATGAAAAATAAACACTGATCTTAGAAAGACTAAGTTTTACGCTAAGTTTTCCTTAAACGATCAACTGGTGATTTAATGATTTGATTATTTATTTTATTAATAGAGGAAATTATGTATAGGCTTTAGTTAATAACAAAATTACTTAAAGATGATAATAGAAATAAAAATAGTACAAAAATAATAATTTAGGTGTTCTTGATTAGTGCTATGCCTGTGCACTAGCATATCATTTTAATAATGACGTTATAGAGAATATTTTTATTTTATCGATTAACTAGGACAGCAAACAGAAAGGAACAAACTAACAAAAAAAAACAAAACATTTTTAGAAAAAGACAACACATTTTTGTGATTTGTCATAGTTACCAAAAGAAAAGTTCTACAAAAGCAATTGTACTCATAGAGTAAAAGAGTGGAGAATGTTTTTTGTTTGTTTAAAATAGTGTAGATTTTAAAAAAATATCAAAATAAAAAAAAAATTATCAAAATTTATCCTTAAAATGGAATTTGCTTGGTTTAAATGGTACAGACTGTACTTAAAGTTCATATAGTCGAATATTTTCCATATAGGAAAAAAACATAAAAAATAAAATATTGTTTTATTGATAAACAATACAAAAATTCAAAAATAGTTTTACACAATCAAATGTTATTAATTTGGATAATATTGATTTTATCAAGTTATAATATAATGAGAAGAGAAAAAAAAATAGAAAAATGTATCTTAGCAATGTTAAGATTGCTATGATAATATCCAATTGGATTCGAGAATGACTTCAAAATCGAAAAATTTTAACCGTTGATGACGTAGTTTTTATTCGGTTTATGGGATCTTAGAAAAGCACTGATTAAGAGCAAATGATCCCCATTTAAAAAAAAAAACAAAGCTTTTTGAAATAATGGACTCTAAAATATACTATATATAATCGATTTTACGTTAATACATTAACCATTACGTTACGTTGATTTACTATAACACACATATCCATCACAAAAGAACAAAACCAAAAGGCATGTGTGGATTTTAACAAAAAATAAAATGATATTTTGTTTTTTTTTTAAATATTACAAAAATAAAAAAAAACAATTAAGTTTACGAAATATCTAAAATGTTCTGGTCACTAGAAAAAAAAATGACTTTACCAAAATAATAAAAAGTTAAATATTACACTTTTTCCGTGTAACACAAAAAACAAGATTAAAATTACATATCTGACAGATGATTGATGCAGATATTATCTGAAAAGATACAATTTACTTCTACTAAAGCAAAGTACAAAAGAGATTAAAGAATTGGTTTTCACGTATAATAATATGTTACAAAAGCTCTGTATACCTCAAGATAGAACTGTGGCACAACGCGATAGAGACACTGTCTCTTGGTCCAGCGATTGTTATGCCAACTACCAATCTCCACAGCTAATTAGCTATTTTTTTATAAAATTTGGACTTATGCACTTAGTTTTTATGGTAATTAGTTTGACGGGTAACATTTTACGGAAAAAAAAAACAGTTGTTGGCTGTACACTAAAAATTTTTTTATACAAGATTTTATCTACTTGATTTTAAATATACTATTCCATTAAGATGTTTTAGATTTAAAACTTTCTAATTCAAATGAGACTTTTTCGTTAGTCTATAGTTATAGACAAAAGAAAATATATAAATTTCATAATGTAAATATTACCAAATGACATAAAGATTAGCTTAAATGGCTTATCAACCCTATAAAGTAAAAAGAGTAAAAAGTTGATCATAAAATTTTATAATAAAAGAAAATACTTCTTTATTCTGCTGTTCTTGTCTGTTTTTCCAATCTCTGATTATTTCGTGATGTTAATATCTTTTTTTTTTTTAAATATCACTGATAAAAATATAACGGTTTTCATTTGATATGGCATGACTCAAGAGTCGTCTACTCTTTATGGTTGTATCTTCTAGGTTTTTCCTATTCCTATACCATTAAACACTAAATTTCTAAAAATCCTAACTTTTAGTTACTATCTCAAATATTATCTAATTAACCTATTTTTTTTAACCAAGTCAGAAAAATTGTCCAATTGTCTACCATAAAACCTGTTTTAAAATAATATCCCATCATCACTTCAACACAGGTTCCTGTAAAAACATATAGTGACTCTTGTATACCAAATCTAAATCATGTTTCGTCATAAAAAAATAGAATAAGTAGATCTACCATTTTTTATATTGAAAATTGTATTGTGAAATATAAAATTTCCCCAACGACAACGCTTTTGTCTCCCTAATTAGAAAACATAAGACACTGTGAGCTTAGCATTTCCGGTTACTGGCCAGATTCCTGAAATTAGAAGATCACAGGTGTGTATAGAAGAAAGAGACTACTCCAAGTCTTCTTGTTAAATAAATTTTTCGGTCTATTGTTTACCCAGTATAACTCAAAAATGAGTTCCCGACATGACGAAATAGAAAATTACCTAGGTCTCTTACTGGAATCTACTAGGTGTGACGTCACTGTCTTCATTAACCTACCCTGATATAACATTTTATTCGTTTTATAGGTAAAGTTTTACCTCTACCTTGAATAGTTTTTCCCAAATTTAAATTCCCATTTTTACAAAATTATTTGACTTGAAAGAAACCCAAAAATCCAACCCATATATTTTTCCGCTGTTTTAGACCAGTTCACCTGTAGACCATGTAAGCTATAACATGACGATTATTAATTCAGTAGTTTTCTTGATAAAGATTGGTTAAAACATTTAACTGACTATACCGTAACCCTATCTTTCAAAATTGAGTTACGATATTAGGAGATACGGCAACAAACAAAACAAATATAAACGTGGAAACAAACGTGGAATTTCGTACCCGTGAATTTAAAAATCAAACAAGTTTCGTGGCTAATCGGGCAAAAAGGAGTTTTTTTGTTTCCCTTATATTTTTCCGTGGGTAGCCTGAAAGCTAAACCTCACGGGGGTCCAAGATCTAATGGACACCTAATAAGTGATGACAGTTAACCGTTTCGTCCTTATGGGACTCCTCAGAACACTGCTGGTCGATATGACAAATCTTGCGAAGTTAATCAGACGGTTTTGTCTCTAATTAAATGTAATTAGTGAGCGAACTATAGCAAGAGGCGCCATCTACCGAGATACGAGAGAAACAAAAAAAAAACCAAAAGCAGGCGAAAGAAAACACTGCTATACAATATCGATCAATGAAAAGATCGAATGCAAAATAAAAGAAAACAACTATGGTCCGTGACCTACGACAGCTCTTTGTCTTTCAGGCCGGATCAACACAGATTGCATTTTTACCCGTCTTCAAGACAGTGAGCGTCAATCAACGGAATCAAAAAATCAAACAAATATAGACCAATAGAAAATTTTAATTAAAGGTATACCATTGAAACACCCTCTCGAGTGGAGAAGAAAAATTTTCCCAATTTACTCCTCAGCCTTCTTCTCAATGACTGGGGAGTTTAAAATCCAGCTAAAAACACTCATTCCATAAAAAACATTTTATAAAATAATCTATAATATAATGGTACAACCAGCGAAAAAATTAATTCGCCCTCGTCTTACAAAAAAAACAACAAAAGAAAAAGAAAACGCGACGATTCCACTTGGCGAATTATTATTGGTCTATTGTTTTACAACATTTCTTATACATCAAAAGAGGCATATAACAAACACAGTTCCATTTTGCCATAGCATATAGCCATATCAAAGTTACGTTAAAAGAAAATTCTAGGACGCTTTAATTCAAAAATACTTCCCTCTCACATATTTACTCAACAGATAGTAATAGATTTTTGTCATTTATAAAAATATCTCAAAAATTACTAAACAATTTTAGAACAAATAGTTTTTAAAAACTCTCAACTTGATGTTTTGGTCATTTACAACCCAATACAAAACAATACAATTCCTGAAAATAAAAATAAAAATATTAATTAAGTAAAATTTTTGAGGGAAGTCGAAGAATCGTAGACCTCTACAGTTGTTGAATGTCATGGTCTTCACCTATAAAAGAAAACGAAGTTATAACACTAATTCTATACATGGTTTAAACAAATATAATAAAACTTTTTCTTTAAAACATCATTCAATGAATTTATTATGCTTTTGACATAGTGTTTAGACACAATTATTTTTCTTTTCATTAAAATCGGTCTCGTAGTTATTAAAAATTTTAACAAAATTATAAAAAATTTAAATGAGTGCTCATAAATTACGAAGATTAGATGATAATTAAAACTTTTTACGTAAATAAAAACAATAAAAGCTCTACGAGTGCAAAATTTTAAGTTAAAATGCTAAGGCATTACTTAATTAATTTATGTTATATATGTCTATGTAATGATAGACAGGCTTGCTTTTGCAATGCAAGAGAAAAAATATCTTTAGTGTCAAAATTGCAAATATTGAAACAAAAAAAAACTTAAAAACTTAAAACAAAGATTGTCCTTTTTGACATCGACAATCTAATCTAAAAACTCAAGAGAGAGATTGTCCCTTTTGACTTTCAGATTGATCCAGGATCTAGATTAATATTTTTTTTATAGGTTTTTTCAATACGTGTGTAGCTTGAGCTATTACGAAAAAAAAAATTAAACTTTTTGGCAAAGAATGGGTAGGGCATGAAATGTCAACTACCTCTAATTCAGAAAAATTAATCGTTTATTTAGACAACTACACTTTCCATTCCATTCCAATGGAAAGTGTCGAAATGGATGCAATAAGAAGATCAATGAGAATATCCAGAACTGATCATACAAGAAATAAGATCATAAAAGAAAAAATGGGAATCGAGGGAAGCATAACTGATGACATCACTAAAAGGCAACTGATATGGTATGCCCATGTACAACGGATGAACGACGAAAGATTACCAAAACAGGTCCGAGAATGGCAACCAATAGGACGCAGAAAAAGAGGTTGTCCTAAACTGGAATGGCAGCAGTCAATCCAAAGATCAATGAGTCAAAAAAAAACCTCACGGAAGATGACTGTCATGATCGAAGGAGGTGGAGAATAGGCGTTGGACAACGTAAAAAAAACGTTCTAAAGCGACATAGTAGTAGTAAGCATCTACTGTATAGAGTAAGTCCAACTACAGCAAAATAGTAATAACACATTAAAAAAAACTAGTCTTTTGAAAAAAAGAAAGTAAAATCTGATGATAATTGCATAAAAATTATTTCTTTATTAAACAGGATAAGAAGATTACAAAAGTTAGCAAAAAACGAATGTACTAAATCTTTGGTTACCAAGATATTTACGCACGCAAGTTATTATATTGCTACGACAACTACATTATAGAATCTCTGTGTGTAAATAACTTAAAACTTTTGAGATTCAGTACTATTTACATATGCTAAGAATATCCTGGATGTATGTATCTATCCAACATTTTCTTGGAACGCAAAGAAAAAAACAAAAGAATACTGTAAATGAAAGAAAATTCAAATTTTCTATATACTAACACAATTCGCACTCAAAACTGTGAAGTAATTCGATTAACTGTGCAGAGAAAACTTAACTGAAAAATTATAGAACTTTATGCATTGTTAGCTCCCGCTAAATTTCGCGGTTGTTTATATATATTTTTAAAAACACACAACTGTATGAAGGACAAAGCGCATTCCGCGTATTTGGACATGCGCACCAACAACAAGAGAGATCCTTGTCAATCGCCAGAGAAAATGGCGTGTTAATTTCGTTCTCCAACTATTTCAAATATCTACACCTGAAAGTGCTCGATTTTTGTGTACTGAAGCATAGAACTAGAAACTTCAGCCCTTCAGCTACGTTGTGACATCATTAGATCCAATCAGGGGCCCCTTGGAAGTGGAGAATTTGGCTGCAAAAGTGGTGAGTGCATTTGTCTGATTACCGTTGTGTGCCACCAATATTTTTCCTATGGACGTTTTGATTATTTCGTAATTTCATATCAATATTTATGTTTGTTCGCGCTATCATCAATTAAAATTTATACAGTCCATTGCATTTAACGTTTTTCTAACCGTGGACTAACATAAAGTGTTCCTTGCGAGCCGAATTATTTAGAATAAATCCATACGACGGTATTAATAATTATTTTCATGCCAAGCCACTTATTTACCTAATCTGTGGCCAAGCCAAACAAGGTGGCCTTGAATTTTCGCACGCATCGTATTTGAAACGAGAAAGTCGTCCGTGCGGTGCACGTGCCTTTCGCGTGCTCGATTCAGTAAACAAAGCGAAGGAACCACAAAACAAAACAAACAAAAACATTTCTCATTTATGTGTTAAGGTGTTTCATATCATTTCGATATTTAAAACAATTTTCATCAATTGCGATAAATTAGTGCATATTTTCGACAATTCGTCATTTTTCTATTTCAGAAGCATTAATTTAGCGTTAATTGTATATTTACCGACAATTTCGTCATTTCAAAGGTAAAATCATGTCTGTCAAAAAAGCCGTACAAAAACGCAAGGGTTTTTTATCTGCGATCACCGAGTGTTATGTGTTGTCAAAGACCGCGGAAAAGGATGAAAGAGCGAGAAACGAGTTTCAAGTGAGGTATTCCGATTTGGATGAAACCTTCGATAAATGCATGCTGGCACATAATGACGTCATTATGTTGATAGACGACACGGACGACGAGGAGTTTAAAACGCAGGATGCGATCCTTTCAGAAGCTCGTAAATATTTTTATGCGTGTAAGGGGGTTTACTCTAAAATATTTCCGGTTGAGGCCCCATCCTTTTCGGGATCATATGTTCGACAAAACGAATCTGAAACTCCAAAACTCAAAGAATTAGGTATTCCCATATTCCGAGGTGATAAAAAATTATGGCCAAGCTTTTTCGATCTTTTTAATAACATTATAGATCAAAATCAAAGTCTAAGTAACGTTCGAAAACTTCAATATTTATTTTCATATCTCGAGGATGAGCCTTTAAAATTGATATCAGGGATTAGCTTATCTGATCAAAATTATAAAATTGCTTATGATAAATTAGTCAATAGATATCAAAACAAGCGAGACCTCGCAAATGATGCTGGGGCTCCCTGGTGGTCCAGATAGGAGAGTTGTCTGGAATTTAACGGTGTCAGATGTGGACTGTAATTTTAAGGGAATAAGGTCATAGGCTAAGCTGGTACAAGGGATTCTGAAATGGTCTAGTTTACCTTCTAGGTTAGTGTAGCAATAAACAAATGTATGTAAGGTAAAAATAATGCATTTTCACTTACCATTTTTATACAGGAAGTGGAACTCATGGGAGGACGTGCTGTTCAACCGTATTTTTTGCACCCCACATGAATGTGGTAGGAGAGTCGCTAACACGCGTGTATTATCGTTCGAAGGCGAAACGGTTCTCTGTGTTGCTGCAGCAGATATCGCTACTGCGTTCATTCTCCCACATGGCGCCCAGTGGCGTCGTTAATCCATAGGCGTAGGAGAAAAGGAATAAGTAGGAAGGAATGAGATTACGAAGGTCCATATTAAAGGAACTAGGAACCTTAGTAATTCAAAATGCATTTTATGTAAAGTAAATTAATTATAGCAAATTGTAATATTTGCCTCTAAAACCGCGGGAGTTTCAAATGCAAATAACCCAGTAATTTTAAGTACTTAATTAGTTAATTAATACTAAATAAACAAAAAATAGAAAATGCTCTAGTGAATCACCAAATAGCCTAATTCGAACCAATTTGGTAAATTATAGTAAAAAGAACATATTTACAAAAAGGAAGGCGGGACGAACCATTTCCCACCCCCCTGAGAATGCCCAGGGGCATTTCAGAGAGTTTAATTTGTAGGCAGGGCGCATAGTTTTACCAAAGGCCGTTTGTAGGTACCTTTAGTAGTCTTTACAATAGCAACCCGTGGAACATTATCAGAACCTTTAATAAGGTCTTCAATGCGGCCTAGGGGCCAATCCAATGGAGTGGAATTTTCATCTTTGATCAGTACCATAGTACCAATATCAATGGAAGCAAGAGGTTGGTGCCATTTGGCTCGCTGTTGCAAAGTGTGCAAATATTCGCGATGCCAGCGAATCCAAAAATCGCGGTGCATTCTTTGCAACAGTTGCCACCTGGACA